>ML782598.1:402801-429111 GCA_009831015.1 Picea engelmannii | reverse complement strand
TATATCCCTCCCTCTTCCTATCTCTCAGTCACTCTCTCTACATTCCCCCCTTCCCCTTCCCCTACCTCTCTCTTCCTTCTATTCTATAACTCTATATTTCTCTCTCCCTTCCCCACCCCTCCCTCTCTCTCCCTTCCCCTCTCTTCCCCCTATATATTTACTTCTCTCTCTTTGTCTCTTTTTAAATCCTTATCTAACCCCATCTATCTCTCTCTCTCTCTCACACACACACTTCTCCCTCTATTTTTCACTCCATCTCTCTCCCCATCTCTCTCCCCTCCTCTAGAACTCTCTCTCTCCCCTACTCTAGCACTCTCTCCCCCCTCCTCTAGCACACTCTCTCTATCTATAATCCCCTCATTTTCTCTCCCTATCACTCTCTACGTCTATCCTACTCTCTATGCCTCCCTTCTTTATCTTTACCTCTCTCTTTCTGTCTCTCTTCCCTTCTATCCCCCTCTCCCCACGTCCATTCCTCTCTCTCACCATCCTCTTGTTGATATTATGGTAGTTGTGGGAAGTATTAACCTCCATTGTGACCTTTGAAAAGATTAGAATATTCTGGAAGCAAGAAAATATTTGAATGTAACCCTAGAAGAGATGTCAGCTAAAGGAGATAATTAATATGAATTAATTAGTACCCAGAATGAGAAGTCGGCCTAGGAAGTCTACCAGAATTAGTATAAATACAGGGGGGAAATCTTCACTTTACACACAACTCTCAAAATCATAGAGAGACACTTGTGCGCACTGTAGTTAGGCAGTTTTGTGTGCAAGTCCTCTAGAAGGTACTGCTGCCAGTTATGAAGTCTATAGTTTCTATCTTTCTAGGTTAGATTCTTTGATCAACTTTGGATACTTATTTCTTGGTGCATTATCCTTGCTTGGCTATTGATGTTCTACCAGGATTCTTCTCTCTGTCAAGGTCAACGTGCTCGAGGGTGGGTTTGGCCTATGGTTGGGTGACAATAGTGATATTTTCTACGGTTAAATGAGCACATTTTAATAGGTTATGGGCCCACACCTCCTTCATTCATTCTAACCACTGGAAGGAATCATATCCAAAATGATACTAATCTCGTTGAAGAACTGTTGCTAGGGTTTTCTAGCAGGAGTAGTTACCAAAGCACTACCACTAGGGTTACTAGAACCTGCAGCTACAAAAACCCTAAAACCATAATACAACACCTTATGATGGAACATGTCACTCAAGGATATGGTATTCGAGTGTGCCTTAGCCCAACGCACCTCTTGGCACTCTCAGAAGGCAGAAACATGAAAGTTGAAATTTTGGATCAAAGCGTGACTAGTCACTAGTCAACTGAAGTCATGAATGAAAATAATAGTCATCTACACTACTCATCACTCACATGAATGATTGAAGATGACATGTGGATAATTGATAGTGGAGCTTCTAGGAATATGATGGGAGATCAAGCGAGACTCTCCAATATAAATGAAAATAAGACATCGTACAAGGTAGATCTTGAAGAGAAAATTACATAACCAGTTGAAGGAGTTGGACAAGCCTCTGTCAAGTTGAAAACATGTAACAATGTTCATTTGAGAAATGTCTTATATGTACTTGGTTTAGAAAATAATATTTTATCCATATCTTTCCTAGAAGACAAAGGAAACATAATAGCTTTCATAGATGGAAAAGTGTTGTCTTGGCATAAAGACTCCAACATAGAGAATGCTAGGGTTATTTGAACCCATGAAGGAAATCTATATAGAATACTAGAATAAAATGATGAATCTCTTGTACATGATGAATTCAATACCAATGAACTTTGGCATAGAAGGTACATGCATATTTACTATCAAGCATTACCTTTTCTCAAAAAGATGGTTGAAGGAATACCAAAATTACAGTCTACACATGAAGGAATTTGCAAAGGATGTGCTCTTGGAAAGAATATCAAGAAAGAATTCCCAAGAAACAACAATAGATCTAAGGATATTCTAGATCTAATACATTTATATGTTTGCGGTCCAATGCCAGTTAAATCTCTAGGAGGTTCTATTTACTATGTAATATTCATAGATGATTACTAGAGAAAGATTTGGTTATATCTCTTGAAGACAAAGGATGAAGTATTCAACAAGTTTCAAGAATTCAAGGTAGAGATAGAGAACCTCACAAACAAGAAAATCAAGACCTTGAGAATAGATAATGGAGGAGAATACACATCCAAGGAATTTGTTTCCTTTTGCAAATCGACAGGGATTAGGAGGGAGATGACTGTTCCTCATAATCCTCAACAAAAGGGTGTAGCAGAAAGGAAGAACATATCTATTGAAGAAAATGTGAAGGAATTACTAAACGATCAAGGTTTATCTATGTTTTTATGGGGATAAGTAGCCATGGAAAAAATATATGTTCATAACAAAAGTCCTCACCATATATTGAAGGATATGACTCCAGAAGAAGCATTCTCAGGAAAGAAACCTAATGTGGAAAACTTAAGAATCTTTGGATGCCATGTTTACTTTCACATTCCCAAGGACAAAAGGAATAAATTAGAACCCTTAGGAAGCAAGGGAATATTTGTGGGATATAGTGAACCATCCAAATCCTATAGAATCTATATCCTAGAACAACATAAGATTGAAGTCAAAAGAGACGTGACCTTTAATCTTTGGAGGTAGGAGACTCCTACAAATACTGAGAATTTAGTTTGAGAATTGATACCAACATTTTGAAAATTGAATCTACTTTCATTGGGTATAATTTGTTTTCATTTTCATTGTTTTTATCTAATTTTATTTAATTTTATAAAAAAATCACTGCATAATATTTTTAGGCGAGATTATGATTCGGTGAATGAAAAAACCGTATCTCTAAAAATACACAACGGAAAATTATGGAAAAATTATATTCATAATTTTTAAAATGTTCTCGTCAAAAGGGTATTTTTAGATTTTACTTTTAAGTAAAAATTAAGATAGATACAAGGTGTAGAAAAACACGTGTTTAAAATATGCAACGTTTTCAACTTGGTCAACTTAAAAAAATTCTAGAAATTATAATATTCATCCATTAAGTTCAAATTTATAGTCATAATAAAATAGAGTCTTTGTATATTGTTTCCGTATATTTCATTTCTTAAAAACATAAGTTTAATAATAGATACATTGTTGTGGAAAACAATAACTCATTATCATTCATTTCATGTTTAACGAACATACTATTAAAGAATTGTCAAATTGACATATCAAATCTTGATAAAAAAAAATTGAAAAATAGTCATTGGAAAGATAACAAAATTATTTACAAGTTTTGTTTTTACTATAAAGTGAAATTCTAAATAAAAAAAATACTTTTGTATGCCAGAAGTTGAAGAACTTGTGAAAATACATTTTTTTTTGTCATAAAACAAGCAAAAGTGTTACCCAGCTTCATGATTTTACCCTCCAGTGATATACAACTTTATAGATTCATAGATTCAGATTGGGCAGGAAGTGCAAAAGAAAGAAAGAGTACTTCAGGGATGTGTTTCAGCTTGGGCTCTGCTATGATATCTTGGGGTAGCATGAAACATAAGTCTGTCACACTTAGCACAATAGAAGAAGAATATATCGCAACATGTGAGGAATGTAAAGAAACAATATGGATGAGAAAGCTAATTTATGATTTATTGATCAGGTTCCAGATTTGACCATAATACACTATGAAAATTAGAGTCGTATAAGGCTATATTAACAGCCAGTGTTTCATGAATGATTGAAACACATTGAGATCAAATACTACTTTATTCAAGATAAAGTTCAGGAAGGAGAAGTAATGGTCTAGTATATTCCCACAGATGAGAAAACAACAGATATCCTGACAAAGACTCTGTTCAACATAAAGTTTGCATATTTCTTAGACAAATTTGGGATCGTGGAAATAACTCCCTTATCTATGTTGGCAGGCGAAATTGATCATCCGTCAACTAAGAGAGTGGAACTGGTCCAGGGTTGTCTAATACCCCAAGCCGTTTGGAATGAAACACTCTGACGGGTTTAGCGGCTCCGTTAGCCGATCTAAGGTCCTAAGAAACAAAAAGAAAACTAATCTAAACTAACTAAAAAAAATAATTAAAACAAACTAAATTAACTAACAATAAATAAAACGAACTAATCTAACTAATCTAATTAAAACTAACTATTAAAAAAACTAACTAATCTACTGTTTCTATATATACAAACTACTAACTAATATTATACTAACTCTAACTACTAATTGAAATATAACTTATTCACAAGATATATAATATCTACAAAATACAGATTTAAATAAAACCTGAAAAACTCATTGGCATTATGCCCTAAGAAAGAGAAAGATATTTTTGTTGATTTTATGATTTTAAGAACAAGAAATATAACTAACCAAAACTAAACTATTAATACACTATTTACACATATATCTAACTAAAATGCTAACAAATATACTAAACAAATAAGCAACAAACTGACCTGGAAATGCTCCAGATTTGTCCTGTGTGTGATGACTATTTAAGCAGATTAGAGGGAGGAAACCCGCTCTGAATCATCCAGAAGCTTCTCGTAAACGATACGCTGCGATGCTCTACAAGTTGAATACAGGACAAATAAGACATAAAAGAAACAACAATCTTATGATTTATAAATCCTAACAATCAAATAAACCTATATGCAAAGATCTATATATAATAGTTCAGTTGGTGAAGAAGAGAAATCTGTCATTCATAAGCTGAACTAAGTAATTGTTGTACTTTTAAAAATAGTGAAAGAAAACAGACATGGATCACATTAATTCAACCATATCATTTTGCAAAGGACTATGATAGCTAAAGTAGTCACTAATCAAATGCAAATTGATAAACATAAACATGAAACAAAAGATTAATATTATGAAAAGCGAAAGCTGTAGAAAAACATCAACTTTATGTCTTAGTTTGTATTAAAATTCCATATCCTTGTTCTCCCACGAATGAGGATGATCCTTATTACAAAAAATAATAAGTATTTATAAGTTTTTCCACAGGGTAAAACCTCCCTGTGGAAGTTGGGAACTGTTTACATAAGATCTGGGAGGATATCCCAATTTTAACTAAACTATGAAACTACAATAAAACTAGAAACACAAATATCCTCTAAACTGTCCATCAAGTCCCATGCAATTCGAATTCACCTGAAAAGGACCAGAAATGAACAAGTTAGAAGGATCTTTTATTAATAAAATAATAAAAATTTAATTCTATAGACTAGCTACAGAATCATGCGATTCTGTAGATGGTCTAAAATAAGATACAAAATCAACATCAGAATCGATTAAAAATCTTTTAAAAGAATCAAATCCAATTATCTTCCAATAACCATTTGAAAATGAGTCATTGAGATTGGAATGGTTATATCATTCAAAATTAAACAGGATTAAGATCAAACAACTGATCATAGAGATATGAATACTCTACTCTTTTGTTACGACAAAGTCAGATCCACAGAGTTATAATCGAACTGTAGTAAAATTGTTTCATATCCAATTGAAACCGATAATCAAACAAATCGTATGTGATTGTTAAACAAGAGATACGGTCGAATCCAACAGTTGCGAAATCGTTTTGATATTCAATTTAAATCAACATAACCAAAACAAATCGAAAACACTTTGTTATACTTGTCTTATCAACAGGAGAAATAATTGAATCGAACAGGATCATGATAACTGTATAGAAAATGATTTGGGCTGTGAGCGAATTCAAACCATAACTAACTCGTAACTATCCATAAATGGAATCGAAATGAAATCACTCAGTTGGTAACAGGGTTCACAAGAATTATATGATCGTTTGTTTTTAGTAAACTAGGTATACACGATCGATTTCCTTTGTCAAAATTATTTGTTTTGAAATGCATTATAACCAAATTCGATAGAGACAACAAATATTGACCAATTCGTTTTCACGTTGAAAACAAACAGAGTAGCATTTCACGATGTGAATCTAACTCATGAGAGCAATCGAACCAACTAAAAATAAACAAAAATCTTTTTAAGCGAATCCAATAGCGAGGAGTCTAACATAGTCGTTGTGAATTGAAACTGTCTTATGATTCGGGCATGGATATTGCTTGCACAAGCTTATATTGTTTTTAGAAAAACAGAGTCGTTTTTTCCCAAATTAAAACTGAACAGAGAGATATTTCAACTTTGAAAATTATATGACAGAGCATATCGTAACCAACAAACTTATCAAAATAGTTTACCAATCAGAGCATCTGAACCAAAACGAAATCAAATCCAACACGATCGTATTCTAATTTGAGCATGAAGACTTACTATTCAGAGTAGATACCAAACCAATTCAATTGAAAGCACAACGTCCATTTTGTTAATTCAACTAGATACACGATCAAATCAAATCAAACGAAAACCAATCAAATCGAAATGAGAATCTATCGGTGTCTAAACCGGTGGTGATCAAGTCATATATCCAAACGAAATTTCATTTATTTTTAGCAAGTGAAAACACTGTACAGGATATACACATCATTACATAACTATTTCGAAATACACATAGGGCTATTCGAAAACAGAATTGAACTCATTATATCAACCCCGATCATTCACACAACAAAAATGATGTCAAAACCATACCTGTATAGTGACGAGGCTGCTTGATTATGCCAATTTGGAATTTACAACGGTCGTGGCTGATTCTATGTTTTTGAAAAGGATGGAGCCAGTTGTCTTTTGCTTTTTATCTGTTGCTTGGAGATTGGCATTTTGACTGGTTAGCACTGCAATTTGATCTTCCAGTGATTGAATCTTCGATTGAAGTATGGGAACATCATTGTAGTATCGTTCTAACCATGAATCGCATTAGTCACAGGGTGACTGTGTAGGTTTTGAAAGAGCAGGCAAGGGTTCAGACACACGACTGAGGGTTTCATTAGGAAACTTAATACCAGGGTAGCCAGGGTTATTCCTTAGGCAGGGGGGGAGATTCGACACGAAATCATAAGGTGGTTTGGGGCACAAGCCTTGCGAGTAGGGATATTCATTGGCTAAAAATCATTCAACCTCAGAATCAGAATCCTCACTTAGGATGATAGGGTTTGGCTCAGCAGAGGGTTTGGGTTTATTCCTTGCCATTCTCGAAATGAGACGGGCATTTCTTTTTCCTTTGGCATTAGCATTAGGGTTTTCCTTGGGATTTTTTCTCATAGGTTTCTTTGTAGGCTTGGACATATCGGTTCCAACGTCTGGTAAGTCAATAGAAGGGTTGACCGAGGGTTTAGGCAGTAGGACATGTAAGGGCACAAGTGGCTTGGCCTTGGCTTCAATTACCACAGGTTTATCAACCAGAGAAGGGTCTAAATCCTCAAAACCATTACGAGCGATGAACGCTCTCCAGCTATCAGCATGCAAACTCAAATGATAAACAACGATAAGATTAATAAGCCCATGATGAAACAAGCTATTGTCAGCCTTATGCCTTTTAAATATTTTTTACATCTTGTATAAGATGCATTGAAAGTAGAAAGGAATGTTTAAAGGATACCCTATAAAAATCATCAACAAACATAGTGGGTAAAGGAACACGAGCCTGTATCGACCTTCACAGGTCACGAACTTCTTGACTAGCATTAATAGGTCGTGCCATCGTGGTTTAAGTGCAGAGATGGGCATACCTCTGTCACACTAGGTGACTTTTCATGAGAGAAACAACAATGTTCACGGTACTTCCTCGACATTACAATTATTATATCATCGCTGCCCCGAGGCAGGTAACCCTATGGCAGAGATGATAAAATTCTCATCAATCTCCAACTATATGTCACCTACCTTGGCTCTACAGCCATCGAAGGTCATGGCAAACTGTCATGCTACACAGAGGTTAAAACCCTCAAATCGTTGTATAAAGGTGAGCCAACAATTCTCTTCCAAATCCTTTCAGGCATGGTCAAACATTAACAGGGCCTGGTTGCCGTTTGGCTCGATTTGCGCGACTGGTGCCATGGAGCCGAGCACATGGTAAGCCGAGGGTTTGAGTCACAACTACACACAGGAACAGAGTGCACGGAGGCTTCCCGAGCTAACAGAGGTGAACGATGAATAAGGGATAGGCATAAGTGCCAGCGTGCGAAGGTGGTGGAGTTATTCACTGCCATGCAAAACAATTATGTTCAAAGTACAATCGCCGATTTACATAGTAATTCAACAGATTATAGCACAGTCAATAGTCATATCACTTGGCCGATTAATGAATAATGGTAAGTGCATGTGCAATCAACGTTATGCCAATTTTTTTTTTTTAATCGACCAACAGTCAGATTAAAATCAATACCAAACTCAACTATGCGCCAATGTATCAACTGATATCAATAGTTTAACCAACGTGCCAATGGATACATATAATCAACCAACCAATAGCTATGAAAACATAACATAGGTATTTTTTAAAAGGATATATATATGAAAATTTAATAATGAACCCTCTGTATTTTCATGGAACCAATGATCAAGTAGATCCAATATAATGCAAATCCAAATACCAATGCAATACAAATTCAATAAAACCAAGTCACACAATCAATACAAAATATGTCCAATGAGTAGAGTTTGAAAGTCTTTCCAGCTTCGTAACGATAAGTGCGATGTAAGCGCAATCAACATATTGACAAGAAAGACAACGACAATTCAAATAGTTATTTTAATGCGACTTTGAAAGACTAAGTTTTCACGCTTACAGTCGTGAAAACAAAATGAAAGTAAGTGTGCAAGTGTCGCAAAAAATAAAAGTGTCGTTTATTTGAAAATTGCGAAGAAAAACTGATGTTTGCAAAACATTGGTGTAGGCAGCTTATAAGACAACGGAAAAATGTGAATTGGCTGCCAACAATGGCGACACATTGGTAGAAGCAGTTATCTCTGTTAAAAGAAACAAATTCAGATTATGACAGCAAAGAAAATTTCAACTCAAAAATAACAACCAGAAAATTGTATAAACATCATCGTTAACCAATTTTTTTAGCGATGTTTTTAAAGATCATTAAGTCACGATATTAAAGATAAAATCTTCAATACCGTTAACATAGACACTTCTTCCAGCAGGCGTCCATAGCCTCGACAGGGTTGCCATTTAACCCACTCTCACATCTGTATCGTGCCAAGAAGTTCTGGATCATAATAAAGGACATTAAAGAGGTTTCTTTTTTTGTGAATTTTCATATACCCGACATTGCTTCGCTGCCAGCGGGCCTGTTTAGTACACCGATGAAGTTGTATTGGTGCCATGCATGCATTTACCCGCTGCCAGCAGACCTGTTCAGCATCCCGGTGGGTTTACAAGCACTTCCCACAGCTCTTATTCATAATTTTTGTTTAGTTTTTTTTTTTTTTTTTNATAGCTGAGCGGGGTGACGCTGAAGATCATAATATTTTAACATAATTTTTTCAGACCTCATCAGAATTTTTAGAATTGTCCTTTATTAGATTCAGAGATGTTTTATTTGCAAAAACACTTCCTAATATAGGGAGACATCTTCCGAGTCATTCATTTACGGAAAAGGGACAGCGTAAAAAGATAATAGATGATCATGAAGAACTTTACTTTGGTATCGAAATCAGCAGACTTCTTTCAAACAACAAACTTTTCCAATACAGATATAAATTTTAGTATTATATCATTGATGTTTGTACAAATTTTCAGAAGTTATTTCAGTGAAGAAATTTTCTATCATCTTTGTCTGAATAGTCAAGTGTACAAGTATGTGTATTTTCCAAGAAAGCACAAACTGATAAATTCAAATCAAAATAAAAACAGAAAGAAAACGAAAATGCAAACAAAAGAAAAAGTATATACATAATATAGAAGGGTAGTTATCAAGAAAAGTATCTCTTCAGGGCTTGGCCATTCACCGGGTAGCTGTCAAGCTTCCCTTCAAGATTCTGCAATCGAAAAGAACTGGGACCCAATTTTTCAGCAATTAAAAATGGTCCAAGCCATAGATTTTGAAATTTAGTGTGCTCACCCTTTCCTTCGTGCAGTTTGTCCCACTTCAAAACGAGATCACCTACTTCAAAATTCCTATCAGAAGCAGAATTAGAATCGAACCATCTTTTAACCAATTGTTGATGTTGATCTAACTGACGCTTAGCATGATTTCTTACCTCTTCGAGCTTCATCAAAGCGTTAATTCGATTTTCTAGGGGGGGGCAATCTTCTTCTTGGACTTTCTGTGACAATTGTAGCAAAGGAAGAAGAACGTGAGGTGGCAGAATTGCTTCTCTTCCATAAACGAGAAAAAAGGGGGAGTTACCTACAGTAGCTTTTGGCGTTACCCTATCAGCCCATAGCGCATTTAGCAGTGCATTGTGCCAATTCTTGTGATTTTCAACCACCGTTCTCTTGATTATTTTGATCAAGTTCTTGTTTGTTGATTCTGCCAATCTATTTCCCTGGGGGTAATAACTAGCATAATATTTCATCTTAATTCCTTTATCCAAAGTGAACTTGCTCATTTCAAGAGAGGAAAAGTAAGAAGCATTATCGAAAACTAAACAGTCGGGGATGTCGAAACGAGTGATGATATTCAAATTTAGAAAGACAATTATCTCACTGGTGTTGACAGTTCTTAAAGCAGCAGCTTCAGACCATCGAGTAAAGTAATCCGTGGCTGCCACAATAAATTTTTTCTGTTATGAGGACGGAGGGTTAATTGGACCTATGATATCAATTCCCCACTACTGAAAAGGAGAATCTACTGTGACGGGCTGCAGCGGAAAGGCTGGTTTTTGCAATCACCCTGATGCTTTCTGACAGATTATACATTTACGACAAAAGGCATGGGCGTCTCTAAAAAGCGTGGGCTAGTAATAAACGGCTCTTAGAACCTTATGAGTAGTGGTGTCACCACCTAAGTGGCCACCAACTTCTCCTGCATGCAACTCCAGTAGTACTTTTTCTTCTTCGTCTTTTTCTATACAACGCATCAGTACGCTCTCAAAACTCCGACGAAACATGATACCGTTAACCAGATGAAAGGACGCAGAATTTAGTCTCAACGCTCTTCTTTTGGTAGGGTCTAGATGATGGGGGGTTGACCCATGTTCAAGACATAATCTTATATCATCATACCAAGGACTAACAAGGTTCTGCGCACAACAGATTAGACTTTGTTCGCTTTGTCCTAGGTTTGACGTATCGCTCTCTTCTTGCTGTCCTGATTTTGAATCAACAACAAACTTACATAACCCTTGACCTCTCACTATCTGGGCTGGGGTAATTTATAAGTCATACTCCTACAAGGAGGTGACCCAGTTGGCTCGCTTTTCTCCTTGTTCCTTCTGCACTAACAAATTCCTTACGGTTGGGTAGGGGACAATGACTTTTGTCCTTGACTTCAAAAGATAGGACCAGAAGTGTTTAACTGATTTGAACATAGCATAGGCTTGCCGATCAAACACTGGGTAATTAAGAGGAGCTCATAAAGGCGATGGGTACTTCGTTGTTCTGGGAATTCTTTTGGGTTAGGACAGCGGCATAGGAACAATCAGAAGAAAAAGTGTAGAGTGTAAAGTCTTGAGAAAAATTTGGGCTCATGAGAGACAGAGCGTCTATTATGGAATTCTTTATTGCATTAAAGGATTGATTTTCTAGGGGTCCCCAGTGATAATGGGTGTCTTTCTTAATCAAATTCTGCAAGGGTCTGACCATTTCAGAGAAGCTGGGGACAAATCTTCTCACGAAGTTAATTTGGCCTAAGAAAGACTGGATGGATTTTTTGGATGTAGGAGGGGGAAGTTTTGAGATGACTTGAGTCCTCTCAAGGTCAATAATCATCCCTTCACTAGACACAATGAATCCTAGGAGTTTACCCTATTCTACTGCAAAGATATACTTTTTGGGGTTCAAGGAGATGTCGTATTTACGACATCGCCGTAGGACAGCTCGTAAGTGAGCTAGATGATCGTTTTTGTTTTTTGAGAATATAGTCACATCATCTAAGTAGACTACAACTGACTGATTGATTAAGCCTAGGAAAGGAATATCCATTGCTCTCTGAAAGGTATCACCGACGTTAATCAATCCAAAGGGCATTTTACGATATGCATAAGTGCCCCACAGATTACGAAAGGTGGTTTTGAGTTGGTCTGGCGGAGACATCAGGATTTGGTTGTATCCAGAGAAACCATCCAGTAAGGATAGCCTCTCGGAACCAGATACCTGTTGAAGGATCTATTCCATGGGCGGGACAGGATAGTTGTCTTTGTCAGATGCCCTATTAAGGTTGTGGAAATCAACGCAGAGTCGAATTTCCCCATTTTTCTTCCGGACTGGGACAAGGTTAGAAACCCACTGAGTTTAGTCAATTCTTTCTGAATGGTCGGTTCTAGATTGGGGTGCATTTTCCTCAGTTTTTTTTGAAAAGGTAAGGTTTGGGGCTTCATCAAGATGACATGCTGTATGATATTAGGATCGAAATTCTTAAGATCATCATACGTCCATGCAAAGACATCTTTAAATTCTTTGAACAATTTAATGAATGCAAATTTTTCTTGTCGAGAACATCCCAAGCCTAGATTAATGCATTGAGGATTTTCATTAGTTCCTAAGTTCACTTTTTCATAAGATAACGAGGAACTATTGGTTTTACAGTTGACCGTCTTTTTAAATTTATCTTGAAAATCATAAAACTTCTCTAATCTAATTACAGATTTCGGGATCGAGTTTACCATATCCAATAGAACTTCAGGAGTTTTTGGATCAGGTATTACCGTGAAATCGCGCAAATTGTCGGCATGCGTGCGTTCATCTATCATCACGCCTTGAAAGGTTTCTTCCTTGTGCAGGAAGTTGATAATCTGTTGATCATCGCCAAATACTCTCCAGTTCGTGATGTTGTCGGGAATGGATGGCCGAAACAACAACTCAACGAAGAATGTGTCTGGGGACAAGCCTTCTGCAAGAAGAAGTTTAGAAGCTACATTAGCCAAGAAATCTGCTTTAGAGTTATTCAATCTAGGAATGGAATTTATATTGAAAGTAGAAACTTTACTCATTAAGTTCCATACCTCAGACTGGTAGCTTTTGAGATGCAGAGAAAGATAGTGGATAGAATCTCTTACCTGTCTAACCACTATTTCAAAGTCGCCAAAGACGGTTAAATTTTGAATGTTCATATCCAAAGATTTTCTAAGACCTTGTAGTAAAGCCTCATATTCTACAGTATTGTTAGTACATTCAAATTCCAACCTACATGATATCAATGTTTTATTACCTACCGGATCGATAATGACGCAGCCTGCTCCGACTCCTTCTTTGGATTTTGACCCGTCAAAATACAGAGACCAAATTTGATTTGCATCGGGTTCATGAGATTGTTGTGTGGAAGGTGCGGGCTGCCTAAATTCTACGATCTCGGACCTCTGTTCTGGATTGATGATAGGTGAAACCTCGGCCATGAATTTGCCTAAGAAGGTGTCCATCCCTTGTACTTCAGGTGAATCAGTAGGGGGTGTGTACGGTTCATTAGGATCGTTCAAATCAATGACCGTGAACTTAAGGTAGCGCTCACGGTTTACTCTTATTTTATTAGGCTTTCCATTCTCTGGAATCCATAGATGAGACCAATCTGTCGCAAAATAACCATGTAGTTTCTCCGACCAGTCCCTGCTTAAAAACATGACATACACTTCCGGAATATCCACAACAATTATATCAATAACCTGATGAACCTTGGGGTTAGACGATAATCTAATAAGCACATTCTTTAGTTCGCCTATAACATTGACATTTGTCCGATCAAGTTGCACGATTTTTAAAGTCGATGGTTCAACTTCAGCGTTTATTTTCTGGCATACAGACCAAGGCATCACATTGGATGACGCCCCTGAGTCTATCATACAATTATGCATGTTTCTATTGAAAATCTTGAAATTTAATAGGAAAGGAGGTACATTCTTGCGAGTACTAAGAGTAGTAGCTTGTGGATTTTTACTCGCAGTTTCTAAGGTTACTTTATCTACATTATCTACATTATTTACATTATTTACATTATTTACAGGAGGACTTCCTTTATCTTGAGGATCAAGATTGTTTTTAGTGGAAGTCTTCTGGGGATTTTTACTTTACACAACATTGTTACCATTAGAATTACCATTCTTGTTGTTTTCTAAAATATTTTGCAACATTTTTTGTAACAAAAACGGAAACTTTAACAACTCATAAATATAAATGTTAGCCCTTAACTTTTTAAGATCTTCAACAACATCATAATCTAATTTAGGGTTCACATTACTCTGTTTAGGATCAATTGATTTAGACTACTTTGGAGGCGAAGGTGTAGTGTTTTCGGAAGAAGGTTTATTTGTAGTCTTACTCCTAGTGTTATAAGGGTGAATTGTCTCGAAGTTGGCTTGGAAGATGCTATCCAAGAAGTGTCCAAAAATGTTTGGAGAAGACTCTTCTTCTTGGACTGTCTCTGGTTCAACTACCTCCTCAGGAATCTCAGGAGGCGTCAAGTTATCTTGGGCTTCTAGAATGGTTTGAAGAGCACATTGCAAACTTTCTATATTAAGGCCTTCGGTGGTTGGGTTAGGTCGGTTGGTGGGAAAAGGTTTCTGGAATGGGGGTTTGTAAGGCCCTTTGCTCGAGGAAGCTTCTTCAGTCGACCTCTTTAAGTCTATAACTTGATTTGATAGCTTTTGAACAACTTTAGTAAGGTTTTCCAAATCAGAGTTTTCAGGTTGTGTTTTACTTTGAGTGGGTCTCGGAAGGATCTCGATCTTATTTTTGGAAGAAGAACTAGTCTCAATTTCATTGCTAGTAGGGTCTTTAAGAGTAAGTATGTCTTTTTCGATCTAGCTGGCCTCCTCGAAGGCCTCTAACAATGTGGCTTTGTTAGATCGTTTAACCCAAATAGATATACTTTGATGCTATGCTTTAGTGTAGTAAGATATTATAAGACTCTCAGCGGGCATGGAATCGACAGGGATTCAGTTTTTGAGTGTTAAGAATATTTGATTAAAGTCTTTAAATTTTTATTTTGGGTTCATTTTTAAGATTGAAAGATCCATGACTAATACTTCCGGAGGCTTACCATCTCCTAACTTTTCCAAAAATCATGACTCAAACTTTTCCCAAGACATGATGGTATGGGGTTGTTGGGAAAAGTACCATGTGGATGCATTACCCTCGAAAGTATAAGGGAACAACCTACAGACAACATCTTCATGTTCAACATTGTAGAGTCTAATGGCTAACATAAATTTTTTAATGTGATCCTCAACTATCTGTTTTGAGTCAGGGTCAAACTTGGGAAGCCATTTCTTTGGGTGTTTAGATAAAGGGTGTTGAGCTCCAGGTACCGCTACGACATCCTGATCAAGACAGGGTCTAGAAGGGTTGTTCTGATTTTCCATTGGGGTAGTGGGTGTGGAAGGCTGAGAAAGGGAATCTCCTTCGTCAGAGGAATCTCCTCCAAAAGAGGAAGGAGATGATGGTGGTGGTGAAGGAGGTATCCCAGATCCTCCTGTAGCAGGATTTAAGATTGGATCTGAAGGATTCACAGTAGGATTAGTGTCACCTAATTGTTCTCTTATATCATAGAAGTCCAAAGGTTGACCCCACGGATGGTTTGGTTGCCTCAAACGGGCTAAGGCGCTATGTGTTTTAATATGAGACTGACGAATAATTTCTTGTATGTCACCACCTGTAGGATTAGGGGTTGTTGGTTCAACTGTGATCTGTGGATCGTCGGTTGAAGTAGTTGTTGTTTGAAGGGGAATATTATCGTGTGAACAACTTCTAGTCACTATAAGTGAGCGATTAGGGGGTGGAGGAGTCTTACGACCGCCTCGTGCAATTAATTAAGTTCAGGCCCTCCTTCTAGCGCCATTTGTTGACGGGAAAAATTGACCATCCGTCAACTGAGAGAGTGGAACCGGTCCGGGGTTGTCTAATAACCCAAGTCGTTTGGAATGAACCACACTGACGGGTTTAGCGGCTCCGTTAGCCGATCTAAGTTCCAAAGAAACAAAAATAAAACTAATCTAAACTAACTAAAAAAAATAATTAAAACAAACTAAACTAACTAACAATAAATAAAACGAACTAATCTAACTAATCTAATTAAAACTAACTATTAAACAAACTAAATAATCTACTGTTTCTATATATACAAACTACTAACTAATATTATACTAACTCTAACTACTAATTGAAATATAACTTATTCACAAAATATACAATATCTACAAAATACAGATTTAAATAAAACCTGAAAAACTCATTGGCATTCTACCCTAAGACAGAGAAAGATATTTTTGTTGATTTTATGATTTTAAGAACAAGAAATATAACTAACCAAAACTAAACTACTAATACACGAATTACACATATATCTAACTAAAATGCTAACAAATATACTAAACAAATAAACAACAAACTGACCTGGAAACGCTCCAGATTTGTCCTGTGTGTGATTAATGTTTAAGCAGATTAGAGGGAGGAAACCCGCTCCGAATCATCCATAAGATTCTTGTAAACGATACGCTGCAATGCTCTACAAGTTGAATATAGGACAAACAAGACATAAAAGAAACAACAATCTTACAATTTATAAATCTTAACAATCAGATAAACTTGTATGCAAAGATCTATATATAATAGTTGAGTTGGTGAAGAAGAGAAATCTGTCATTCATAAGCTGAACTAAGTAATTGTTGTACTTTTAAAAATAGTGAAAGAAAAGAGACATGGATCACATTAATTCAACCATATCATTTTGGAAAGGACTATGATAGCTAAAGTAGTCACTAATCAAATGCAAATTGATAAACATAAACATGAAACAAAAGATTAATATTATGAAAAGCGAAAGTTGTAGCAGAACATCAACTTTCTGTCTCAGTTTGTATTAAAATTCCATATCCTTGTTCTCCCACGAATGAGGATGATCCTTATTACAAAAAATAATAAGTATTTATAAGTTTTTCCACGGGGTAAAACCTGCCTCTGGAAGTTGCAAACTGTTTACATAAGATCTGGGAGGATATCCCAATTTTAACTAAACTATGAAACTACAATAAAACTAGAAACACAAATATTCTCTAAACTGTCCATCAAATCCCATGCAATTCGAATTCACTTGAAAAGGACCAGAAATGAACAAGTTAGAAGGATCTTTTATTAATAAAATAATTAAAATTTAATTCTATAGACTAGCTACATAATCATGCGATTTTGTAGGTGGTCTAAAATAAGATACAAAATCAACATCATAATCAATTAAAAATCTTTTAAAAGATTCAAATCCAATTATCTTCCAATAACCATTTCACAAAGAGTCATTGAGATTGGAATGGTTATATCATTCAAAATTAAACAGGATTAAGATCAAACAAATGATCATATAGATATGAATACTCTGTTCTTTTGTTACGACAAAGTCGGATCCACAGAGTTATAATCGAACTGTAGTAAGATTGTTTCATATCCAATTGAAACCAATAATCATACAAATTGTATGCAATTGTTAAACAAGAGATACGGTTGAATCCAACAGTTGGGAAATCATTTTGATATTAAATTTAAATCAACATAATCAAAACAAATTACAAACACTTCGTTATACTTGTCTTATCAACAGGAGAAATAATTGAATCAAATAGGATCATGATAATTGTATAGCAAACGATTTGGTCTGTGAGCGAATTCAAACCATAATTGATTCGTAACTGTCCATAAACGAAATCGAAATGAAATCACTCAGTTGGTAACATCGTTCACAAGAATTATATGATCGTTTGCTTTTAGTAAACTGGGTAGACAAGATCGATTTCCTTTGTCAAAATTATTTGTTTTGAAACGGATTATAACCGAATTCGATAGAGACAACAAATATTGACCAATTCCTTTGCACGTTGAAAACAAACAGAGAAACATTTCACGATGTGAATCTAACTCATGAGAGCAATCGAACCAACTGAAAATAAACAACAATATTTTTAAGCGAATCCAACAATGAGGAGTCGAACATAGTCATTGTGAATCGAAACTTTCTTATGATTCAAGCATGGCTATTGCTTGCACAGGCTTATATTGTTTTTATAAAAACAGAGTCATTTTTTCCCAAATTAAAACTGAACAGAGTGATATTTCAACTTTGAAAATTATATGACAGAGCATATCGTAACCAACAAACTTATCGAAATAGTTTACCAATCAGAGCATTTGAACGAAAACGAAATCAAATCCAACACGATCGTATTCCAATTTGAGCATGAAGACTTACTATTCAGAGTAGATACCAAACCAATTCAATTGAAAGCACAACGTCCATTTTGTTAACTCAACCAGATACACGATCAAATCAAATCAAACAAAAACCAATCAAATCGAAATGAGAATCTATCGATGTCTAAACCGGTGGTGATCAAGTCATATATCCAAACAAAATTTCATTTATTTTTAGCAAGCGAAAACACTATACAGGGTATACACATCATTACAAAACTATTTTGAAATACACACAGGGCTATTTGAAAACAGAATTGAACTCATTATATCAACCCCGATCATTCACACAACAAAAACGATGTCAAAACCATACCTGTATAGCGACGAGGCTGCTTGATTATGCCAATTTGGAATTTACAATGGCCGTGGTTGATTCTATGTTTTTGAAAAGGATGGAGCCGGTTCTCTTTTGCTTTTTATCTGTTGCTTGGAGCTTGGATTTTTGACTGGTTAGCACTGCAATTTGATCTTCGAGTGATTGAATCTTGGATTGAATTATGGGAACATCATTGTAGTATCGTTCTAACCATGAATCACATTGGTCACAGGGTGACAGTGTAGGTTTTGAAAGAGCAGGCAAGGGTTCATACACACGACTAAGGGTTTCATTAGGCAACTTAATACGAGGGTATCCAGGGTTATTCCTTAGGCAGGGGGGGAGATTCGACACAAAATCGTAAGGTGGTTTGGGGCACAAACCTTGCGAGTATGGATATTCACTGGCTAAAAATCGTTCAACCTCAGAATCAAAATCCTCACTTTGGACGATAGGGTTTGGCTCAGCACAGGGTTTGGGTTTATTCCTTGCCATTCTCGAAATGAGACAGGCATTTATTTTTCCTTTGGCATTAGCATTAAGGTTTGCCTTGGGATTTTTTCTCATAGGTTTCTTTGTAGGCTTGGACTTATCGGTTCCAACGTCTGGTAAGTCAATAGGAGGGTCAGCTGAGGGTTTAGGTAGTAGGACATGTAAGCGAACAAGCGGCTTGTCCTTGGCTTCAATTACCATAGGTTTATCAACCGGAACAGGGTCTAAATCCTCAAAACCATTACGAGCGATGAATGCTCTCCAACTATCAGCATGCAAACTTAAATGATAAACAACGATAAGCTTAATAAGCCCATGATGAAACAGGCTATTGTCAGCCTTATGCCTTTTAAATCTTTTTGACATCTTGTATAAGCTGCGTTGAAAGTAGAAAGGCATGTTTAAAGGATACCCTATAAAAATCATCAACAAATGTAGGTGGTAAAGGAACACGAGCCCGTATCGACCTTCACAGGTCATGAACTGCTTGACTAGCATTAATAGGTCATGCCATCGTGGTTTAAGTGTAGAGATGGGCATACCTCTGTCACACGAGGTGACTTTGCACGAGAGAAACAACAATGTCCTTGGTACTTCCTCGACCTTACAATTCTTAAACCATCGCTGCCCCGAGGCAGGTAACCCTATGGCAGAGCTGATAAAATTCTCATCAATCTCCAACTGTATGTTGCCTACCTTGGCTCTACAACAATCGAAGGTCATGGCAAACTGTCGCGCTACACAGAGGTTAAAACCCTCGAATCGTTTTATAAAGGCGAGCTAATAGTTCTCTTCCAAATCCTTTTGGGCATTGTCAAACATTAACAGGGCCTGGTTGTCGTTTGGCTCGATTCGCATGATTGGTGCCATGGATCTGAGCACATGTTAAGCCGAGGGTTTGAGTCACAACTACACATAGGAACAGAGTGCGCGGAGGCTTCTCGAGCTAACAGAGGTGAACGATGAATACGGGATAGGCATAAATGCCAACGTGCAAAGGTGGTGGAGTTATTCACTGCCATGCAAAACAATTATGGTAAAAGTACAACCACTGATTTACATAGTAATTCAACCCATTATAGCATAGTCAACAGTCATATCACTTGGTCGATTAATGAATAATGGTAAGTGCATGCGCAATCAACATTATACCAAAGTTTTTTTTTTAATCGACCAACAGTGAGATTGAAATCAATACCAAACTCAACTATGCGCCAATGTATCAACCGATATCAATAGTTTAACCAACGTGCCAATCGATACATATAATCAACCAACCAATAGCTATGAAAACATAACATAGGTATTTTTTAAAAAGATATATATATATGAAAATTTAATCATGAACCCTATGTATTTTCATGGAACCAATGATCAAGTAGATCCAATAGAATGGAAATCCAAATACCAATGCAATACAAATTCAATAAAACCAAGTCACACAATCAATACAAAATATGTCCAATGAGTACAGTTTGAAAGTCTTTGCAGCTTCATAACGATAAGTGCGATGTAAGCGCAATCAACATATTGACAAGAAAGACAACGACAATTCAAATAGTTATTTTAATGCGACTTCGAAAGACTAAGTTTTCACACTTATAGTCTTGAAAACAAAACGAAAGTAAGTGTGCAAGTGTCGAAAAAAATAAAAGTGTCGTTTATTTGAAAATTGCGACGAAAAACTGATGTTTGCAAAACATTGGTGTAGGCAACTTATAAGACAATGGAAAAATGTGAATTGGCTGCCAACAAGCTGAAAGGGAAGAAATGGCTCTCAAGGTTGGGAGGGAGTACTGACATATCATTGAATTGAGGATAGTCATTTTCAAGTTTTAAAAATGGTCCATCTTGACCAGTTCGTTTCCAGTTCAGAAAGTGGTTTGATATTTTTGATGAACAAGAATTTTCCATTTCAAAAAATGGTGCAGATCGAATGGTCATTTTTGTAATGAAATGGTTCAATGGATTGTTGATGTAACATAAACAGTGATTTCCCTTCTGGTTAACTTGGGAAATGGTCTAGGAAAGTCTCTCGTATTGACGATCACTCTCAATAGTGGTCAAGAAGATTGGCCTTCCTCATTGGTCAATCATTCTTTTGTAGCTCACAGTTGTGAGAAGTTTTTAAGAATGGTCCATTTCGGAGGTTGGTGAAGTACAGTAATTTCTTGAGGAAATGGTTCAGACAGTCATTCCCTAGGGCATATTCATTCTCTCCAGGTTTCACTTTTTTTAGTGGCAAAGGAATGGCCTAGATAGGTGAATGGTCCAGGTTCTGCAATCAAGGAGAGGCATTCCCTAGGGCATATTCATTCTCTCCAGGTTTCACTTTGTTTAGTTATGGTGGAATGTCCCAGATAGGGAATGGTTCAAGCTCAGAAATCAGGACAATTGTTTTTCCTTACTTGAGAAGAATAGTCTAGATAGCCCATCATTGATGTTCTAATCTAAAGGCAGATGCTCTTCCATATCTCACAGACTTGAGTGGAAGAATGGCCTATATGACTCAGTTTATATCATAACATTGTTTCTGTGTAGGTTGATATCAGTTGATATGATTAGTATGGAGATTGTGTGTCTCCGGATAGTAGAGATATGCTACTGTGATGGATATTTTCCATTGTTTGTGACTATGTGTCACAAATTGAGTAGTTGTGTACTACTATGGATAAGCACAATTGTGCTCTGTCAGTTGACATTGTACCAGGTGTCATAGAGATTATCAAGTTGGATAATAATGACGGTGCTTGTGATTTAATTATCTTTTTTGGCTATAACGAGGGGTGATTTGATCTAGTGTATATGCTGTGGGAAGGTTCGTCTTGGAAAAATAAGAACGGGTAACTGAAATACAGACTGGTCACCCTCCTTGAACCAGGTAAGGATACTTCTCTATTGTTTTGTTCTAAAACCTTTATGAAAATTCTCAGTGTTCCTCCTTCTTGTTTCGACTTCAACGATCTTGCACTGGCATTTATCAGGGTTAACATATATATATTTTACTCATAGGGTTTGTCGTCATCCCTCTACTCTCTTCGACGGGTTTCCCTTAGATTTATGCGATGTGACCTAGTGTTGGGTCTCTGTGAGACTCGGTGGGAATTCTAGTCCTGCAAGTTGACATAGCAGGGTAAAACCTACACTGTGTGTTGCATGTTATACTCTGTTGGGGCGAAAGCAATTTCTTTTCGATAAGATAATATAATGTTTCTTTTCCTCTATTGGGTATTGTTATATTGAGTTTTTTCTTGGGAGTCCACCATTCTGTAGCTTCTTTCAAACCACTAGTTGACTCTTACAATTGTAATTTCTTTTAAAAGATTATTGTATTTTCCATTCGGTATATATCTATATATATAAAGTGGGTTTCTGTACACTGAATAATTTGTTAAGAAGCACCCTACAACATGCAATTATTTCAGTCTGTAATTAAATTTGGGGTTAACTTCTTTGATTCAATTAATATCGTTTGTCTGTGTCTCGAAAATACCATTCGAAGCGTGGTATTTAGCATGAAATATTTAAATTGATACTCTAACTTAATTCGTGCATTCGGCCTACACATACCACATGAACCCTTGCAGTTCAGATTTGTAATTTTTTGTGGTGTTATTGTTTACTTATTTAATTTCCTAAAAGGTTTGATTTAAATGATTTGGTAACCAATCTAATGATGGGACCCTATTGCTGTGAGGGTACCCATCAGGAAGTTCTTGGTCCACTTCTCCCTTCATCCTCAGGACATCTTCTCAACCAAAACACAAATGGGACAAGGACATCAGTTTTCCCAAATCACAAGTTAAGTAAAATTTGGTAAAATTTTCCTTTCTTAATTCGTCCTATAGAAAGTTACACTTGTTTAAATTCTGTTGGATTATTACTAGTGATGAATTTACATTTTCTTTACATGGACTTCAACCCTTCAAAATTCCATATTTAGGACCATGCCATGCGCATGAAAATGTATTCAAGTTTCATTTTACCACTCTTAAGAGAATGCCCTAGGTTTCTAAGGAATGATACAATTCTATTGTAGAACGCTATCATCGTGGGTGAGATTGTTCAGATTCATAAAGATGGTCGATTCTTTATCTCCGTAACTTTAGTTCTTAAAGGAAGGACATAAGGACCAAAACCTTGTTGTTGTGTAATAGAAATGAATAGGATGTAATGAAAATGACTGTACCATTGTTCATAATTGTATAGTCGACTTAGATGGAAACTCAATCAGTCAATTCCTTATTTTCAGTATAATAGATATGTTATAAAAAAAAATCTGGAATGAATAGCAATACGTACCCGTGAAGAGTAATTATGTTCTATATCCCCTTCTCGGTCTACTTTGAACTTTTATAGAAAAATTCGAACGATTCCTTTGTTTATTCATATAGCTATGCCATTTTCAACTATTACCAAAGTAGGTCTATGCGTATCAAATTATATGGTTCGAGAATGTATATTCTTTAGTTCATTTAGTTTTCTACTGTATTATTTTATTTCGGAACTTCATTTGTGAATGCCTTAACGATTCTCTTTGCTTTATATTAATGACATCTAGTGGAATGCACACAATAGGTAATTACAAGAGTCAAATGTTTTTGATATAGTGAGCTATATATATATAATTGTATCCATGGTTACTTCCTATTGTATGTAATTATTCCCAGTCTTGAATGACATTTGCACAACCTTATCACCATAGCTATTTATTACGGCTTGTGTATTTAGCCTATAAAAATATATGTATGTATAAATCTAGGCTTTCAAGTTTACTTCCATAATTCTTCTTACTCAAGGAGTACAATAAAACTATGAGAATCATACTATATTGTACTTCATTCCAACAATAATAAATCAATAGGACAGTTCGTCCAAAATTAAAAGGATATGTCTGTACATATATATGTATACTTAAATCTCAGATTTACTTTCAAATTTTCCTTTAGCGTTTGCACAGTCTATAGCTCACATGCAAAATGAATATCTAGACATATATGAATCACATATCTGGTAGGGATTTCTAGCACAGTATTTGAAATAATATTCCATTTAACACAAATGTATCTCCTAATATACTTCCATAAATAAATTCCATTCCACCCAAGATACATAGAAAATTTTTCTCAACGTTTACAATTAAATTGTAAGGGTTTATCCTACATTTCATCTCATTCTATTATATTTTAACAAATAAAACAATTCATCCAGATTTAAACAGATGCATTCTAACAACCAATAATTCAAATAACATTCGACCAAAGAAGGAGTGGATGGACATATCTGAACAATTTTCGAGCAACAAATGGAACAACCAATTCACTTGTTCCATTCACCCCGTAGCCTGATCATGAATCCATGAGGGTGAAATCCATAACTCCTCCTCAGCAATAGTGCTGAACAGTTTTCAAAATATTCTCCTTGCCTCACACTCAGAAAAAAGTGTTCATAACAACAAGAGATAATTATTCCACAACATAATAGGCAACGTCCTTCCTCCTCCCATATGCTATATATCCAAAATAAATTGTGCCTAGGTCTTTTCCCCTTGGGAATTTTCACATATTTCCAAATCCCTGATTTTCAAGGGCTCCCAATGGCCAAATTCTTGATTTTCCACTTGTAACATTTAGCCATGAGGTAGTTCCAACATGTTCCCCACTCATGGAGTCATAGTCAACTTATTTTAACCTGGCTATTCCATTTGTGCATCAACAATAAATATAAAAAAAATTGTTTCTTACAAGTGTCATAGTCAAAGAGTTAGTTGGGTCAAATCAGATCTTTTCCCAACAGTCATAATCATTATTTACAATTAACTAAATTGAAAATTTGGAATTTCCATAAATGACAATAATTTTCCAATTTTGAATTTACCAAAAACAGAAATAAATTACTAAGCATTTTTAGCCTTAAAAATAATTTATTTTGGGGGATGTTACATTTTCGCACTTGTTTTTCTTTATGGATGTGAAGTTTGGGGCTGTAGTATCTCTCGTGAATCCTCGAGAAAGATAGAGAAAATACAAAAAAAATTTATAACCTATAATCTCAAAATTAAAGGAAATACTCCCTATCCCATCCTCCTCTTAGAAACAAACCTCTCTCCCATTGAGAACATGTCTATGACTAGATACCTAATGTATAAGAACAAGTCAAACAACATGGAAGACAATAGGCTTCCTAAGATTGCTTCAAAATCAAGTCATAACCACCATCTACTCAAGCAAGGATGGCATACAGATGCCAGTTTTGGCCAAACTATTGGGGAATCATGGAAGACACCATTTCACATAATATAGATACTATTAAGGAAAAAGTCAAATCAAAATTTAAGGAGAAAATGTGGTGTGACAAAGAGTTAGAGGAAAAAAGAAAATTAAGGTATTATAAGGATATAATCAACCCTAATATAGAAGATCAAAATTATCTATCTATTTTTCCAAATGTAAAGAAAAAAAAAGAATTTCTAAGATAAGAACAAATTCTCTCAAGCTCCATAGTGAAATTGGGCGTTCGTCAATTCCTAAAAGGCCATGGGATGAAAGAGTGTGTCACCTTTGTGAACCTAAGAAGGTTGAAGATGAAAAACACTTTTTCTTAGATCTCATTTTCAAAATATTTGTCACACTACCAACCTTTCTAACCTCTTAACTCAAGAAAAGTATGGTGATCTTGGAAAGCTTCTCTTAATTCTTTTCGAGCTAAGGTCGGATAGACCAATTCGATCTTAGTGGACATTAATCATCATCATCATCATCATATAAATTAGAGGTATCATTCCTTTGTGCTTATTCGAATGCCATAAGGATTCTTATATATTGGAGCTTATATGTTGTTGTTGATCACATTCCCAAGAAATGTGTGATTACCAATCAACCCATGATCATTTTTTGTATACAAAATTTACATAATATAAACAATTCCAATATACACAAATTTTAAACATAGTGATGGACATTTTTCAAAAAAAACTTGCCCATTTTACAAGTTATAACTCTATATGATTTTTAAAAGCCTATTTTACATTATCTTTTTCTTACATTGAATGAAGACATGTGTATTTATAACAAAGTATTGAAAAGATTACCACATCCATAACATATCTATAATGTTGAATGTCCTCCCAATATCATTTATTATATAAATAATTTTAATATGAGTTAAAAAACTCCTTCAAAAGTATATATATATATATATATATATATATATATATATATATATATATAA
>ML782598.1:387975-398819 GCA_009831015.1 Picea engelmannii | reverse complement strand
GCTCCGTGGGGGTGCTAGCATAATCAGATTCCGACCAATGCCTGAGGTGGAGCGTTTCAATGATGTTGCGGTAGCATAAGCTCCAACATTGTTGCCAGGTAAGAGAGGAATTTCTGAAGATTCTGCGGTTTCGTTCTTTCCATGTCTGCGATAGGATGAAGCCAGGTAGGAGCTGCGAGATACGATTGAGTAGGGGGGAGTGGAAAGCCTGCTCTCTCCAATTGGTGATGGTCGCTCGAATGCAGTCCCGTGTCCGATCCGAAGTGCGCATGGTGACTGCTACCTCGTCCCATAGCTGTGCTGTGTATGGACAAGTGTTGAGGAGGTGGTTCATGGTCTCCTCGGCTTCTCCACATAGAATACACAGGGATGGCCCCACAAAGCCCCTTTTCATGAGATTGTCCCAAGTTAGGATGCTTGAGTGGGAGACCAACCAGAGGAAGAGCGTGATTTTCGGCCAGTGTCTTAGATTCCAAATCTTTCCCCAGATTTCCATAGTGGGAGGAAGGTTTGACCGAGTTTTCAATTGGTAGGCTTCCCTCGTGCTGAAGAATCCTTGTGGTCGGTATCCCCAGCGCAGCCTATCTTCCCCAGCTTGAATGGGTATGCGTCTTTTAGTCAACTCCTCTTGGAGGGGATTTTTATTTATTTTTATATGAATTCATTTTAGCATTTTTTTTTTTCAGGTATCAGTGGGACAGTGGATGATGGGGTGCCTTACACTACACCTTTGCCATGTAGCAGCTCGTGCCACACAAGTTACTAGGACGCCTTACTTACCACTAGTGGGACAGTGGATGAGTGGGGTGCCTTACACTCCACTTTTACCATCTAGCAGCTCGTGCCACACCATAAGTTACTAGGACGCCCTACTTAGCATTAATTGTGCATATTTAGATTTAAAAAATATTATGGTGCGTTTTTTAATCGCTGGCTGTGCATTTCGATTTAGATTTTGAAAAAATAGGTGCATTATTAATTGTTGACATTGCATTTAGCTGGTGCATTAGCATTTAGATTTAGATTTTTAAAAAATAGGTGCCTTATTAATTGTTGACAGTGCATTTAGCTGGTGCATTAGATTTACATTTATTAGATTTACAAAATAATGATGCGTTTTTAATTGTAGTTGTGCATGCCGTTGGCTAGGTTGGGTCCGTATGCAATAAGGCTGGCTGGATATGCAATAATTTCATTAGTTTAATATTTGTTGGTTCATTAACTCGCTTCCTATCGGAGGGAACCTTAGTTAAAATGGAACCTTAGTTAAAATGGTTTGTCAGCGTTCTTCAATCGCAAGTTATGTAGTTGGGTTAGTATTTAATAAAATTTGAATTTTTTTTTTTCAACCTCAAAAAAATTTTGAGAAAGAAAAAAGAGGGATAAATTAAGCTCAAAGACCTAATCTTTAAAAGTTTTTTAATTTTTTTCCTTTTAACATTTTTTTCCATGATCGTGGCTTGGCTTACATGTTTCGCTGGTGCTGGTATATAATCATCATATCCCTAGCAAAATTGAATCGTGACCGCTAGTGAAATATAATCCACAGGAGTTAATGAGCGATGCCAAATGGGATCTTTCTATGCATTGCTTCTTCCGCTTCTATCCCGGTTAAGTGGTGCATGCATCAACATGCCCACGCGAATTCTGGGGTGAGGCCAGTATAGAAATGAACCATTTTGCTTTGGGTTTGTGTGTTTTTTTTAATAGTGAAGTCTCCATTGTTTGATTATAAGTGTCTTTACTAAATTTACAATATTTTTTTTGGTTTTGTTTATTAGGTCAAAAGGCATACATTTATTAGAAATGAGTATATTTAATGATTTGTTAATTATAAATTTTAATAGTTTTACTTTTTAACATTTATTTAATATGATTAAAAAATTATTATACCACTATTGGATTGCCAAATTTAATAGATTAAAAACTTATTTAAAATTAAAAATTTACTTTATTATTTATTAAGTTTTTTTATTTTATAATATTAGATTTACATTTTAACCACTTATACCTTAAGTATCATAAGAGCCACCATATTGAGAGGGCAGTTTCATATTCTGGCAAGCAGTTTCATATTCTGGGAAGCTTAATGAATTCATAAAAAAAATCAAGGTTAGAGTAATAAATTCCGTGGGATTTTCATTGGACTCTGCAATTACGGATTCCTTCGCAAGTCAAAAAGCCTGGGTTAGCCAATCCAATTGATGTCAAAGATGTTTGGATTTAACTTCTTGAATTTGTGAATTTTAATGGGTAACTGTGAATTTTAATGGGTAAAGATGTTTGGATTTAACTTCTTGAATTTGTGAATTTTAATGGGATGAGTAAGGATTAGTTTTGTTTTCAAATCTTTAAAGATATTCTTTGTTAATTTAAATGTGGTCTAAATGTATGTTACAGTGAAGTTTTTTAAATATTATCTTCTTATTTAAAAAGGTAATATTATCAATTTGCTGGTTAGAATAGGGTTATGGTTATATTATAACAACCACAATGAATATTCATAATATATTTTATTTACAAACTCTAAATATGGCATGTGGTAAGGTTTTTAAATTAATTAAGAATAGGGTTAGGTTAGACTAGCATAACCACAAAGAATATTCATAACTTATTTTATTTGCAAACTCTAATTAGGGTTTGTGCTAAGGTTTTTAAATTAATTATGCTTTTTGGGGTTAAAAATGTGATTGTGCTAGTGTAGGCTTAATTATGGTTATCAATTCAGGATGTTGGTCCTTCAAAATCAATGAATGACATCTCTTGTTCATAACTTTTTAGCATTTTTTAAAACATCCATTAACCTATTTACCTTTTAACATTTAATTAATATGATTAAAAAGTTACTGAAATTATTATGTAACCATCTAATTGCCACGTTCAAAAGATTAACAAACTTACTAGAAATACCATAAAAGCTACCATATTCACATATAGTTTCTCATATTCTCGGAAGCCTAATGAATTCATAAAGAAAATCGTGGATAGAGTAATAAATTTGATGGGATTTTCATTGCAATAGGCAATTAAGGATTCCTTCGCAATTCCAAAAGCCCGTGTGACATAGAGCTAATTGGTGACATAGAGAGAATTGATGTCAAAGATGTTTGAATTTAATTTCTCGAATGAATTTGTGAGTTTTAATGTTTGAATTTAATTTATTGAATTTGTGAATTTTAATGGGATGAGCAAATCCTGGTTTTGCTTTCAGATTTTTAAAGATGTTATTTTCTAATTTAAATATGGTCTAAATAAATATACTGGTGAAGTTTGTTAAATATTATCCTCTTATTTAAAAAGATAATATTATCAATGTGTTCCGCAGAATAGGGTTAGGGTTATATTATAACAGCCACAATGAATAACCATAACATATTTCATTTACAAACTATAATTAAGATATATGGTAAGGTTTTTAAATTAATTAAGAATAGGGTTAGGATTAGGATTATACTAGCACACCCACAAAGAATATCAATAACATATTTCATTTACAAATTCTAATTAAAACTCGTGCTAAGGTTTTTAAATTAATTATATCTTTCCGCCCTAATCAGTCACACTCATGTGACTGTGCTAGTATAGACTTAAGTCAAAATAAGGAGTTGTGGTTTTTCCCACTTTAGGTCTAATGAATTTTTGTTTTGGACAATTTTGTGACTGTGCTAGTGTAGGATTAAGCCAAAATAAGCAGTTGTGGTTTTTCCCACTTTAGGTGTAATGCGAGTTGTGGTTTTTCCCACTTTAGGTCTAATGAATTTGTCTTTTGGCCAATTCTGTAGATGGCTGCTCTCTTACAATGTAAATACAATAAGAATGGAATTTGTGATTTCTGTTCTTCGTATGCAAGAGCATTGACATCTTCTCCAATCGGTTTATGATGATTTTTTTTTGTTTTATACAATAAGAATGGAAGTGTGACTCTCTAATCGGTTTATGATGATTCTTTTTGTTTTGGTGTGCGTTTTAGATCAAAATCATTCTTTCCAGAAGTTTTTACCAATCTTAATAAAGATGTTCCTATGTTTTCAAATGGCTATCTCAGTCCCATTGTTCTTATATATAAAGAGGGCTAATTATACAACATTTCATTTAAATTTCTGTTAAATTTTTTTATTAGTGTACAACATTTAATAGCAATTTTTTTTAACATTTAAGTAAACCTTGAATCAATTAAACTGTTCAAACTTAATGATTTATCACAGTAATGATGATTTGTACTGGTTATGACATAGTTTTGTGAATACTATGTGATTTCTTGAAAAAAAAATGAAATCTGTAAGGGTATATCATAGTTCATTTCTTTATTTTACTTTAGACAAGCATCCAAAAAAGTTGAAACTTGTTCACATAAAACTTTAGGAATTGTGATTTATTGAAAAAAAATAAAATCTAATTATTGTTTATTTCTTTATTTTATTTTATATCATTGTTTATTTCTTTATTTTACTTTAAACRAGTATTCAAAAAAATTGAATGGTTACATAAAACTTTAGGAATTGTGATTTATTGAAAAAAATGAAATCCATAAAGTTATATTACTATTCATTTCTTTATTTTACTTTATACAAGCATCCAAAAATTGTTTATTTTACTTTAAACAAGTATTCAAAAAAATTGAATGGTTACATAAAACTTTAGGAATTGTGATTTATTGAAAAAAATGAAATCCATAAAGTTATATTACTATTCATTTCTTTATTTTACTTTATACAAGCATCCAAAAATTGTGATTTATTGGAAAAAACATAAAATCTATAAGATTATATCAGAGTTCATTTTTTTATTTTAGTTGAGACAAGCATCCAAAAAAGTTATGCAAAATTGTTTACATATAAGTTTACAATTACAATGCAATGCTATTTACAATGCAATGCTATTTTAATTATTTTTTTTAGTTGTTTATTACGTGTAAAGTTATTTATTATTTAATTAATTTTTTATCTTAATTTATATTTATATTTATATAAAAAAATAAAAAAATTATTTTACAATTGAAAAAATTTACATTCTACAAAAATACATAAAACTATATATTTTTTCAAAATAAAATAGTTGATAATAAAGTCAAAGCTGCAAAGTTTTTTTTTAAAACTTCATGTCACAAAAATAGTGTTAAGAGTATAGTAAGCTGATATAGATCCAACCTTGATATAGAATGCTATAAATTTCTTTTGAAAAAAACATCTTTGCAGATCTAATCATAAATAATCATTACCACTCGATAAAATAAATAAATAATATATATATATATATAATTATTTTACAGATTATTTAATATTTAAAATTCATGTTATTTAGTTTCCAATTCATAAAAACCATTATGTTATTTATGAATTCATAAAAACCATTATAATTCATGTTATTTATTCAAATATGTTAAAATACAATGGAAATGAAGTCACTCTAGAATATTTAATGACATTTTTAAGCATTCAATACAGTACATTGTTAACATTAATTTTAAAAGATGAAAAATTAAAATGATTGGTATAATAATAACATTGTTAACAATACATTTAATTTGAAAGATGGAAAATAATAAGATATGTCAAGCAACCACTCATTATGCTAATACTTATTTTCTGGACTCCATTAGTCATCATAACAATAATCTTGAAATTAGTACTTATTTACTCCACTCCATTAGTCATCATCACAATAATATTGAAATTAAATAAATTTCCATTAATGTTTTCTTCTCTCTTTAAGTTAGACCATTGTATGGAGATTCGTAGCACAGTCATGATTAGCATAATTAATTTAAAAACCTTAGCACAAACCCTAATTAGAGTTTGTAGATGAATTATGTTATCAATATTTTTTGTGGCTATGCTAGTATAACCCTAACCCTATTCTTAATTAATTTAAAAACCTTAGAAAAAACCCTAATTAGAGTTTGTAAATGAAATATGTTATCAATGTTCAATGTGGTTGTGCATGACAATTTTAAGGATTTAATATAATACATTGTTATCATTAATTTTGAAAGATGGAAAAAGAAAAAGATTGACATATCAACCCCTTTTAAGTAGCCATTTATCATAGTCCATCCTTAACATTAGATTTAAAAGATGGAAAGTAATAAGATATGTCAAACAACCACTACTTGTGATGGTACTTATTTACTAGATTCTATTAGTCATCATCACAACAATACGGAAATTAGTATTTATTTACCACACTCCATTAGTCTTCATCACAATAATACTAAAACTAGAAACAACCACTTTATAAAATGGCAACCCAGTATATCAATCACTTTTATAAAGAGGAGGTTATTTAAGGGTCGATATGTCTTGGGGATAACCATTAATATATTAAAATAATTATTATATTTATATAATAATATATAATAATAATAATGTATTAATTTAAAACATTAATGTATTATATTAATTTATATAAATTAATGATATATTAATATATTCATATAATGTATTACATTAATGTAAATTAAAAATGTATAAATTAAAGTATTAACTTATATTGATGTATACTGTAAGGTATTAATTGATTGAAACATTAATAATGTAATGTACTAATCAATTAATACATAAATACATTATTAATTAATGCATTGCTAAATGTGTCAAAACAAAAGATAAATAAGTATAATTATAATTATTATAATGACAATGATAATTAGTTTCTAAAATTGAATTTATAAACATAAAGAGACAGTATAAATTCTATTATTATTATTTTTTCTTCTTAACATTCTTAAAGATAGAAAAGATTCAAGAACATAATATCCCTTATCAAGTATAAGCCTACTATCTAGTATGACTAAAAAGGCATAATATTATTTATGTTAATAAAATTCAATAATGTTATTTCAAAAACTCATTATAATTATTAAATTTATGACATTAAAAACTCTTTATAATTGTTAAATTATACTTTATGAACATTGTTTTGGTGTCCATATATAGATATATAGATAATTATTGAAGCTTATTTAAACCATGTGTAATGTGTAGAAAGGGTATATTACTAATTATGGTAGATTAACCCTACAAAAAATATATAAAAATACTTATAAATAAGATTGGTATAATATTTGTTGTCATTTTATGTTTATGTTTGAATATTTTTAAGAGTACATTTAAATAACTAAATAATTTTATTTATAAAAAAATATTTTATTAAATATTTTATTACTATTAATTTAATTTCAAAAGAAAAAGAAAAAACGATGTTCAATTTTAAAATCACTGTAATACCACTTTTATAATTTAATAAATAATAATACAATATATTAATAATACAAAATATTATTAAATTTGTTTGTTTACTATTTTATACATRGATTTGCATATCATGGAACTTTAAAMTACTTAATTAACACTAAATTAATATGAGTCTTATTTATCTATTCCACAGTCAACTAATATCAAGTGAGAGACATTTCAATTCCAATTTTATTGACATTTCAAAACCTTTGGCCTGTCAATGTCTGCTCATTTGGATTTCCTCCACTTTTCTTGTGGCATCAAGAATCCAGTTTATAATATTAGTTAATTTTAAAATGACTACCACACTAGCATAACTGGTACAACTATTCCTAGATACTTAACAATACAATATATCTGTAATATAAAACATTATTAATTTTTTTCAATTTTCATTAACAAAAAAGAAAGAGAAAATTTCACATAAATTTGCATATCATAGAACTCTAAAACACTCACCTAAAACCAAATTAATATCAATATTTATTCATTCAATAGTCTTACCACATATAGGATAATTATTGTAAATATGAACATTTTAATTCCAACATTATTGACATTTAAAGACATTTGGCCCGTCTACAGAGATTTGGATTGCTCCAATTGTATAATTGTATTCTGATGGATTCCATGTACCAAGAGTTTACATATTTTTTTAATTCAATCCAAATATTTAATGTCATCAATTTTGATTTTTCCATAAACTTTTTTCCACCAAACCTATGAGTTGTGATTTCTCAACATCCAAGGAAAGTGATATTGTGGCATCATAAATATTTATGGGAAAATTCTCTAATATAAAACTTAACTTCATTATGAAATATTTTATATCTTAGTAGAATAAATACCATAAAATGGATTATAAAAGTTTGGAAACACCTTGCAAGAGATAGTTACATATATTATTGTAAATGTGAAAAAACCTTCAATTATAAATCTAAAAAATATATCTGCAAGTACATCTCAATATAACGTGGCCATTGGATCAGATCACCTTTAATCCATTGCCTTTACTATTCAAATTAGTTAAAAACAACCTTACATATACCGGATGAGAGAGAAATTATTGTATGTTCGTAGATATCCATTCTATGAATTGGGGAAGAGATGGATCCAGCAGAGAGCGATACCGAAGAACAAGCAATGAATGCTTCAGTCTATTGGTGTGAATGGTCTGATATTTGTTAGGGTAGATCTGCCTCAACGTCTTTTATAGAGAAAATTGTATCACTCTGTCCAGATCCGCCAGACAACCAGATGAGAAACCGTGTGGAAAGAGTTCACTAAATGACGATTATCCAGGTAGTGAGTCGTGAAATAAGTTCACTCACGAAGTGGTTTTTGGAGCTGAGGTAAGTATTTAGGGAATGAGATTATTCAAGGTGTTTGAAAATTCTTCATTTGTTTGTTGGAGTTATTTTCAGTCCTAATACTTTTTTTATTTGTTTTTCTAAACCTGGAAATAGCAATAGTTTTCAGCTCTACTTTCAAAATCAACGCTCGGAAGGAAGGGTTTCCCTTCTGGATTCAGTGAGAAAAAATTGTAGTTTGAATACAAGTCTTTGGTAATGTGCAGCCAATGGCCCTTTCGATAACCCTTTAACGTTTAAAATTGGAACCTCAAGTATAATATTGATATTCAAGCGCAATTATTTTGGTGTAATTATCTGTGCATTGGTGAATGTCAGCATTGATATTCAAGCGCAATTCCTTTGGTGTAATTATTTGTGCATTGGTGAATGTCAGTGTAACCCCTTTGCTTTTTCAAATTACAGCAAAGTGGAATATTCATTGGATTTTAACTTGACATTATAGTGCCGAGATCCATAGGTTTCTTAATAATCTGAAAATCGTCGTTAATTATGGACTAAAGCAATTAGTTGGGATGAGATTTTTAAAGCTATTTTTCTTAACTATTTTCATTCATTTATAGATAAAAAAGAAAAACAATTTTCCATCTAATATCTAAATAATTTTAATTATGTCAAATAAGAAAAAACATTTAATCATCTCATTTAATATTAACATTTAATCATCTCATTTAATATTTCCTAGCATACACTAAATATGCTTTAAATTTAACATATTGGCAAAGAATGATTATGTACTACCTAAGTGTATGCGTTAAATTCAACATAAGAATGATTATGTACTACCTAATCATTCTTTGCCAACATGTTGAATTTTTGGATTTAAGGCATATGCAGTGTATGCTAAGCAATATTAAATGAGATTATTAAATGTTGAATTCAAGGCATATCTAGTCTATGTTAGGCAATATTAAATGATTCTTTGTCCACATGTTGAATTTAAGGCATATGTAGTCTATGTTAGGTAATATTAAATGATTCTTTGTCAACATGTTGAATTTAAGACATATCGAATGTATGCTAAGTAATATTAAATGAAATGATTAAATGTTGAATTTAAGGCATATCTAATATATCCTAAGCGATATTAAATGAGATGATTAAATGTTTTCTCTTACTATTGTACATAAATAAACCTATTCAAGTTTTAGATGGGAAGCCTGTTTTTCTTTTTTATATATAAATGAAAATAGTCCAGCGAAAACCTTTAAAAATCTCCTCCAACAAACTACAATTGACAATGATTTTCAGATTATTAAGAAATCTATGAATCTCGGCACTGTAATGTCAAGTTAAAATCCAATGAATATTCCACTTTGCTGGAATTTGCAGAAGCAGAAAGGATTAGACTAACATTCATCAATGCAGAAGTAACTACACCAAAGAAATTGCACTTGAATATCAGTGTTGAAGCCGAAGGAATTGTACTTGAATATCAGTGTTGAAGCCGCACCCTGTTTGAATATTATACTTGAGGTTCCAATTTTAAACATTATTCAAGGAAATCATTATGGGGTTACCGAAAGAGCCACTGGCTACACATTACTAAAGACTTGTATTCAAACTACAAATTTTGCTCACCGAATCTACTAGTTATTCATCGCGAAGCACAACCTTCCTTCGAAGCGCTGATTTACTAAAATCTTGTATTCAAACTACAAATTTTGCTCATCGAATTCACTAGTTATTCATCGGGAAGGGAACCCTTCCTTTCAAGCGTTGATTTTGGAAGTAGACCGGAAAACTAATACAATTTCCAGGTTTAGAAGAACAAAACAAAAATGTATTATGACCGTAAGTAACTGCAACGAACAAATGAAGAATTTTTAAAGACCTTGGCTAATCTCATTCTGTAAATACTTACCTGCGCTCCAAGAGCACAGTTTTTTTTTCTTCGAAATTAAATTAATAATAATAATAAATTTAATAAAATATTTTTTTATTAGGCTTACATGTTGGAATATGTAATTTCTACCGGCATTTAATTCAGAACATTCTAATCAACCACCGATCAACCACCAACACTGTTCATCCACCGCCCATCATGAACACTCCAGAAAACTCTGCCGACAATCCAGACTGTCTCGGGAGCCTCTAGAAGGTTCTTCTCCGTCTATAAAATCATGCATTGTAACCATTCCGCTATGTGCTCAATAAAATCGCGCCTTTTGCTGTGTATATTTATGTGTTTTATTTGCCTCTGCCCACACATCGTGGTATCAGAGCGAGGTGAGCGAAC
>ML782598.1:363757-383731 GCA_009831015.1 Picea engelmannii | reverse complement strand
AATTTCTACCGGCATTTAATTCAGAACATTCTAATCAACCACCGATCAACCACCAACACTGTTCATCCACCGCCCATCATGAACACTCCAGAAAACTCTGCCGACAATCCAGACTGTCTCGGGAGCCTCCAGAAGGTTCTTCTTCGTCTATAAAATCATGCATTGTAACCATTCCGCTATGTGCTCAATAAAATCGCGCCTTTTGCTGTGTATATTTATGTGTTTTATTTGCCTCTGCCCACACATTACACCTATGGAAATGAGCAAATTTAATGACCTTTTAACCATATATATTAATAATAATAATAAATTCAATAAAATGGTTTTTATTACAAGCATATTTATTGGAAATGAATACATTTAATGATCTTTTAATCATACATTTCAATTGTATGGTTATCAATTGAAGATGCTGGCATATTCTTGAATAACATCTCATATTCATAACTTTCTAGCATTTTTTAATGCATCCGTTAACTGCCACTTTCAAGAGATTAACAAACTTACTTGAGATTAAAAATTACTTCACTATTAACTTTTTTGTTTTATAGTATTAGATTTACATTTCAGCCAAATATACCTTATATACCATAAAAACCACCATATTGACAGAATTTCATATTCTCGCCGTTTCTTATTCTAGGAAGCTTAATGAATTCATAAAGAAACGTGGATAGAGTAATAAATTTCGTCGACTTTTCATTGAATTCTGCAATTATAAAGAAAATAGTGGATAGAGTAATAAATTTCGTTGGACTCTGCAATGAGTGAATTGGCGACATAGAGCTAATTCATGCCAATGATGTTTGGATTTAACTTCTTGAATTTGTAAATTTTAATGGGATGAGAAAGTCTTGGTTTTGTTTTCAAATCTTTAAAGATGTTCTTTTCTAATTTAAATGTGGTATAAGTACTATCACAACCACAATGAATATCTATAACATATTTCATTTACAAACTCTAATTAGGGTTTGTGTTAATATTTTTAAATTAATTAAGAATAGGGTTAGGGTTATATTAGCACAGCTACAAAGAATATCTATAACATATTTCATTTACAAACTTTAATTAGAGGTTGTGCTAAAGTTTTTAAATTAATTATTCCTTTCAGCTTGAATAGTCACACTTATGTAAATGTGCTAGTAGATAAAATTATTTACTTATTTAGATGTACTCTTAAAAATATTCAAACATAAGCATAAAATGACAACAAATATTATACCAACATGTTCATATGAAACACCAAAACCAAAGGATTATAATAATAGGATTAAGAAGGAAGTTTTATAATAATAGGATTTATACCATGTCTTTATGTTTATAAATTCATTTTTGGAAATTAATTATCATTATCATTATCATTATAATATTTATAATTATACTTATTTGTCTTTTGTTCTCACATATTTTATAAATGATTATTTTGTTGATTAATTTAAATTATTTAAAATAATAATAAAAATACTAACTTACAAAATACAAGTATGATTCTAAGTTTCTTTCTATGTAATATATGGCATGAGTTCAAAGTAGATACCTTTTTCACAAAGGAAACACTTAGTTAGATATTTTTTTTCAAAACTATGCCAAAAATTCATTTTTCGTTATGTGTCAAATAGAAACAAACCTTGTCATGCGATGAAGATACCCCGAAAATGTAATCTCACGAACAAATTGGACATTAGAACATGACAAACATAGTAATGTTGTAATGTGTCGAACACCGTAACATCGCACTCTGTCGAACATAATAACATTACAATTTATCGAACATAATAACATTACAATTGTCGAACATAGTAACGTCATAATGCCAAAAAAATAAAGTGACGTTACAATCTCATGAACATAGTCATTTCATCGTAATGCGGATAGTAATGTTGGGATGTGATGAACATTTATAGATGTTGCAATGTGTCGCACATGTTTTATTAATGTATTACTTTATTAGTGTAATACTTTATCATTGTATTAATTAATAATGTAATAATGTATTAGTTAATTAATACATTGCATTATTAATGTATCAATTAAACAATATGTTACATTATACATTAATGTTAATTAATGCTTTAGTTTATACATTAATTTTATGTAATAATGTATCAATAATATTAATGTATTAATAATATTAATTTATTAATATTATTATGATATTAATAATCTATATAGTATTAATATATTAATAATAATACTATTAATGTATCACTTTAATGTATTAATGTATTACATTACTTTTTTACTTTACTGTATTAATATCCTCATGTTCCAAGGTGACTCACATATCCAAACGTTACAGTGATACGAACACAACCCGTTGTCGCAATGTGATGTACATAACCAAATATGGCAATGTGACAAACATAGACCAACATTGCGATGAGACGAACATTGCCTAACATCGCAATGTGACAGATATAGCCTACTATTCGACTATGAAAAAACTATTAGAACACCATAATATGACAGAAAAAAATCCTTCATCGTAATTTGATGACCATAACCTTACAATCTCATGTGATGAACAAAAGTTTATGTGACAATGTGACAAAAAAAATCTAATGTCGCAATCTTACAAACAAACATGATCAACATTGCAACAGAGTAGTGCCATAGTAAATTATGGTTAAACATAATCAACATGGACCACCATAATCAGGTTTTCATGGCAAGCAAAGGTCAACCATGGGTATGGTCGACCATAATAAACCCTCGTTAACCATAGTCAACCATGGTGAAGGATAACCATGATCAATCATAATCAACATTTCCTTCCCAAAGTCAACCAAGGTCTACCAAAGTTAACCATAGACATGGTTAACTGTAAAAAACCATGATCATGGTCAACCATAATGAACCAAAATCATTCTCAATTAATGTATTAATGTGTTAATAATTTAACATGCTACATTATACATAAATGTTTTAATACTTTAATTTTTACATTATATATTAATGCAATAATGTATTCTTAATGTATTAATAATTTAATAACTTATTATTAATCATTAAAATTAACACATTACTACTTTAATAATGTATTATTTTATTAGTATATTAATACTTTAGCATTGTATTAATTAATATTATATATGTATATTAATTAATTAATACATTAACTTATATATTAATGTTAATCAATACTTTAATTTTATACATTACATTTATTTAAAAATTAATCATAGTGTTAAAGTATTAATAATTTTAAATTATTAATATAATTAATGCATTAATAATATATATATATATATATATATATATATATATATATAGGATTAATGTATTAAAAATAATTAACTTATATATTAATGTTAATCAATACTTTAATTTTATACATTACATTTATTTAAAAATTAATCAATACTGTTAAAGTATTAATAATATTAAATTATTAATATAATTAATGCATTAATAATATATATATAGGATTAATGCATTAAAAATAATACTATTAATGTATTTTACTTTACTGTATTACTGTATTACTTTTCTATATTTATATTTTATTTACATATATTACTTTATTAATGTATTACTTTTTTCTATTAATATTTTATTTAAATGTATTACTAACATAATTAAATTTAATGTATTACTATTTTATTGATATATTATTAATGTATTATGTTCTCATCAATTCATACTTTATTAATGTTTTAAAGTATTAATAATTTATTAATGTATTTAATATATTAAATGTATTTTTTTATTATTATTTTAATAATATATTATTAATGTATTTTTTTATTATTATTTTAATAATGTATTATTAATGTATTTTTTTTATTAGTATACAATAATATTTGATTAATGTATTAATTAAAATTCTATATATGCATTAATTAATTAATACATTCTCTATTAATGATAATTAATATTTTAATTTATACATCATATTTATGTAATAATTTATTGGTGATGATGAAGAAGATGAAGATTAGGGGTATTTAAGCCATCAAAATTACTCGGAGATGGATGGATTTTTTTGTCCAAGTAACACTACACCTTTGGGAACTAATTTATTGTAATATATTAATGTATTAAATTAATACATTATTATTATTATATATTATAATTAATTTAATATATTAATGATCATCCCCAAGACATATAGATCCACAACTAACAACAACCACTTTATAAAAATAATTGATCTACCCTATTAATTTGGAAAAGTGTAAAATGATGGATAGGATGATTAGTCCTATCACAATAGAAGCTCGAAGACGAAGAGCTTAGGAAGAGCCGGCTTAAAAATGGGGTGGGATGAAATGGGGGTGGGATGAGTAATCCTATCCAAAACAGAAGCTCTAACAATAATAATTCCTCCGATAATCATTGTTCTTCAAATATTGCTTGCGCGAATGATTCATGTGTAAGATGGATGATGACACTTTCAATCTGAATGCAAGAATTAACTATCTTCTATGCGCTAGTGATGAAGAACGGGGTATCCCTCCCATTTAACTGTCTGATCTGAACAACACCAATTATGACACTCATGATTAGTGTTGAACCGGGTATCTTGATTAATGTTGAATTATTATTACTCGAGCTCTGCCTAATGTCTTTCTCAGGACTTATCATGGTATCCAACAACAAATCGTTTTGGGTGGGATAGCATTATTATCATCATCTTTTAACAGAAAATCCAATATATGGCATCTCTCACCGAATTGTTGCTATCGTTGTATCAATAGGAAGCCTTGACCTGGACATAATAATCGTATTCTCGAGATCATCCTCCATTTGCTTGAAACCTGTAAACATACTAAAACCTATCAATCAAGACATCATTACCAACTCCAAAGACATAATAAATAGTTTTCCAAAACCATGAAATTTTGATACAGTTCAAGCTTCAATTGACAAGTTATTTAAGTACTTTCCTGGACTTTCCAGAGATGAGTTACCCAGTTACATCATTATTTATAATTTGATATCATTGTGGCACATACTGTGTCTAAGGAGTGTTAATTTTTATAAATTTTAGGAATTATAATTTATGTTAGGTTCCCACTCAAACACGTGACAAAATGGAAGAATGGAAACCTTGTTTGTGTTTTTGGGTATTGGTTTTAATTTTTGTTTGTGTATATACCCTACAACAACAATTAACATACAGTCTCAACCTTTTGTTGCAGTGTATTTGGGAGAAATAAAAGGAAATCATATATATATAAGCAGGACTACGTAGTGTTTCGTAACAGAAGAAGCGCTGCCCAGAATGCACGTTGATCTATGTCTGAGGGTGCTGAAACGAAGTAAGTTCTACTGATGGTGCCAATTCGAGGAGTGAAACTTGAAAGATTATACCCAGTGATTAAGATGAAATGCATGTCTCATGCCGATTCAAATTATGCTTCTTCTAGGTCAATCATGAGCCTCTTAGTTATTGTTGTTCTGTCTATCTTGCACAAATTCCAAGAGAATGTGAGATCTCCTGATGTGTTCCTGGTACAACCAACATGCTCGCTTGCAAATGAGATATCGGGGGCATTGTTTCTTCATCCATGTAAAGTCTAAGGCTTTCAACTCACCACAGGTTTCGGTGTTTTCTATAGAATGATTTTTTACCTTGGTATTAGTTTCTCTATAGAATGATTTTTGACCTTGGTATTAGTTTTAAGATTAGAGTTGTTTAGTAGATTTTTTTTTGTGAAATAAATGATGATGATGATTTTATGAAATTAAAAATGAAAGAGGTTATGGTGTAAGACTATTTTCAAGTAATTCGCTAGTATAACTGCTAGTTATCTATGTATTTGTGTAGATGAGAGTATGTTCATAAGATGTTCAATTGTTAGTCTTTGCAATTAAACAATGAATTGATTTCTTGGTGTGAAGCAAATGTCTCTTCAAGGATAGAAGGGATCAGGTGCAAGTAAAAGCTTTAGAGTTGTGGAATTAGGGAAAGGATAGAAGGGATGAAGTGCATGTAAAAGATTAAGAGTTGTAGATTTAGGGAAGGATCCTTCATTAGTTATCAACTCAGCAATTAATGAGGCAACTTTATGGAGTTAGTAGCCTCAAGATATCGAAATAATTAAGGGATATTGATGAAGACAGAGATTAAGACAAGTACTAGCTAAGGGTTAAGGGATATTGATGAAGACAGAGATTAAGACAAGTACTAGCTAAGGGAGGGTGTTGGAATAAGTCCTACTTGTCTTTATTTTTATTTTGGAATTCTTCATAAGCTTGTAATAGTGTAATGTAGAGATTATATTCTATGTCAATGAATAAATTTTAATATTTAGGAGTTTGTTAATTATTTGTGTATGACATATTTGGTTCAACATACTTGACTCCTAGTGCTTTGTTGATAGATTCTTTCAACAAATAGATTGTATGACTAAGATAGTAAATCTATCTTCAAGACAAAATTAATGTATTTCTATCTATATAATGCTTCATTTAATTAATATAGAAAAAAAGGAAAAAATTGTGTGCACAATATGTCTACTCAGTTTTCTTTCTCTCATACAACATTTTTATATCATATAATATTTTTCATAGCCCTAGAAAATATTTTCGACATTTAGGTAGAAGTCAAACTTAATTCAAACTAGAAATCTAATCATTGAATAAGAAAATATTCACTACATCCTCCATGTTTAAATCCTACAAGTTAATCATATATTGCACCATTCATTGTCACAATACACTTTGAATTAGGGAAGATGGTCGTTGACATCTTTTGCTAAACTAGTGATGGTAAAGAATTTCTTGTGTGTATTTTTGTAAACTATTCTTGAACATGGTGGAAGCTAAGAAAAGTGAAGAAATATAGAAATAAGATTTAGAGAGAAATACCCAAGTATAGTATTGAGATCAAAAAATACTATTTTAATATAGAATTGATGTTGGCTCCTACATTGACCTAATATAATTTCTCTCCCAATCTCGATAACACTTTCTACGATCAATCTCCATTTTCTTAACACTTGTTAGCCATATAAAAACCTTTCAACCAATACCACTTGAAATAATTACCACCTACCAAGTGATCTATCCACCTGTGCCTATCTCTTTAATGTCCATATTATGATAAACTTATATCATATTTTATTGTTACCCCTCAAATGAAATATCTCCATCATATGGACTATATTTTTGTTAAACAACCGCTCGACAGTAACGTGTGCTAGTAGAGCGTGCTACTCCCATTCAAACCTTTCTCTATAAAATTTGTCTAAGCTCATAGGTGACTAGTAACATTTTGAATATTTCCATTCTTGTACTTAGAAACTTCAAGTATCTATCCATACTAGTGGCTGCATTTTCTAGTATAAAACCCTAATAAAAATTGGATGATGATTTGAAAATAGAAATTCCATGTGATTATGCTTAATTTTTTTTTGTGTATAATAATTTTATGATTACTCATTATATATATATTTTTTTATGTGTTTTCCATGATAAATAATTTTAAATAATTTTACTAGTACTAAAATGAATTAGTCTCACTAAAATATTCGTTTACCAAGATGATCTCAACAAAGTACAAAACCTCAAGATGATCTCAAAGTGAAATATTCAATTTACCAAACACTCTCTACTATGTATAGTTAATTCCATTTTAGTTTCCTTGTATTCCCATTTTGTTATATTAGACTAATGTGGGAGCCAAGATAGTCAACTCTATACTATAATAGGGTTTTCTATCTTAATATTATACTTGGGTTTTTTAATCTCAATCTTTTTCCATATTTCTTCACTTTGCATAGCTACCAAAATATTCAAGAATAGATTACAAAAATACACACATTAAAAATCTTTACCATTGCATATTTACTACTCTCTACTCTCCAATGATGGAAAAGACCATATTCTCCCATTCAAAGTATAGTGTGACAATAAATGTTGCAATATGTGATTAGCTTTTGGGACTTAAGAGAAGTTAATGATATATTGCACCATTCATTGTCACACTAAACTTTGAATTAGGGAAGATTGTAATGGTAAAGAATTTTCTGTGTGTATTCCTGTAAATTATTCATAATATTTTGGAAGCGATGCAAATTGAAGAAATATAAAAATAAGTTTGAGAGAAAAATACCTAAGTATAGTATTGAGATAAGAAAATCCTATTTTAGTATAGTGTTGAAGTTGGCTCCCAAATTGACCTAATATAATTTCTCTCCCAATATTGATAACACTTTCTAGGACCAATACCACTTGACATCATTATCACATCCCACATCATGCATCCACATTTCCCTATCACTTTGATATCCATATTATGATATTTTTGGATCATATTTTGTTGTTACCGCCTCCAATGGAATATCTCCATCATATAGACTACATTTTTGTTAAAACCGTGCTCCTACATTAGTGCCCCTAGATAGCTCCCATCGAGACCTTTCTCTATCAAATTTGTCTACATTAATGCTACATTAATGCATGCTAGATAGCTCCCATCGAGACCTTTCTCTATCAAATTTGTCTAAGCTCATAGATTATTCAAACCTCTAAAAATTGTCTAAGCATTATTGGAAGACCCTCTTCAAACACCACCAGCATAGGATTGTTCCTCATATCACTCCAACGCTGGACTATTCCATATATCATGGCGGTTGTCCAAACTCTAGCACGTGATTGTTCTAGATGTTCCCTTTGTCTATTGTTGAGGAGGAGAAGTCTAAGACAACTAACTCATGACTAGTAGCATTTTGAATTTTTTCATTCTTGACTTACTAAAAATTGGATGATGATTTGAAAATAGGAAGTCCATATGATAATGCTACCAATCCTCATCTACATCTCAAGGTGAAATATTCAATTTACCATGACAATCTCGGCCCACTTAACCTCATCTACATCTCAATCATTTTCTCTTCTCCTCCACTCTCTGTACAAAACACTCTCCAATTTTTATAGCTAACTCCATTTTAGTTTCCATGTATTCCCATTTTTTTATATTAGGCCAATGTGGGAGCCAACATAGTCAACTCTATACTACAACAATAGGGTTTTCTATCTCACTACTATACTTGGGTGTTTTTCTCTAAATCTTTTTCTATATTTCTTCAATTTGCATTGCCAAAATATTCAAGAATAGGTTACAAGAATACACACATAAAAAATATTTATGAATGCATATTTACTACTTTCTACTCTCCAACGATGGAAAAGACTGTATTCTCGAATTGAAAGTGTAGTGTGACAGCAAATGTTGCAATATATCATTAGCTTTTGGGACTTAAAAACAAGGAGGTTGTAGAGTGTTATCACCATAACAATTATATATGAAATACAAGTTTCAGATTTAGCGGGGGACTAAATCAGTGTAGAGATATGACTTGATTTGGAGGACCGCACTACATATGGAGGAAAAGGGACAATCTAACGAAGGCATGAAAAGAGGGGCCCGACGGCCCGTCGATCTTGAAACATCCTAGATCGACCACGCTGACACATATCGGGTGATGAAGTAGCATGAAGGATAATTTTTTGAGGATGGGCCGGGGAAAATACCATGGTTTCAAAACATGGACATGCAACACCCCCTAAAGCATGTTGGGGAAAAAGCTGGTGAGCCCAAAATCACTCAATGACGCCCCGATGTCACATGTTGAAAAATCATTTGATATGCGTCACTTCCAAAGATCGTGTATGAAAAGGGAAGAGTTAACGGCTTATCCAATCACAGTCACATCAGTACCACATAGTACCATTGCTCGAGTACTTTACTTCGTGCAACGGTAAGTGAAGGCTCATTAGTCGAAACTAACAACTGAGTTTGATAGGCCGTAGTTCGAACAAGTACTTTCATCAGTAATCTTTGATTAAGAACTCGATGACAATCATCCTCCAAAACATAGATAAATTTATCTAGTTTTGAGCAATCAACATTCCATTCTGAACAAAGTAATTAACAAGATCAGGGAGACAAGTCTGAGGTTTTTCTGCGAAATTGGGAAAATGGATAAATCTATTCAAACGGTCCCCAACTAATCACGATTTTCAACTAATATGATGAATTCATCAATGAGTAAGAAAGAAAGGTCGATTGCATGGATATTAGCATCAAAATTACATACAGATCCTGCAACAGAGCCAAAATCGAAGGTGAGATTAAATCCCATCATAAGGGATTTAATCATCAACGGATACGTGGACGTGCACCACAAGGGGAAAGTGAAGAGGAAGCAGAGATAGTGACATGAATCAGTGATTAGAGCTCAGGAATATGAGAGCATTGGGGAAAACCAACCGTTTGGTTGAGCTATCTAAGGGAAGAAATTTCCAAGTTGGAATAAGTTCTCAAGATGAATTGAGTACGCTTCAGAAAGTTTTGAACATGTGGAGTCTAACCAGAAAAACCTCGGATATGACAGTCCTATTTAACGCTCCTTATGAAGCAGGAAAACCATCGTTTACTCTTTTTTGTAGCTGATGTCTATCTGTAGGGAAGTTTAGTCCTTTTGAATCATGCACTTAAATCCTCTATATATATCATCCCAAGAATAAATAAATAATGAATAAAAGAGGGGCCTGACCTCTGAGTAGGAAGACTTTGTAAAATCTTGCTGCTAAGGTGAATATACAAATGGAGAAGCAAATTTTTGAACTATTTATGAAAAGATTCTAATTAGCTATGATATGATATGAGTTCTTTCTTCTTTTGTAGTGTGTATTTCATGTGATCTTTTATTCCATTTACCATTACTCTTTTAAATCAGAGATTTAAAGACACATAATTTGTCTTTGGACGCTCTTGGTCTAAGCAATTTAAACTATGTATGTTTCTTCTTAGCTAAGTTAGAATTTATTTTAATATGCTTTGATGCAGTTATGTGTTTTCCTTTTTCCTCTTTGCCATGAAAATTTGAATTTAAACTCAAACTCATTGCCTCATTTAGCCTTTTTCCTCTTGATAGTGCCAATGATTTGTCAATGCTTTGTTCATTTCTGACTCCATAGCCCAAATATCACCTCCATTTCTTGAGCAACTTTATGATACCCCCCAAAACAAACCCAACCTAGACACCGATTATCAATGAAATATCCAGTGACACGAGAGAGCCCTCTCTAAGTTGAGTAGGCTAGTGCCTCTCTAAAGTAGGTTAAAATAGTTACCTCTCTCATTTTGTTTATCAACCGAACAAATTTACAGAGTGCTAACATAGAGAACACTATATCTTGGGGAGTAATCTGCACTACATCCTCCTTGTTTAAATATGAGAAGTTAATCATATATTGCAACATTCATTGTCACACTACACTTTGAATTAGGGAAGATTGTAATGGTAAAGAATTGTTTGTGTGTATTCTTGTAAACTATTCATGAACATTTTGGCAGCCATGCAAATTGAAGAAATATAAAAATAAGATTGAGAGAAAAATACCTAAGTATAGTATTGAGATCAAAAAATCTTATTTTAGTATAGGGTTGATGTTGGCTCCCTCATTGGTCTAATATAATTTATCTTCCAATAGTGATAACACTTTCTAGGACCAATACCACTTGAAATCATTATCACCTGCCACATCATGTATCCACATTTTCCTATCTCTTTGATATCCATATTGTGATAAGTTTGGATCATATTTTTTTGTTACTGCCTCCAATGGCATATCTCCATCATATGGACTATATTTTTGTGAAAAACCTGCTCCTACATTAATGCTTGCTAGCTAGCCCCCATCCATACCTTTCTCTATCAAATTTGTCTAAGCTCATAGGTTATTCAAATCTCTATAAATTGTCTAAGCACTACTGGAAGACCCTCTTCAAACACCACCGTCTCCTACTTTCAAATAGACATTTCCTTCTTCCAAATATCATTCCAACATAGGACTATTCATGATATCACTCCAATGCTAGACTATTATCAAGGTGGTTATTCCAAAATCTAGCATGTGATTGTTCTAAATGTTCCCTTTGTCTATTGATGAGGAGGATAAGTCTAAGACAACTAAGGCATTAGTACCATTTTGAATTTTTTCATCCTTGTACTTAAGAACTGCAAGTATCCATCATTATCCATACTAGTGGCTTCATTTTCCAGTAAAAAACCTACTAAAAATTGGATGATGATTTGAAAATAGAAATTCCATCTCATCATGCTACCAAATATCATCTACATATCAAGTTGAAATATTCAATTTACCATGACAATCTATGTAGGCCCTCTTAACTTCATCTACATCTCAATCGATTTCTTCTCTCTTCCACTCTACATACAAAACACTCTTTAATTTGTATAGCTAACTCCATTTTAGTTTCCATGTATTCCCGTTTTGTTATATTAGGCTAATGTGGGAGCCAACATAGTCAACTCTATACTACAATATGATTTTCTATCTCAGTACTATACTTGGGTGTTTTTATCTCAATCTTTTTCTATATTTCTTCACTTTGCATATCTACCAAAATAATCAATAATAGATTACAAGAATACACACATAAAAATTCTTCACCATTGCATATTTACTATTCTGCAATAGATTGCAAGAATACACACATCAAAGTTCTTTACCATTGCATATTTACTACTTTGCAACGATGGAAAAGACCATATTCCCCAATTCAAAGTGTAGTGTGAGAGTAAATGTTGTAATGTTTTAGATTTTGGGACTTAATCAGAAGGAGGATGCATAAAAAATTATATATTGGGGAGTAATCTTGGGGAGAAATTGAATATTTTCTTAATTAAGGATTATATGTCCAATTTTCATTAGGTTTGACTTCTACCCAAATGTTGAGAATATTTTCTAGGGCTATGAAAAATGTTATATCAAATAAAAGTGTTGTATCAATAAAATGAGGGAGAGTAGACATATTGTACAAACAAAAACTATATTGTATTAACTCAATAAAGTATTACACATATAATACATTAATTTTGGCCTTAAGATGTATTGACTATTTGAGCTATACTATCTATTTGTTGAGAGAATCTATCAACAACACACTAATCTAGGAGTTAAGTAGGTTGGACCAAATTTATTAATCCAACTAATTAACAAACTCCTAAACATTAAAATATATCAACTCACCTATATAATAATATCTACATTACAATATTACAACCATCTCAAGAATCCCACCAAAAAAAAAAAAAACAAGTAGGAGTTATTCCAACACCCTCCCTTAACCAATACATGTTTTGATCTCTATCATATATTGTATTCATCAACATCTCTTAATTATTTGTAAATCTTCCATGCTACCAACTCCATCAAGTTGCATGAGTAGCTCCCAAGTTGAATTCCCAAGTTACACTTATGAACTCCAGAATCAAAATGAGGGATGTCCCAAACTCAATGAGTGGACACCCACACACATGTTGTGTTGCATAGCATCATTAGCATACCACTCATAGGTATTAAATAAATAATGAGATATCGTTTCGTGGAACAAAAACTCCTAAAATAACTATAAAACTATCGATACTTACCTTCTAGCTTTGAAGAGACAATTCCTTCATACCAAGAAATCAATTGGTTGTTTAATTGAAAAGAATAAAAATTTACAATCCTATGGAGATACTTCCATCTACGAAGATACATGAGTAACCAATCACTATACTAGCCAATTACCTAGAAAAATATTCTAAATATAGAATGTATATGAGTCAATCTTACACCATAACCTCCTTCATTTTTAATTTCATATATTCATCATCTCATTTATTTCACAAAAAAAATTCTACTAAACAACTCTAATATTGAAACTAATACCAAGATCATAAATCATTCTATAGACAATTACATAAACCCTTGGTGATTTGAACGCTTGGAACTTTACATGGATGACGCAACACTTCCCCCGACATCTCATTTGCAAGAGAACATGTTGGTTGCACCGGGAACACATCATGATCTCTCACATTCTCTTGGAATTTATGCAAGATATACAGAACAACAATCGCAAGGAGGCTCATGATTGACCTAGAAGAAGCATAATTTGAATTTGCATGAGACACGCCTTCCATCTTAATCACTGGCTATAATATTTCAAGTTTCACTCCTCTTCTCCATCGTGTGTACCATCTTTGGAATTGGCACCGTTGGAATTGGCACCATCGCTAGAACTTACTTCATTTCAACACCCTCAAACATAGATCAAAATACATTCTCCAAAAATTAATATATATGGGTGAGTGCGAGTTAATGATGGTCTTTCATGATGTATTAGTGGAAATGATAACATGGAAAAATAACAATCGTCTATCTTGCATGGATTAATTAAGGTACTTTTACAAATAATTTAAATATGGTATAAAAAGATGAAACTTAGGAAATTGAATTATATTTCTTTATATGGAAATTTTATTCATAGGAATTGTGAATAACTATGTGAAATTTGATTTTTTATAATAATGGTATGTTATTTTTCCAACAAAATATAAGGTGTATGTCTTTGTTTCTAGAGTACCTTAACCATGGAGTTGTTAATATTATGGTAGTTGCGGGAGGTATTTACCTCTATATGTGAACCTGATGAGAATAGAAGACTACGGGAAGCAAGAGAAACCCTAATGAATTGACTAATAACCCTAGAAGCCTTGTCGGCTCAAGAATATAATTTATATTAGGCTATTAGCCTCCAAGAAAAGAAGTCGTACAGAATTAATAATAATATATTGAACAGACACATACCCAGAAGGAGAAGTCGGCCCCAGTAAACTGGAAAGATTACTATAAATACAGGGCGCTAGTTTTTCATTTGTCACATCTCAGGACTGTAGTTTTCCCAGTTGGTGCGTAGGTTTGGAGGAGGGTTGCAGGTACAGCTGCAGCAGTAGCTAGTTTCAGTATTGGCTTGAATATCTCTTGGCTAGGGTTTGGAACATATGATCAGTCTTTTGTCCTGCGCTATCCTTGGGGAGATATGCACTCCTCTTTGTTTGTCTATCTAGCCTAGGGTTTGCTTCCGGAGGAATTCTCAGGTCAAGGTTAAGGTGCTCGAAGGGAGGCTTCGGCCTGTGGTTGGGTGACGAGGGTATTGTCAATGGTAAAACAAGCACACCATCTTCTATATTCTAATAGGTTATGGGCCCACACCCCTTCAGTCAGCATAAAACGCTCGAAGGAAACATAACCTCTAGATATTAAGCTCGTTGAGGAACTATCACTAGGGTTACTACCAGGAGCAGCTTCCAAAATCACTGCAGCTAGGGTTACCAGCAGAAGCAGTTGCAGAAACCCTAAACCTCTTGTCGGGGTACCTTAAAGTGAAGAGATTGACCTAATATCTCGATAGATCATTGCGCCCTAGCCCAGTGCATCTCCTGGTACACTGAGAAGGCCAAGACATGAAGTTTGGATTTCTGGTCAAATCTAGGGTTTGACCAAGTCAAGCAAGCCATGATGAACTCTATGAAGTCTGAGAACAAAATAGATGGAGTCTCTAACCTCAGAGCATGGAAGACAAGGATTAACCTCATCCTTGCTAAGAATAAAGTGTTGGATATTGTGAAAGGAAAGATCGTGAAGCCAGAGTTTAAAGAAGGAGAAGAGAAGGAACCACACAACATTATAGCTATGGAGAAGTTCAAAGACATTGATTTCAATTCCATGAGTATCATAGTGGATTCCATAAAATACCACCTCATACCCTACATCTCCCATCTTGACTCATCAAAGAAGATGTATGATTCCCTAACGAATATCTTCTCAGTCAGAAACATTGGACAAGTTATGAGTCTGAAGAATGAACTTCGTGACATGAAGATGAATGATGATGACAACATAACGTCATACTTTGTAAGGATATCCCAGTTAAGAGATCAACTAGAAGCTATTGAAGAGATCACTTCAGAAAAGGAATTGGTGAACATAGTACTCAATGGTCTTCCCAAGACATGGGATGCATTTGTCGCAAGCATGAACACAAAAAAGGAGTACCCGACATTTGAAGAACTTTGGACTTGCTATGCTAAAGAAGAATCAAGGATCAATGCAAAAGAGAAACCCCAAAAAAAGTACGATGATCAAGCCTTCACAGCAAGATTCAATAACTTCAGAAACAAAAGGAAGTTTGGTTCAAGGAGGAAGCCAAATCAAGAGAAAGACATCTTAGAAATACAATGCTTCAACTCTCAAAAGTACGGTCACTACACGAACGAGTGTCCCGAGCTAAAGAAAAGGAAAGAGAATCATGAAGAATCAATTGCCGAAGAAAAGGAACCTACAAAGAAGACTAAGCAGGATGGAAAATACTTCTTCTACTAAAAGGTAAACAACACTATTCTTATTTTCTGTACATATCTTGCTTGCATCATCTTTGTACATATCTTTTATATCTATCTCTTGGAAAATAATGCGTTCCAAGAAGAACTATACCTATGAAAGAACAACAAGAGAAGAATGAATATCATTAGATAACACACATGAAGGGATGAAATACAAATCATGTGGAAGCTACTGCAAGATAAGATGAATCAATCATGAAGAGACTTAGAAGTCGGACATCAAGAGAAATTGGAGAAAGACTTATGATGAAAACTAAGATGGAAGCATGGACTCTATTAGACAAGAGAGCCAATTATATATTGTAGAAGACAATAAGGATGCAGATGGAAGTATGGACTCTATCAGACGAAGGGATTTGATTATATGCACTCTTACATGAAGTAAGGATTAGGAGGGAGCTAATCCTATGATCCATTGAATATGATGAAATGTATATATCCATGGTAGCAGTCATGAAAGACAGTACGTGTTCATCTCAATCGCAGAAGAAGACCTCTTCAAAGAGAATCCTTAAAACATTCTTGGTTGTCCATCCAGATCCGTGATCCTATGATGAAATGTAAAAGTGGAATCTCTAGGGCATGGAATCTATAAGAAACTTTATTGACCCAAGAGATAAAGAAAAACATGAAGAAGAACATGAAGATTCCAAGAAAGAAGAACCATAACAACCAGTCATTGTATCAAGAATCACAAGATTACCAGCCTGATATGAACTCACTAAAAGCAATCAAGCAGAAGAACTGAAAGTCGTGATGAAGAACAGTGTACGGAAGACTTATGAATAAAATCATTGCGAGATCCAGAACTAGAGGTTCTCCTAGATGGAGGGAGAAGATTATGATGATTGATTATTCCAGTACACCAGACTTATCTCTATATAAGTCATTACATTATCCGCAACATCCATGAGTCAGAATTCTACATGAGATGAATGCAAAGAATGTTCTCCAGAAGAAATTAAGTAAAGAGTGCATGCAGAACAATCTCAAGACTTTGAGGCATACTAGAAAGATACTCCTGTATGCAGATAAGAAGAAGACAACTTGGTGGAGAACCTCCAGTGCATAGTAGAAGCGTGGTGAAGATTTCCTATAACATCAAGATGACTACTCAGAAGATCATATCTCATGATGACAGAAGAAGTACCACATGGATATGTTCCAGTTCTCCAACTATGATATACTCTATTGTTCACATATACAAGAAGCCTTCACAGTGTTCCAGACTATAGTACAAGCATTACATTATCCATGATGAAGTACAGAAAGGAGAAAGTGATTCTCCAATACATATCTCCACAGATGAGCAGATAATCATACGTTTTGGTAAAGCCCATATTCAAGATGAAAGAACTTGCATACTCAAGCTAGAGCTCAAGGAAATAACTCTATTAACCAGAATGGAAGACTCTCCAAGCCAGAAGAAGGTATGAAAACATTTATTTTTGTGATTGAAATAACTCTCCAGTTAGGAGGGAGCATTTATCTTTGTAAAAGTACAGATTGGACAAATGCTTTCCTGTTCAGAAAGTGGATTGAGATTTCTGACGGACAGTGGCTTCCCATTGTAGTTAACATGGGAGGCAGACTGATTGTTGATGTATCATAGACAACGAATTCTCATTATGGGGAGTAGTCTAGGATAGTCATTCTTCTTGGTAGTCACTCTGTGTAGTGGTCAAGTAGAATGATCCGCCTCGCCAGGCAGTCATTCTTTTGAAGTTCACAATTGTGAGTAGTTTCGAAGAATCGTCCGTTTTGGAGGTTGATGCAAGACATACATTCCTAAAGGGAAGACTCATTCATTTTAGGATACACTTTGTTTAGTGTCGGAGGAATGGACCAGGGTGGGGAATGGTCCGGACAGTTACTCCTCGAGGGCAGACTCATTCTCTCCAGGCTACACCTTGTTTGGTGTCGGAGGAATGGCTCAGGGTGGGGAGTAGTCCAGGCTCAACAATCAGGGACAGTTATTCCTCGAGGGAAGACTCATTCTCTCTAGGCTACACCTTGTTTAGTGTTGGAGGAATGGCCCAGGGTGGGGAATAGTCCAAGACAATCATTCCTTAGTGCAGACTCATTCCCTCCAAGTTACACTTTGTTTAGTGTGGGAGGAATGGCCCAGGGTAAGGAATGGTCCAAGCATTTCTCGAGGGCAGAATCATTCTCTTCAGGTTACACTTTGTTTGGTGTCGAAAGAATGGCCCAGGGTGGGAAATGGTCCAGGTTCATAAATCAGAAACAATCATTATTCCTTGGTTGAAAAGAATGGGGAAGATAGACTATTATTGATATTCTATGTTGAGGGCAGACATTCTTTCAGACCTCACAGATGTGAGTGAAAGATTGGCCCAGATGATTATTATTGATGTTATATATTGAGGGCAAACATTCTTTCAGATCTCACAGACCTGAGTGAAAGATTGGCCCAGATGATCATTGTTGATATTCTATACTGAGGGCAGACACTCTTTCAGATCTCACAAACGTGAGTGAAAGATTGGCCCAGTTGATTCTATTTTTATGATAACATTGTTTCTATGTAGATGAAGACTACTGTGGTGGTAGACATTTTTTCAAATCTCACAGACGTGAGTGAAAGATTGGCCCAGATGATACAGTTTTTATCATAGCATTGTTTCTATGCAGGATGCTCTCAGATGTTTGTTATGAAAACTATATGACAATAGATGAGGACTATTGTGGTGAGTGTGTTTCACTGCTCGCAACTATATGTTGTTGATCAAGTACTTGTGTGTTACTTTATGTGGTAGTTAACCACTATATTGTAGTTGTGTACTACTATGAATAGACACAGGTGTGTTCTATCCTTGTTCTAATTGCCTTGAAGACTATCAACAGATTATTGGAGATGATCATTCAGATGAATGATGAACATAGATTTTCCAGATGGAAAATAGTTGAGAGATTTTACTCCTCTTGTATCACTCCATGGTGAGAGTGACTTATCTAGCATCATATTACTCAGATGAAGTATGGTTTCGAGAGATGAGGTAACTGATAGTGATGGTGATGCTCATGATCTAGTCATGAAATAGTCTAGATGACTATATTGATGCTACCGAGTAAATGGTATTTTTTTTGCTCAAGTACATTACCTGTAAATACCTCTCTAGATAGGAGGGAGTGTTAATATTATGGTAGCTGTGGGAGGTATTTACCTCTATATGTGAACCTGATGAGAATAGAAGACTACGGGAAGTAAGAGAAACCCTAATGAATTGGCTAATAACCCTAAAAGCCTTGTCGTCTCAAGAATATAATTTATATTAAGCTATTAGCCTCGAAGAGAAGAAGTCGTCCAGAATTAATAATAATATACTGAACAGACACATACCCAGAAGGAGAAGTCGGCCCCAGTAAACTGGCAAGATTACTATAAATACAGGGTGCCAGTTTTTCATTTGTCACATCTCAGGACTGCAGTTTTCCCAGTTGGTGCACACTGTAGTTGCAGTTGGTGCACAGGTTTGGAGGAGGGTTGTAGGTGCAGTTGCAGCAGCAACTAGTTTTAGTATTGGCTTGAATATCTCTTGGCTAGGGTTTGGAACATCTGATCAGTCTTTTGTGTTGCGCTATCCTTGGGGATAGATGAACTGCTCTTTGTTTGGCTATCTAGCCTAGGGTTTGCTTCCGGAGGAATTCTCAGGTCAAGGTTAAGGTGCTCGGAGGGAGGCTTCGGCCTGTGGTTGGGTGACGAGGGTATCGTCAATGGTAAAACGAGCACACCATATTCTAT
>ML782598.1:351851-363662 GCA_009831015.1 Picea engelmannii | reverse complement strand
GTTTCGTCTAAATCCACTTATAATTCATTTGAAAAATGGTTAAGATGGAAAAAAATTATAGAAAAAATAAAAAAGGTATACATTTTAGGTTTTTGATATATGTCAAGAAAAATTAGATTAAAAAATAGTAAACCATATTTAATTCTAAATTTTTTTTTATGTATTTCGAATTTGCATAGCCAATTCTATTTGTAGTTTCATCAATAATTGATTTATAGTAAACATAGGTGTAGAGAGGTATTCATAAAATGGAGATTTTTGTGTATTTGTAGAATATGAGGAAACCAACTCAACAAACATGTAGGCTAGAGTTGTCACTATAGCCCAAAACCAATCAAATACACGTGTGCATGTCTTCCTAAAGCACGTGTGCATTCCTAAAACACGCACATGTTATTAGGATCAAGAAACTGCATTTGTTCTTGTTAACACTAAATAAATATCTCTCTCTCTCTCTCACTCTCAGTCCCCCAATTTCCATCTCTCTCTCTCTCTCTCTCTCTCTCTCTCTCTCTCTCATACACACACACACACACACACCATTCCCCCCTCTCTTTACCCCACTCACTCTCTCACTTTCTCTCTCATATCCTTCCCCTGTATCTTCATGTAACATCCCCATCCTTCAACAGGTCGAGAAATGTTACTACAAGGAATATACGCTTATATAATCTATATTCATTTTAATAGAAATTAAACACATAACACAGGGTTACTGTTACAATTCAGATTTAAACAAGATTAACAGTAAATCCACATGCAACGGAACACATGGTAAAATTCAAGAATCACAAAAACATGCATAAAATACATAATTAAGCACATAAATGATACTTACCTTTTAGTTGAAGTAAATCCACCAAATGTGTGCAGACATTCGATGAACCTCTTAGCCTTAAACTGTGCTACTCATCACTCTCAACAGTAGGTCATCCCTGGGATGAGACTAAACTCCACCGGGCAAGGGAATTCTAGGCTTGGAAAGGACAACAAGGAAGTTGCATAAAGCAACAAGAAGGATGTAATGAACCTCAAATTCACCATAAAAAAAAAAAATCTATAACATAATTCAATTTTGATTAAGCTTAGAATTTAAGAGAAGGTAAGATTCATTTCTGTCCATAATGAAATTATTACACCAGTCAAGTTTACTTCGAACAAAAAAGCTTATATGGATAAATTATTCCATAATTCCATCACTTCCCTTAACTCTCATACTAATCTAACATGATTATATGTATTCAGGCAGTATATAAGCTTAGGTCGAACGAACCTTTGAGAGCTCAAAGAGGTAAAGCTCAAGTGGGAGCACAACTATCGTTAGATCAGTTGGAGAAAGGATTTGGGCGCATAGAGTTTAACCTCTGGGAGGATGCACAGGAGAACAACTGAAATGAATGATGGAGACACTTCGGGGAGAAGTGCCAAAAACTATGAGTGTTGTCGGATCCAGAAAAAATGGGCGAGGTTTAAACCTAGTGCATGCAAGGGAGTGAAGACTCTCCCAAATTTCAAAAAGGAGAAAGTCGGGATTTGATGGCGACCATTGATCATCCCGGAAATATCAAAACTATTGATCGTGGCTAAAGGTCACAACCATCCATCGGAGGGACACGTGGATGTCGTTCGACTTTTTGGCACCCGGGAAACCAAAGGTCAAGACTCCTCATTTTCGCAAGTCACAAAATCCCTGTACACAAAACCCCGAATCAATTTAGCATGAATAGGTTTTGTCATTTTGGCAACTGGAAAACCCAAAGGCAGGAGCCCTCATTTTCGCAAGTCGTGAAATCTCGGTACACGAAACCTCGATGTGCTTTATGGAGTTATCCCCAGGTAATCGGGTGAGATCGTATGGATGGGGGGCTAAAGTGGGAGCCAAAACCTATTAAGCCCTTTTCGACATTTTGGGATCTGGGAGTTTGAAGGCCTAGTATCATTACCGTCGGAGTCGCGAAACCCTGAAGTACTATATGTACAGGCTCCCTTCGATTCAATTATTCAAATCTAGATCTGCTAGAACTTCAATTACAGAAGTACACATATGCCTATGAAAAGTTTGGTACCTTTCAAGCTCATCTATACATAGACAATCCTACCTAGAATTTTGATCTCAAAGTTAAATATGCTCCTGTAGGTGGATCTATTCTTTCAAGTTCATATGTAGATATTTTTTTCTAGCATTTTGTTTCAGGATGAACCATTTCTAGAATTTAATCTTTGAACATAAACTTCTTACAACGAACAAATGTCATCCATGGAAATTATTTCAATTGAGCACAATTAGACACATAAAATGAGATACATGAATCATTCAAACAAAGACTAAGAATATTTTAAAAGAAGATAAAATACAAATTTGATATTTCAGCATTCAGGATTTTCTTATTACATATGCGCGGAGTTCCTTTTCTTTACTAAACCGTGAAATCTCGAACCTCGAATTCCCGAAATGTCGGGCCCACAACTCTTTCGCATTTTGCAATTCGACACTTCTTGTTTCATTTTTGTTTATGCATCAGGTGTTCGAAAACCCTGAAATCCCGAACCCCGAAATCCTGAAATGTTGGGCCCACATGTAACATCCCGCTCTGGCGCACTTACAAAACTTATTCTTTGAGGACACTTACTCGCAAGTGATCTGGGTTTTTATGATGATAAAACCTTTATCCTTGATGATGATGCATCATGATAGATGACATGATGTTTTACTTCCTTGCTATAAACAGGTGCTATTGACTCAGTTTTATTGAGTGTGCAGGGTTTTTTGACCTGGAGGATGCAGAGGCATTGACGGAACCCTTGGACTCTGGATTGAGTCAGGGAGTGTGCTACTTGAGTTGATTTATTTTCCATGATATTTATTGATATGATGAAATGTTGTTTATATGATCTGACATGATGGTTGATGATGCAAGATGATGATAGCTTGTCGACCAGACTCACATATGGAGTAAAGGGGCCACACACGATTTCCAGAGAGGTTGAGGGAGAGGTGTGGACAACAGCCCTGCCACAGCCTACTATCACTCCCACCGTGGCTCAAACTGTAGGTTAACGATTACCTAGTTCGAGAGGATCCACGATGTCATGAGGGAAGACTGCGACAATTGCTCATGATGATTCTAAGGGGCGCGCAATAAGGCGGAGGCCTTATTCCTTAGAGCCCTTGGTCTCCCACAAGTTCATCTGGCGAAGTGTTGACTCCAGGGGTTATAGATGTCTACCAATTAGTCAAGCCAGCGAGTGGCACCCTTGGAGCACGTGGTGCATCCTGAAGGGCACTTCGCGCAGAAAAACCACGAGTTGGCGAGTGGCACCCTTGGAGCACGTGGTGCATCCTGAAGGGCACGTCCCGCAACAGAAATAAACGAGGCGAGTGGCACCCTTGGAGCACGTAGTGCATCCTGAAGGGCACGTCGCATTGATAGTGGTGATGAGACAAACCTAGATGAACCTAAAGACCTTAACGCCTGAAGAAATTCTCAAAACGAATCCCCTAATTAATTGTCGCCCAATTCAAATCTAAACCTAAAATTAAAGCGTCTCTAAGATAAAAAGAAATTAGCCTAAAGAAAGGACCCTACAAAAATAAACATAAGGATGCTAACCAAAAACCCTCCTAAGTTTTAGCTAAAGTCTTCTTAAATGAAGGGGGGGTAAAGTAATAAGGGAGGTAAATTAATTGAAACCCATGGTTTTTAAATTATAAAGAAGAAATAAAATTACTAAAGTGTGGGAGTATAAAAGTTAGGATTTTAGTAATATAATGAAAAGATTAATAAGCGCATTTATCTTTTTGGGTTTTAGAGAAAAAAAAAGGGGGGAAAGGAACAAATAATAGAGATAAGGAAACTTGTAATAAAGGAAACTTAATAAAGGAAAGTAGGGGACCTAGGGTAAAAAGAAAAAAGGAATCATCAATTAAGGACTTACTAAAATGAACTATATTTAGAAGCTTCATTCTAGGGAAAGTTATTAAAAGCATGTAAGGGGATATAGGAACACTAGGAGTAATTTTAGGAGCGATTCTAGGTGGGTGAGGGAATTGAGTCTTTTAATATTTTTAAAGAAAATAATTTTGGAGAAACTTGGGGGATGAGTGACACTTGGACGACAGAGAATTTTTAGGGGATTTTCAATTAAACTTAAATTAATAATGATTTAGGGAAAGTAGGTGGGTCTCAAATTTCTATAAAATAAGGGGAAAAGGAGAAAGAAAGGGGGAACAATTAGCGTAACGTTACGCTGTCGGATTTTGGCTTGAATGTTTGCTTGTGAGGAGTTGGGAATTTCTCAGTTGTATTAGAGTGGTAGCTCAGCCTTGGAGGCGAGCTGAGAAGCTAGTCTTATCTCTGGATCTTGTGTGGCCCCTTTGTGGCTCGGGGGGCTAAGGGGGAAGTAGAGTACCCCTAGCGATTGGCTGGGAGGTACCGGTGAGGGTTCTACGGTCGGCAAGCCAGAGCGGCAAGGAGCGCGGGACATCAATCGAGACGTGGTCATCATTCAAGGTAAGCGAAGAGGCAAAGGTATGGTCGCTTATTTGGTAGAATAGAAGGCACTAGAACTAATGTATATCTGACGGTTATTGGAAAGTGAAATGGCATTGAAATTTTATATAATGGTTGTTGCATCTACCGTTTTCCTTGACGGTTCGCATAGAATAATTGTTACAATGCTTGTGAAACCTCCCGACTCTATCCTATTATTGCTGAGTAATGAATTTTATAATTAACTGAGAATTTAACCCTTTTCGGCAACTTGTTTCTATCTGATTCATCCACTGATAACGGTTTTTAATCTCTACGCTGTTGTTAAAAAAACTTCCTCGCATTTTGACAGTGATATTTCTGCGTTTTATAGTGGAAATTTCTCTGCGTTTTCAGGATAAAAATCCTTGCATTTTTTACAGTGATATTTCTGCGTTTTATAAGGGAAATTTATCCAAGTTTTGGGGTTAAAATCCCTGCGTTTGACAGTGATATTTCTGCTTCTTTTTGTGTGGAATTTTCTCTGCGATTGGTGTGAAATTTCTTGCGTGTTTTTATGTGATACTCTCTGTATATTTTTAATATAAATTCCGGCGTTGGGAGGAGCATACTCCCCAAATGTCAGTCTCTTAAACCCCGCGTTTTTCCTCCCTTGAGCTCTGAATTTCCTTCTACATTTGTGTTTCCCTCAGCGTGTCATTGGCCCCAATTTTCCATGCGTTTTGATTTTTGAATCTCTCTGCTCGTTGGTTTCGGGTTCTCAACGTTTAGACTGAGGACGCTCCTCCATAATCCACCCTGATCTCTGCGAGTTGGGGGTTACCTGATCTCTGTATTCGCTTAAATTGTATGTGGATGAATTTCTCTAGAATGCAGCCTTGCATTCACACTTATCCTCTCGGACAACCACAGACTCACCTCTTTTCCTTTCATAAGCGATTCATCCTTGGGATTTAAGTGTTGGTTACAGTTTGTTTTGGGTAATTTCCTTGACCGCGAGGGTGCATGCATTGTCGGTCTGACATCTCTATTCATGTCCCGAGTCTCAATTTTCTGGAGCGAAATTATCCCAGTTTCCTTGCCTCGTTGATTTACCCCTTTACTTGATGACTATTGGTTTCTAAATGATGACGGGTAGCAGTGACATTCCAGATGTTGATTCGCCTATCCCTGCCAGCGAATTCCTTGGGCGGTAACAGTCATGTCCACAGTTGTTAAAATTCGCCCATCCCTGCCGGCGATTTTATCTGATGAGTTTTCCAGTTTTAGGTTTTACTGTGGTCTAGGAATGCGAGCAGAGTTGGGTGATGGCCCTTTATATAGATTTATTATTTTTATTTCTGAACCTTACACTTTTACAACTGTTGCGATAAGTAGTATCACCCCTCCCCCTTTTGTGGAGTAAAGGTCCCCCGTGAAAATTTACCAGCAGTTTATTTCGCAGCCCTGTGTTAACCCTTGACCTTCTAGAATTGCGCATTGAAGAAACCATAATAGTTGCCTCAGAATCTAATATTTTCCCTTTTATTGTTAATTATTATTTATGTTCATGAAATTGTCGTTGATGATTAAATTTGGCATACCAATGGTAGAAGCATGGATTTGTAATGTACGTTGCTAGTAATTAGTAAAAGGCAACTTCATGGTAAGTGTTAATTTAATAAAGAAGTAATGTTGATGAATACTGGAATATGTGAGAGTAATGATATTGCCCATGAATCATTGTGAATGTAGGGTTAGATCACACATAAATGGAAGAATTATGGTGTTTTTCTTTATTGCAAGATTGTGGGTCAAATATAATGACTATATATGGTTAAGGTAATCGGAAGTGAAGGATAGCTCGTAGAAGTATATCCTTGCCTTTTTGTTATTGCAATTAATATTGTAAGGTTTATGGTCCTTAGTAATATTAGGGTTTAATATTGTTGTTTTAATGCTCTGGTTTTAATATTTCCGTTTAATATTATGGTTCTATCATCATTTTTTTTATGGGTTTTAATATTATCATTTAATATTATGGTTATTATTATCATTTCATATTATGGTTTAATATTGTTGTTTTAATATTCTGGTTTCAATATTGTCGTTGTAATATTATGGTTCTATTGTCGTTAATTATAAATTTGAGCATGGTTTAAATATCATGGCTATTATAATTGTCATTTCATGGTAAGGATATTATGATTCCATGGTTGATGGTAACAATTTAAGTGAAGGTTATTTTCATTTTAATTGCAATGTTATGGTATTATAGCAAGCAAAGATATGGTGGCATTATGGTGAATTCATGGTAGTCGCAATATGATGGATGACCCGTAAAATGTAGGGTCCTTGAATCTAATTGAATAAATTATTATAATTCAGTAAACGGGGATTGCAGTCGACAAGGTACATTATTTAAGGTTGGATAACTCATCAATTAATAAATTTGAAATGGAGCATTTGGTCTGTAATTTGTCAGTGATTCTTAATCATGGATGGTCGTTGTTGAGTCCTTTTGTTCTGCATCTTCCATAGAGGTTGCGGTCGTGCATCTACCTATTGTGGTACTTGGCTGAGTCATTGAGAATGGGGTTAGTCATGTCAGGAAGGATGTAGAGACCTCCATGTAACCTTAGTATATATGTCTGTGTGTGTGATTTTTCTGTGTAAGGAATCCAGTGTCATATCAAGAGTCTTGGGCTATTTAAAGGCACAGTTTCCAATCTTGCGACACACTCTGAGCTGTATCAGTAGTCTCAGGTTGTTTAAAGGAATAGTTTCCACTACTGCGACTCCCTGAAATATTTATTAGTTTCTGCCTGAGCAGTCGGCCAGGAGCCTGTCTAATCTTCTTTCGAGAAGACATAAGACTAAAAGCCCTGCTTTTCTCTGCAGAAATAGTAAACTCTACTACTATGGATTCTTCCCTCTGTGTTAGTATTGTGCATAACCCAGTGTGTCGTTAAAGGGTTGCGTCATGAGTCTTATTTCTACAGTCATAGACACTGATGTATGTTGGTAGATTTAGCATTTATAGTGTTGGTTTTGATTGTGTCGGGTGGGATGTAGACACCCCCATGTTCCTCAGAACAACCGCCAGCCCTGAGACCTTAAATGGTTAAAATCGATGGGAACCTACGCTTGAGCTTTGCTTATGTGTCTTGGAGGTCCTAACCATTGCAGGGTAGGATGGATGGGTAGTCAGTCTGACTTATTTCTAAGTGATCGCCATTGATGCTTGTAGTTTCCTGTTGTACGTCGTATGTCGTCTTGATGTGTTCGTCTTGGTTGCTCCTAGTTGGTTGTCGGGTGGCGACGTAGAGTTAAGTGTGTCTATTCCTTCTTCACGCACGCACACACCTTAACATTTAAACACACACAAAAAAAAAAAAATTGCACCTGTCATCAAAGTCGTTGTCGTAACGAGGAGGGTCCTTACATATGGTATCAGAGCGGGTTCGACCTGCAACTTGGGATTCGCTACGGATTTCGTTGTCACAATTGATTTTATTATACTGTTGTTGATCAAGTTGATTGTGTGCGTGCAGGTAATCATGGTTAGAGGATGCCATGGAGGAAGACGATGAGGTTCTAGGGGAGGAGGCGTGACACCTCCAGTAGAATCCACGCCTGAGGGGTATAACCCCTTGGGAGACAAGCAGGTTCTCGGACAGGAGCAGATCGCAGTTGCCGATATCGTGGGGATGATGAGATCTTTTCAGTGCATGTCTGAGGCGTTGATCAGCCGATTGGACAGAGATGAGGCCAGGGCGCCGACACCTGCTGAGGTTCCGTCGCGCACACCGACCGTTATAGGTAGCATTCACCGTGAACTCGAGAAGGTTAAATTTCTCGAGTTCTTTGGTGCCCCGGACGGCGCAGCCGCCGAGGCATGGTTGGAGAATATGGCGATGTGCTTCACACTTCGCGATTATACCTCCAACATGAAGGTATGCATGGCGGTCTTTCAACTGAAGGGGACCGCTCTTCTATGGTGGAGGATGCTCCTACCGCAGCTGAACATGGTCGTCAAAGACGTGTCATGAGAATTGTTCGAGGAACTGTTCCGAGAGAGGTATCTTTTAGAGGAATTCATTGAGCATCATCTCAATGAGTTCAACGCATTATGACAGGGAGGTCGTACGGTGCCCGAGTACAAGCCACGTTTTATGGAGCTGCTATAGTATGCTCTGCACTTGAACACTGAGAAGCTCAAGGTCAATCGGTGCGTGTTTGGCCTTAACGACAACCTGCGTGCAAAGGTTAGGATCTTGACGCCTCAAACCTTGCACGACATTGTCCAAAAGGCCCTCATAGCAGAGGAGGAGCTTATCAGCGGGGGTCAGACCAGGACTCCATTGAGACCAGCAGGGCAGGGTTCATCTGGAATGTCGCAGCACTAGACACCAGCGAGACATACATCGGGATATCGTGGCTTCCAGAGAGGATCCACTTTCACTACACCCCGATGACCACCACCTCAGCAACGGACACCTTATCGAGGGCCACAGTACCAGCAACAGCGTCGCCCGTAGTAGAAACAGTTTAGGCCTGTTCAGCAGAACAGACCAGGGTTTCAGGCCGGTGGGAAGTCATCTTCTACTTCAGGTACCAGGACTACTCGGATGAAGAAGGGGTGTTGGACGTGTGGGGAGCCACACTACCAACACGATTGTCCTGTGGAGAGGACCAGAGCGTCTGGATCAGCCGAACCCGCTACAGTGGGAGATATGGGCAAGGCCCATCAGATACATGTAGCGGTGAATAACCGCCAGGCAGAGCACCAGTCTACTTTGCTCGAGACGACAGGTATTGTCGCTGAACAGACCCTTAGTATTTTGGTAGACCCAGGTGCTACTGAGAGTTTCATTTTTGGTGCAATGCTAAAAAGGATCAAGGTAAGGGAAGTCGAACAAGATGAGTTTAGCTTCGTAGAGATGGCTTCTGGAGCCAAACAAAAGGTTAGAGGAAAGGTTACGGGTTGTTCCCTTAACCTGGGAGAGTTTATCACGAGGGTCGACTTGTATGTCACGATCTTAGGATCTTATGACATCGTGATCGGTATGGATTGGTTGGAATCACATGAGGCGATACTCAACTATAAGACGAAACGGTTGAGCTTGGTCGATGATGAAGGACATAGACGGGTGATTGTAGGATGAAACCAGGGAGTATCCCTGAGGTTCGTCTCTTCCTTACAGTTACGGAAGAGTATGCGCAAGGGGTGCAAGGTTTATGCAATCCTTGCGCTAAACAAAAAGGGAGTAGCAGAAGGTCTAGAACACCTTCCGGTGGTGAAGGAGTTTGCGGACGTGTTTCCAGAGGAGTTACCTGGGATACCTCTGGAGAGAGAATTGGAGTTTACCATAGACCTGAAACCAGGGACTGAACCAATAGCGAGAATGCCTTATCGGATGTCGACCCCAGAGTTGCAAGAGATGAAAATGCAACTGATGGAGTTGTTAGACCTGGGACTGATACACCCTAGTGTGTCACCGTGGGGTGCACCAGTTATTTTCATTCGGAAGAAGGATGGATTGTGGAGGCTTTGCATTGATTACCGTCAACTGAACAAGGCTACGATCAAGAATCAGTATCCCTTAACAAGAATTCATGATCTGTTCGATCAAATGAAGGGTGTGATGGTCTTCTCCAAGATCGATTTGCGATCAGGGTATCACCAGTTACGGACCAAGGAGGATGAAGTCCCTAAGACTGCTTTTAATACGATATTTGGACATTATGAGTTTATTGTTTTACCTTTTGGACTGACAAACGCCCTAGGGGTATTCATGAGTTTGATGAACGGGGTGTTCCACGAGTACTTGGACAAGTTCGTCCAAGTATTCATTGACGATATTCGGATCTACTCTCGGACAACGGAGGAGCATGAAGAGCACTTGCGCTTGTTACTACAGTGTTTGTGAGAGCACAAATTGTATGGGAAGTTGTCCAAATGCTCTTTTTATCACTCGAGGATTCACTACTTAGGGCATGTCATCTCCGACGAAGGTATCACCGTGGATCCAGCCAAGGTTGAGGCTATTATGGAATGGCCTGCGCTGACTAATGTCACAGAAGTGTGTATTTTTATGGGTTTAGCAGGATACTATCGACGGTTTGTCGAGGGATTTTCAAAGATAGCAAATCCGATCACGGAATTGCAGAAGAAAAAAAAGAAGTTTGTTTGGACAGAGAAATGCACGGAATCATTTAGGAGGCTTAAGGAGTTGTTGACAACAACGTCGATACTAAAGGTCCCTAACATGGATGCAGACTTCTTGGTATGCACTGACACATCCAACGAAGGGTTAGGAGGAGTCTTGATGCAAGACGGACGAGTGATTGCTCACATTTCAAGAAAACTGAGAAGGCATGAGGAGAACTATGCGACGCACGATTTGGAGTTACTAGCCATCGTATATGCCTTGAAGGTTTGGAGACACTACCTTGTTGGACGAAAATTTGAATTAAAGACTGATCATTGTGGACTACAACACATTTTTACGCAAAGCGACCTGAACGTGCGACAACGACATTGGTCGGAATTGCTTAGCAATTACGACTTTGAGATTACTTACATAAAGGGAACAGTGAACCGAGTACCAGATGCTTTGAGTCAGAGGCCACGCATATTTTAGGTGTTACCTCTTCAGACGAATCTACGTGAGAAGATTCTCACCTTACAGTGTGACAATGACTGGTACAAATAAGTCAAGGATTTTATCGGACAAAACACAGTGATGGTACCACGATATGAGATATATTCATTTGATAGAGATGGTTTATTGAGGTTTAGAAGTCGGATTTACGTACTGCCAAGCGACAAGTTGAGGATGTTGATCCTGAGCGAGGCTCATAGAGCAGTTTACATGGCTCACCCAGGAGTTACGAAGATGAGGGCAGACCTTAAACCCTTATTCTTATCGAAGGGAATGAAGGCCGACATAGTCAACTTTGTGGCTAGATGTCTCGAGTGTCAGTAGGTAAAGGCTGAACATAGACACCCAGCAGGATTACTTCAACCACATGCCATTCCGAAATCGAAATGGGAAGTTATTTCGATGGATTTTATTGTTGGATTTCCACTAACGACAAGGAGACACGACTCGATTTTTGTAGTAGTAGACACTCTGACGAAGAGTGCTCACTTCATTCTTGTGTGTACGACATATCAGGCACCTGACATAGCAAGAGTTTTCATCAGTGAGATTGTGAGGCTGCATGGCATGCCTAAAAAGATTATATCCGATCGAGGATCGGTGTTTACTGGACGATTTTGGATGAGTTTCCAAGAGGCCTTGGGAACCCAACTTAATTTTAGTACTGCGTATCA
>ML782598.1:307319-350828 GCA_009831015.1 Picea engelmannii | reverse complement strand
ATGCGCCAACAGTTTCCATTTTTGTTTGATAGATAGACTTATGATACTGTGGTACTTATGATATTGTGGTACATTTATTTCAGCATTTATACTGAGAAACTTTGGGACGAAGTTTAGACCAAGAGGGGGTGTATGTAACATCCCACTCTGGCACACTTACAAAACTTATTCTTTGAGGACACTTGCTCGCAAGTGATATGGATTTTTATGATGATAAAACCTTTATCCTTGATGATGATGCGTCATGATAGATGGCATGATGTTTTACTTCCTTGATATAAACAGGTGCTATTGACTCAGTTTTATTGAGTGTGCAGGGTTTTTTGACCTGGAGGATGTAGAGGCATCGACGAAACCCTTGGACTCCGGATTGAGTCAGGGAGTGTGCTACTTGAGTTGATTTATTTGCCATGATAGTTATTGATTTGATGAAATGTTGTTGATATGATATGACATGATGGTTGATGATGCAGGCTGACGATAGCTTGCCGACCAGACTCACATATGGATTAAAGGGGCCACACACGATTTCAAGAGAGGTTGAGGGAGAGGTGTGAACAACAGCCCTGCCACAACCTACTAGCACTCCTGCCGTGGCTCGAACTGTAGGTTAACGATTAGCTAGTTCGAGAGGATCCACGATGCCGTGAGGGCATACTGCGATAGTCGCTCACGATGATTCTAAGGGGAACGCAATAAGGCGAGGGCCTTATTCCTTAGATCCCTTAGTATCCCACAAGTTCACCTGGCGGAGTGTTGACTCCAGGGGTTACATATTTCTACCAATCAGTCAAGCCGGCGAGTGGCACCCTTGGAGCACGTGGTGCATCCTGAAGGGCACTTCGCGTAGAAAAACCACGAGTTGGCGAGTGGCACCGTTGGAGAACGTGGTGCATCCTGAAGGGAACATCGTGCAACAGAAACAAACGAGACGAGTGGCACCCTTGGACCACGTAGTGTGTCCTGAAGGGCACGTCGCATTGATGGTGGCGATGAGACAAACCTAGATGACCCTAAAGACCTTAACGCCTGAAGAAATTCTCAAAACGACTCCCCTAATTAATTTTCGTCGAGTTCAAATCTAAACCTAAAATTAAAACGTCTCTAAGATAAAATTTGTTTAGCCTTAAGAAAGGACCCTACAAAAATAAACATAAGGATGCTAACCAAAAACCCTCCTAAGTTTTAGTTAAAGTCTTCTTAAATTAAGGGGGGGTAAAGTAATGAGGGAGGTAAATTAATTGAAACCCATGGTTTTTAAATTATAAAGAAGAAATAAAATTACTAAAGTGTGGGAGTATAAAAGTTAGGATTTTAGTAATATAATGAAAAGATTAATAAACGCATTTATCTTTTTGGGTTTTAGAGAAAAAAAAAGGGGGGAAAGGAACAAATAATAGAAATAAGGAAACTTGTAATAAAGGAAACTTAATAAAGGAAAGTAGGGGACCTAGGGTAAAAAGAAAAAAGGAATCAACAATTAAGGACTTACTAAAATGAACTAAATTTAGCAACTTCATTCTAGGGAAAGTTATTAAAAGCATGTAAGGGGATCTAGGAACACTAGGAGTAATTTTAGGAGCGATTCTAGGTGGGTGAGGGAATTGAGTCTTTTAATATTTTTAAAGAAAATAATTTTGGAGAAACTTGGGGGATGAGTGACACTTGGACGACAGAGAATTTTTAGGGGATTTTCATTTAAACTTAAATTAATAATGATTTAGGGAAAGTAGGTGGGTCTCAAATTTCTATTAAAGAAGGGGAAAAGGAGGAAGAAAGGGGGAATGGTTAGCGTAACGTTACGTTGCCGGATTGTGGCTTGATTGTTTGCTTGTGAGGAGTTGGGAATTTCTCAGCTGTATTGGAGTGGTAGCTCAACCTTGGAGGCGAGATGAGAAGCTAGTCTTATCTTTGGATCTTGTGTGGCCCCTTTGCGGCTCGGGGGGCTAAGGGGGAAGCAGAGTACCCCTAGCGATTGGCTGGGAGGTACCGGTGAGGGTTCTACGGTCGGAAATTCGGAACGACAAGGAGAGCAGGACATCAATCGAGGCGTGGTCATCATTCAAGGCAAGCGAAGAGGCAAAGGTATGGTCACTTATTTGGTAGAATAGAAGGCACTAGAACTGATGTAGATCTGACGGTTATTGGAAAGTGAAATGGCATTGAAATTTTATATAATGGTTGTTGCATCTGACGTTTTCCTTGACGGTTCGCATAGAATAATTGTTACAATGCTTGTGAAACCTCCTGACTCTATCCTACGATTGCTGAGGGATGAATTTTATAATTAACTGAGAATTTAACCCTTGTCGGAAATTTGTTTCTGTCTGATTCATCCATTGATAACGGTTTTTAATCTCTGCGTCGTTGTTAAAAAAACTTCCCCGTGTTTTGACAGTGATATTTCTGCGTTTTATAGTGGAAATTTCTCTACGTTTTGGGGATAAAAATCCCTGCGTTTTTTATAGTGATATTTCTGCGTTTTATAGAGGAAATTTCTCCTCGTTTTGGGGTTAAAATCCCTGCGTTTGACAATGATGTTTCTGCGTCTTTTTGTTTGGAATTTTCTCTACAATTGGGGTGAAATTTCCTGCGTGTTTTTATGTGATACTCTCTGTATATTTTTAATATAAATTCCGGCGTTGGGAGGAGCATACTCCCCAACTGTCAGTCTCTTAAACCCCACGTTTTTCCTCCCTTGAGCTCTGAATTTCCTTCTGGGTTTGTGTTTCCCTCAGCATGTCGTTGGCCCCAATTTTCTCTGCGTTTTGATTTTTGAATCTCTCTGCTCGTTGGTTTCAGGTTCTCAACGTTTAGACTGAGGACGGTCCTCCATAATCCACCCTGATATTTGCGAGTTGGGGGTTACCTAATCTCTGCATTCGTTTAAATTGTATGTGGATGAATTTATCTAGAACGCGTCCTTGCATTCACACTTGTCCTCTCAAAAAACCATGGAATCACCTCTTTTCCTTTCATAAGTGATTCATCCTTGGGATTTAAGTGTTGGTTACAGTTTGTTTTGGGTAATTTCCTTGACCGCAAGGGTGCATGCATTGTCGGTCTGACAACTCTGTTGACGTACTGAGTCTCAATTTTCTGGAGCGAAATTATCCCAGTTTCCTTGCCTCGTTGATTTACCCCTTTACTTGATGACTATTGGTTTCTAAATGATGACGGGTAGCAGTGACGTTCCAGATGTTGACTCGCCTGTCCCTGCCAGCGAATTACTCGGGCGGTAACAGTCATGTCCACAGTTGTTAAAATTCGCCCATCCCTGCCAGCGATTTTATCTGATGCGTTTTCCACTTTTAGGTTTTACTGTGGTCTCGGAATGCGAGCAGAGTTGGGTGATGGCCCTTTATATAGATTTATTATTTTTATTTCTAAACCTTACACTTTTATAGATGTTGCGATAAGCAGTATCACCGATCCCCCTTTTATGGAGTAAAGGTCCCCCGTGAAAATTTACCAGCAGTTTATTTCACAGCCCTGTGTTAAACCTTGACCTTCTAGAATTGCGCATTGAAGAAACCATAATAGTTTCCTCAGAATCTAAAATTTTCCCTTTTATTGTTAATTATTATTTATGTTCATGAAATTGTCGTTGATGATTAAATCTGGCATACCAATGGTAGAAGCAGGGATTTGTAATGTACGTTGCTAGTAATTAGTAAAAGGCAACTTCATGGTAAGTGTTAATTTAATAAAGAGGTAATGTCGATGAATAGTGGAATATGTCAGAGTAATGATATTGCCCATGAATCAATGTGAATATAGGGTTAGATCACACATAAATGGAAGAATTATGGTGTTTTTCTTTATTGCAAGATTGTGGGTCAAATATAATGACTATATATGGTTAAGGTAACCGGAAGTGAAGGATAGCTCGTAGAAGTATATCCTTGCCTTTTTGTTATTGCAATTAATATTGTAAGGTTTATGGTCCTTTGTAATATTAAGGTTTAATATTGTTTTTTTAATGCTCTAGTTTTAATATTGTCGTTTAATATTATGGTTCTATCATCATTTTTTTTTATGGGTTTTAATATTATCATTTAATATTATGGTGAATATTATCATTTCATATTATGGTTTAATATTGTTGTTTTAATATTCTCGTTTCAATATTGTCATTGTAATATTATGGTTCTATTGTCATTTATTATAAATTTGAGCATGGTTTAAATATTATGGCTATTATAATTGTCATTTCATCGTAAGGATATTATGATTCCATCGTTGATGGTAACAATTTAAGTGAAGGTTATTGTCATTTTAATTCCAATGTTATGGTATTCTAGCAAGAAAAGATATGATGGCGTTATGGTGAATTCATGGTAGTCGCAATATGATGGATTGCAGTCGACAAGGTACATTATTTAAGGTTGGATAACTTGTCAATTAATAAATTTTAAATGGAGCATTTGGTCTGTAATTTGTCAGTGAGTCTTAATCATGGATGGTCATTGTTGAGTCCTTTTGTTTTGCATCTTCCATAGAGGTTGCGGTCGTGCGTCTACTTATTGTGGTACTTGGATGAGTCATTGAGAATGGGGTCAGTCATGTCAGGCACGATGTAGACACCTCCATGTAACCTTAGTATATATGTCTGTGTGTGTGATTTTTCTGTGTAAAGAATCCAGTGTCGTATCAAGAGTCTCGGGATGTTTAAAGGCATAGTTTTCACTCTTGCGACACACTCTGAGCCGTATCAGTAGTCTCGGGCTGTTTAAAGGCACAGTTTCCACTACTGCGACTCCCTGAAATATTTATTAGTTTCTGCCTGAGCAGTCGTCCAGGAGCCTGCCTAATCTTCTTTCGAGAACACATAAGACTAAAAGCCCTGCTTTTTTGTGCAGAAGTAGTAAACTCTACTACTATGGATTCTTCCCTCTGTGTTAGTACTGTGCATAACCCAGTGTGTCGTTAAAGGGTTGCATCGTGAGTCTTATGTCTACAGTCGTAGACACTAATGGATGTTGGTAGATTTAGCGTTTATAGTGTTGGTTTTGATTATGTCGGGAGGGATGTAGACACCTCCATGTTCCTCAGAACAACCGCCAGCCCTGAGACCTTAAATGGTAAAAATCGATGGGAACCTGGGCTTGAGCGTTGCTTATGTGTCTTGGAGGTCCTAACCATTGCAGGGTAGGATGGATGGGTTGTCAGTCTCACTTATTTCTAAGTGATCGCCATTGATGCTTGTAGTTTCCTGTCGTACGTCATATGTCATCTTGATGTGTTCATCTTKCTTTCTCGTAGTTGGTTGTCGAGTGGCGACGTAGAGTCAAGTGTGTTTGTTCCTTCTTCACGCGCGCACACACCTTAACATTTAAACACACAAAAAAAAAAAAAAAWTTGGCACTTGTCATGAGAGTCGTTGTCGTAACGAGGAGGGTCCTTACACCACAGTCCTTTCACATTTCACAATTCGGTACTTTTTATTTTATTTTTTTGTTTGTGTATCGTTATTAAAACAAGAAAGTCTAAATATGAATAGCCGAATTGGTACAGCCTTGGGCAAAGGAAAATTTCCGTAATAAGAAAGGGTACATCTGGTTCCTTTACTGTTAAAGTAGTTCATATAATAGATCTGCCATTGCAAATTATATAGCATGATTTTATGTTTCTGTATTCTCTTGTTCGAGATACCTTTATACGGGTTAGGTTAATGAACTATAAGGGAAAACTGGAATAATAGTCGGTCTTCCTACCTCATCTATAGATCTGTCTCTACATAGTCTGTTTAATGGAACGGAAAAAGTGGCATAGTTTACAACACTCAGAATGTCATTCCCAACATTATTCGTACAGTTAGATTAATGAAATTACAACATAACCTTCACTCTCAATATGCCAATCTCAGCATTGATTTCACTCAGAAAACGAATAAAGAAGGAAGAATAACAGTGAATCTAATTTAGAGGAGATTTCTTCCAGAATTTAACCATGCATAAATCCTTTCAACTATCATAACAAATAAAAGGCCAATTCTATCGTTCATTCAAATTTAATAAATACATGACATCAGATATCGAATCATTCGAACAGAAAATGGAAATCATTGCAGTTCTGATTTAACAAATACATTGCATCAAAAATAAAATCATTCAAACAGAAAAGGAGTAGAGCAACATCTCTGAACCAGATCACGAGAAGACAAGGGAACAACCACGTTCCTCCCAACCATAGAACAGGGTAGCCAAATCACTTGCCCAGTTAACCCCCTAGCCTAACCATGAGTCCATGAGGGCTAACTCAGAACTCCTCCTCAGCAATGTCCTGCAATTCCAACAGTTATCCTCTTGCCTCACACTTACTCAGTAGTGCTCATAACAACAAGGAAAATCTATTTCAATAGACTCCTCTTGACTCACACTGAATCCAGAGTGTTCATAATAGCAAGAGAGCTCAATTTTTTTTTTCCCCAGCATACTTGGCAATGTCCTGCCTCCACGTATATGTTATTTATCAATTTTTCCCAGGTCTTTTTCCCTCCCTTGGGGGTTGATTTTCTCATCTTTCTAAATCCCTGATTTTCAAGGGCTACCAATGGCCAAATCTCTGATTTTCCACTTGTAATAATCAACCCAGAGGTAGTTCCAACTTGTTCCCCACTCATGGAGTCATGGTGAGTTGATTTTAACATGGTTGTTCCATTGGTCCTCCTGCAATTAATATAAATACTCTATTTTTTATATGAGTGTCATAGTCAAATAGTTAGTTGAGTCCAATCATAACTCTGTCCAACATTCATAATAATTAATTACAGATATCAAACTCGAAATTTGAAATTTCCATAAATGGAAAAAAAATTCCAAATTCGAATTTACTAAAAACGAAAATAAATTTCCAGCAAATTTAAATTTCAATTTTTTTTTTTTTTTGGGATATCACATCCTTTACCCCTTCAGTAAAACACTATCCTCAGTGTTTGTTCCTTTCCTAGAAAAACATTGGATGAGATTTCCGCAAATCTCCCTCCAACTCCCAAGTGGCCTCCTCAGGACTAAAGTACTTCCATTGCACCTTTACCTGAGCGACGACTCTGTTGCGAAGAGATATTTCTCTCTGGTCTAGAATGTGCATGGGTTCCACGTGGAACTCACCTTCGGGTTCCACCTACACAAAGTTCCAATCAATTATATGAGTAGGATCATGAATATACTTTTTCAACAAAGACACATGAAATACATTATGAATTCTTAGATTAGATGGAAGTGCAAGTTGATATGCTACCGGTCCAATTCGAGCTAGTATCTTGAAGGGCCCACAAAACGTGGGTGCCATCTTCGCACAATTCCCTAACTTCAATGATATTTTTTAGGCTTTGACCTTCAAATAAGCATGGTATCCTACTTGAAATTCCAAGTGTCTTATTTTTTGATTTGGATAGCTCTTTTGTCTGTCCTATGCTTCTTTCAAGTTCTGTTGTACCTTCCTTACCATGTTCTCCATTTCTTGGAGAATCTATGGTCCAACCATGACTCAGTTAGTCGGGTTATCCTAGCTAATTGGAGTTCTACACTTTCTGCATTACAGTATTTCAAAAGGGCTCAACTTAGCCGAAGTTTGGTACCCATTGTTATATGCAAATTCTACCAACTGTAGGTAGTCTTCCCACTTGTTCGAATTTGTTCTTACATACATGTGGATCATATCGTCTATGATTTGGTTTGTCCTTTCGGTCTGTCAATCCGTTTGTGGATGATAACTTGTACTGAAATTCAAATTAGTATTTATCCCTACAAACAATTCCTTCCAAAAAGCAGATGTGAATTTTACGTCTCTATCTGAAATCACCATTTTAGGAATACCATGCAGTATAAAAATTTCTTTCATGAATATTTCAGTAATGTTTATAGCTTTAAAAGTAGACTTTACAAAAATAAAGTGTGCATACTTACTGAGTTTATCAATTACAGCCATGATAGAATCATTCTGTTTCTGAGTTTTTGGAAAGCCTGTTATAAAGTCCAACGATATGGTCTCCCATTTCCTTTTTGGTACTCGTAATGGTTGTAATAGACCGGTTGGATGCTAGTGTTCGTCCTTAACCTGTTGACAATCCTAACACCTAGCCAAGTATTCTGCTATTTCGCCTTTCATATTAGGCCAGTAAAACGGTTTTCTAACCATTGATATCGTTTTTTGGTAACCTGGATGACCAGAATACGATTTCTTATGCACTTCATCCAAAACTATTAATTTTAACTCTGTTTAATTTGGTATGTAAAGTTTTTTTTTAAATCATAATAGTCCCTTCTTCTCGATACTTAGATCTGATTTATCTGAGTCTGCAGTACTACTTTGTAATTTTTCCATCATCTTAGTGTAATTTCCATCTCTAATACTGACAGCCCTTACCTTTTGTTCCATATCACTTTTTGCCCTGCTGATATTTACCTCAAATAACCCATGGAATCTTCTTCTTAAAGCTTCTCCTACTTTATTTTATTTTCCATTGATATGTCTGACCTCAAAGTCAAATTCACTTAGGAAGGGTAGCCACCTTGCTTGTCTTTCATTAAGGTCTGGTTGATTAAACAAAGCTTTTACACCGCTATTATCCTTCAATAGTAGAAATTTCCTTCCCATTATGTAGTGTCGCCACATTTTTAAGGCATGTATTACTGTTGCCAATACTAAGTCATGAGTGACATAATTTTGCTAGTGCTCTTTTAATTTCTGGGACTCGTAACAAATCACGTGCTCTTACTGAGTTAGAACACCACCTAGTCCATCTTTACTAGTATCAACGCATACTGTGAAGTCTTTATCTAGGTCTGTTACCTTCAAAATGGGCGCCGATGTCAATAATTCTTTCAGATTCTTAAAACTATCTTGACACTTTTGTGACCAGTTAAACTTGGTACCTTTCTTTTGTAATGACGTGATAGGGTAAGCTATCTTGGAAAACCCTTCTATAAATATGCAGTAATATCCGGTGATACCCATGAATGACCAGATATCTACCACATCCTTAGGTACTGGCCATTCCATAATGGATTTTATCTTTTCTGAGTCTACGACAATACTTTCTGAGGAAATGACATGTCCTAAATATTGTATCTATTTTTGATAAAAGTCACACTTGTCAAATTTGGTGTACAGTTTGTGTTTCCTCAACGTTTGTAGAACTATCCTTAAGTGTTCATCATGTTCGTTTTTCGTCTTTGAATAGACCAGAATATCGTCGATAAATACTACTACGAACTTGTCTAAGTACTGACTGAAAATGCTATTCATTAAGAACATAAATGTGGCTGGTGCATTAGTGAGTCTGAAAGGCATGACTACAAACTCATAGTGTCCACATCTTGTTTGAAAAGATGTTTTGTTTATGTCCTTGTCCTTTATCCTAAATTGATGACAACCAGATCGTAAATCCAATTTTGAAATGATCTTTGCCCCACCAACTTGATTGAACATATCATTTATCCTTGGTAAGGGGTATTTGTTCTTAATGGTCATTTTGTTTAGTTGTCTATAATCGATACATAGTATTAGAGTACCGTCTTTCTTTTTCACAAAGAAAACTGGTGCTCCCCATGGTGAGACAGTCGGTCTGATATACTCTTTGTCCAACAATTACTGTAATTGTATTTTTAATTCTGTCAGTTCTAGTAGACTCATTCGGTAGGGTGCTTTTGAGATAGGGGATGATCCAGGTAGTAAGTCTATGGAAAAATCTATTTCCCTTCTAGGAGTTAATTCTGGTATCTCATCCATAAACATGTCTCTGAATTCACATAGGATAGCAAAGTATTCTAACTTGAGCTTATCTTCTTTTTCTAATAGATTCGTTACTTGGATGGCGTAAACTTGACATCCCTTTCTAATACCTTTCTTGAGTTGCATCACTGAAACTTGTATGACTGATACAGGTTTTGGTATGCCTTGGGTTGTCCTAACAGTGCCAAAATTGTCTTTATAGCTAAGTATCTTTGTATAATAGTCTAGTACTACTTTGTGTTGTTCCAACCAATCCATCTCGATAATCATATCATAATATCCTAGTGGTAGGATGGTCAGATTGGTCCTTATCTTTTGACTATCTAAGATGAACTCAAGATCAAAAATAAAGTCAAATACTTTTCTTTTAATACATATATCTAGTTGTACAAGCCATAACTTTGCGTGTTTCAATTTCTTAAGTTTATTTGACTCTACTACATCGGGAGTAATATAACTCAACGTAGCTCCAGGGTCAATTAAAAAAAAAAATCGAGTGTCGTTGATTTTACCTTCGATTTCTACCACCGAGGACTGGTGGTCATCTTGTCAACCATATATTGCTGCATTTATCTGATGCAAACTTCTGCCCACATCTCCTACTATCGATGCTTCCTGCAAATTGTGAACAACAGTTCTGTTGGCTGCAGATAAATGTGGATAGTTCCTCCTTAGATGAGGTTCTCCACACTCCCAACACTTTAATGGCTCACGTGAGTTGTCCCCAAAATTATTCGTTCCCAGGTTTACCGGTTTACCGCTACCTTGCGTATTCAGATGATTGGAGTGAAAATCCTTCCTTGGGAAACTTTTTGCTGCAACCCGATAAGGAGCTCGCTAGTATCCCTTCTTCCACTGGTTCATTCGATCTTGCTTCTTATTCTTCCAGGTCTTCGGAAACTCTTCTCGATGTTTATATTAGTCATAGCACATTTGTGCTTTCCTAAATACCTCACTCAAGGATTTGGGGTTGTCAAACTCAATTCTGTCCTGGTAGGCCTGTGGTAAACAACTTAAGAATTTCTAGATTTTCACCTTATTCTCCCAGATGTACGGTACAAACCTTAGTAGTTCTAGTAATTTATTTATAAGGTCCTCCATTGTCATGTGTCTGAGTCGTAACTCGTAAAATTCTTTCGTCTTCCTTTCATAATAGATTTTAGAAATGTATTGTTTCTTGAAATACTTCTAAAAGTTGGACCATTCCAATTGTTTCTCCTTTAGGCCCTTGGCCAATTTCAGGTCCTGCCACCAAATGTTGGCCTTCCCCTTCAGATAGTAGATGGCCATTCTGACCTTCATGTTGCTGGAATAGTTGTAGATCGGAAGTATTTTTTGATGTCCAACAACCATGCCTCAGCTTCTTCTCCTGTCTTGGATTCTCCATCAAAGGTAGCTAGTTTAATATTTTTAAATTCTTCTTCAACATGGTCTGTTTGCTTTCTTTTTCTATATGGTATGGTTTTTTCTTCAACGGAAGGTGTCCCTTCAGACGAACTATCTTTTTTTTTTGTTTCCGCACTAGAATTCTTGGAGGCCCTTTTGCTGACCTCCTCATCATGTTTATCATCTTTTGGGATTTTCTTTGTTACTATACTACACAACAGGACTTCATTTATCTCTTGTTGTTCCTGCTGTTCTTTCTTCAATTTTTCATTGTCGGCCTTGAAAACCTGTAGTTCAACAATAAGATTCCTCATTGTTTCCAACATCTCCATGGGTGAGATTCCATCACTATTCTGTCTTGGATCTCTGGGACGACCTTGCTGTGGATTCCCTTCCATCCTGATTTATGCAACTTCTTGGGCTGCCATAACCCACACAAAACAAAAAGACTTTTTGTTTCTAACCACAAGATTTATTAGTTTTTTTTCATAAATCAGAATATATACTAACCAATTAATGTGGCCCTGTTCAGGCCTAGTGTTGTAACTTTTTCTCTGATACCATATGTATTGAACCTCAAATTCACCATAAAAAAAATAATTCTATGACATAATTCAATTTCGATTAAGCTTAGAATTTAAGAGAAGGTAAGATTCATTTTTGTCCATAATGACATTATTACGCCAGTCAACTTTACTTCGAATAGAATATCTTATATGGATAAATTATTCCATAATTCAATCACTTCCCTTAACTCTCATACTACTCTGACATGCTTATATGTATCTAGGTAGTATTTAATCTTAGGTCGAAGGAACCTTTGAGAGCTCAGAGAGGTAAAGCTCATGTGGGAGAAAAATTGTCATTAGATCAGTTGGATAAAGTATCTGGGCACACAGAGTCTAACTTCTAGGAGGATGCACAGGAGAACAACTAAAATTAACGGTGGAGACACTTCGGGGAGAAGTGTCGAAAACTGCGAGATTCGTCACATCCAGAAAAGATGTGCGAGCTTTAAACCTAGTGCATGCAAGGGAGTGAAGACTCTCCCAAACTCCAAAAAGGGGAAAGTCGGGATTTGATCGTGACTGTTGATCATCCTGGAAAGATCAAAACTATTGATTGTGGCTAAAGGTCGCAGTCATCCATAGGAGGGACACGTGGTTGATGATCGACATTTCAGCACCCGGGAAACCAAAGGTTAAGACTCCTCGTTTTCACAAGTCGCGAAATCCTAGTTCACGAAACCCCGAATCAGTTAACCGTGAATAGGTTTTGTCATTTCGGCACCCAAAAAAGCTAAAGGTAAGAGCCCTCATTTTCTCATGTCATGAAATATCATTACAGGAAACCCCGATGTGCTATGTGGATTTAGCCCCAGGTCACGGTCAAGATCGTATGGATGGGGGGCTAAATGCATAGCCAAAACTTATTAAGCACTTTTCGGCATTTCGGGATGCGGGAGTTTGAAGGCCTAGTATCGTTGTCGCCGTAGTCGCGAAATCCCGAATCGTGAAACCCCGAAACCCCAAAGTACTATATGTACAGGCTCCCTCCAATTCAATTATTCAAAGCTAGATCTGCTAGAACTTCAATTACAGAAGTACACATATGCCTATAAAAATATCGGTACCTTTCAATCTCATCTATAAATAGACAATCCTACCTAGAATTTTGATCTCAGAGTTAAATATGCTCCTATAGGTGGATCTATTCTTTCAAGTTCATATGTAGATAGTTTTGTCTAGTGTTTTGTTTCAGGAGGAACCATTTCTAGATTTTAGTCTTTGAACATAAACTTCTTACAATGAACAGATGTCATCCATGGAAATTATTTCAACTAAGAACAATTAGACGGATAAAATAAGATACACGAATCATTCAAACAAAGACTCAACATATTTTAAAAGAAGATAAAATACAAAGTTGATATTTTGTCATTCAATATTTTCTTATTACATATGCGTGGAGTTCCTTTTCTTTACTAAACCCAAAAATCTCGAAATATTGGGCCCACAACCCTTTCGTATTTCACGATTTGACACTTCTTCTTTCATTTTTGTTTATTCATCATGTGTTCGAAAACACAAAATCCCGAAATGTTGGGCCCACCATCCTTTCGCATTTTGTGATTCATTACTTCTTATTTTAATTTTTTTGTGCATTGTTACTAAAACAAGAAAGTCTAAATATGAATAGCCAAATTGGTATAGCCTTGGACAAAGGAAAATTTCTGTAATAAGAAAGGGTGCATCTGGTTCCTTTACTGTTAAAGTAGTTCATATAATAGATATGCCATTGCAAATTATATAGCATGATTTTTTGTTTCTATATTCTCTTGTTTGAGATACCTTTATACGGGTTAGGTTAATGAACTATAAGGGAAAACTGGAATAATAGTCGGTCTTCCTACCTCAGCTATAGATCTGTCTCTACACAGTCTGTTTAATGGAAAGGAAAAGGTGGCATAGTTTACAACACTCAAAATGTTGTTCCTGGCATTATTCATACAGTTAGATTAATGAAATTACAACATAACCTTCACTCCCAATATCCCAATCTCAACATTGATTTCACTCAGAAAATGAATAAAGAAAGAAGAATAACAGTGGATCTAATTTAGAGGATATTTTTGCTAGAATTTAACCATGCATAAATCCTTTCAACTATCATAACAAAGAAAAGGCCAATTCTATCATTCATTCAGATTTAATAAATACATGACATCAGATATCAAATCAGTCGAACAGAAAATGGAAATCATTTCAATTCTGATTTAACAAATACATTGCATCAGAAATAAAATCATTCAAACAGAAAAGGACTAGAGGAACATATATGAACCAGATCATGAGAAGAAAAGGGAAAATCCACGTTCCTCCCAACCGTAGAAAAAGGAAGCCAAATCACTTTCCAAGTTCACCCCCTAGCCTGACCATGAGTCCATGAGGGCTAACTCGGAACTCCTCCTTAGCAATGTCCTATAATTCCAACAGTTATTCTGTTGCCTCACACTTACTCAGCAGTGATCATAACAGCAAGGAAAATCAATTTCATCAGACTCCTCTTGCCTCACACTCAATCCATAGTGTTCATAACAATAAGAGAGCTCAAAAATATTTTTTCCCAGCATACTTGGCAGTGTCCTGCCTCCTCGCATATACTATTTATCAATTTTGCCCGGGTCTTTTTCCTTCCCTTTGGGGGGGGACTTTCACAGCTTTCTAAATCCCTGATTTTTAGGGGCTTCCAATGGCCAAATCTCTGATTTTCCACTTGTAATAATCAGCCCAGAGGTAGTTCCAACTTGTTCCCCACTCACAGAGTCATGGTGAGCTGATTTTAACATGGTTGTTCCATTTGTCTTCCTGCAATTAATATAAATATTCAGTTTTTCTATACAAGTGTCATAGTCAAATAGTTAGTTGAGTCCAATCAAAACTCTACCCAATAGTCATGATAATTAATTACAAATATCAAACTCGAAATTCCGAATTGCCATAAATGACAAAAAAATTCCAAATTTGAATTTACTAAAAACAGAAATAAATTTCCAGCAAATTTAAATTTCAAAATTATTTTATTTTTGGGGATATCACATCCTTTCCCCCTTCAGTGAAACACTGTCCTCAGTGTTTGTTCCTTTCCTAGAACACAATTAGATGATATTTTCTCAAATCTCCCTCCAACTCCCAAGTGGCCTCCTTAGGACTAAAGTGCTTCCATTTCACCTTTACATGAGCGACGTCTCTGTTCCGAAGAGCTATTTCTCTCCGGTCCATAATGTGTAGTGGTTCCATCTGGAACTCGCCTTCAAGTTCCACATGCACCAAGTTCCAATCAATCATATGAGTAGGATCATGAATATACTTTTTCAACAAAGACACATGAAATACATTATGAATTCTTAGATTAGATGTAAGTGCAAGTTGATATGCTACGGGTCCAATTCGAGCTAGTATCTCGAAGGGCCCACAAAACCTCGATGCTAGCTTGGCACAGTTCCCTAACTTTAACGAGATTTTTCGGGATTTGACCGTCAAATAAACATGGTCTCCTACTTGAAATTCCAAGTGTCTTGTTTTTTGATCTGCATAGTTCTTTTGTCTATCCTGTGCTTCTTTCAACTTCTGTTGTACCTTCCTTACCATGTTCTCCATTTCTTGGAGCATCTCTAGTCCAACCATGATTCGGTCAGTCAGGTTATCCCAGCTAATTGGAGTTGTGCACTTTCTTCCATATAGTATTTCAAAAGGGCTCAACTTAGCCGATGTTTGGTACCCATTGTTATATGCAAATTCTACCAACTGTAGGTAGTCTTCCCACTTGTTCATATTTGTTCTTACATACATGCGGAGCATATCCTCTATCATTTGGTTTGTCCTTTCGGTCTTTCCATCCATTTGTGGATGATAAATCATACTGAAATTCAAATTAGTATTTAGCCCTGCAAACAATTGCTTCCAAAAAGCAGATGTGAATTTTATGTCTCTATCTGAAATCACCATTTTAGGAATACCATGCAGTCTAAAAATTTCTTTCCTGAATATTTCAGCAATGTTTATAGCTTTAAAAGTAGTCTTTATAGCAATAAAGTGTGCAGACTTCCTGAGTTTATCGATTACAACCATGATAGAATCATTATGTTTCTGAGTTTTTGAAAAACTTGTTATAAAGTCCAACGATATGGTCTCCCATTTCCATTCTGGTACTGGTAATGACTGTAATAGGCCGGTTGGATGTTGGTGTTCGACCTTAACCTGCTGACAGTCCTAGCACCTAGCCAAGTATTTTTTTGCTTCACCTTTCATATTAGGCCAGTAAAATAGTTTTCTAAGTGATGATATCGTTTTTTGGTAACTTGGATGACCAAAATACGGTTTCTTATGCACTTCATCCAAAACTATTAATTTTAACTCAGTTGAGTCTATTATGTAAAGTCTATTTTTAAATTGTAATAGTCCCTTCTTGTCTATACTTAGATCTGGTTTATCTGAGTTTGTGGTACTATTTTGTAATTCTTCCATCATCTTAGTGTAATTCTCGTCGCTAATACCGATCGTCCTTACCTTTTGTTCTATATCACTTTCTGCCCTTCTGATATTTACCTCAAATAACCCATGGACTCTTCTTCTTAAAGTGTCTGCTACTTTATTTTCTTTTCCATTGATATGTATGACCTCAAAGTTGAATTCTCTTAGGAAGGCTAGCCACCTTGCTTGTCTTGGATTAAGGTCTGGTTCATTAAACAGATATTTCACACCGCTATTATCCGTCAATAGTAAAAATTTCCTTCCCATTATGTAGTGTCGCCACATTTTTAAGGCATGTATTACTGTTGCCAATTCTAAGTCATGAGTGACATAATTTCGCTCGTGTTCTTTTAATTTCCAGGACTCGTAACAAATGACCCGCCCTTCCTAAGTTAGAACACCACATAGTCCCTCTTTACTTGCATCAACGCATACTGTGAATTTTTTATATGGGTATGCTACCTTCAAAATGGGCGTCGATGTCAATAACTGTTTCATCTTGTTAAAACTATCTTGACACTTTTGCGACCAGTTAAACTTGGTCCCTTTATTTTGTAATGACGTGATAGGTTAGGCTATCTTGGAAAACCCTTCTATAAATCTACAGTAATATCTGATGATTCCCATGAATGATCGGATATCTGCCACATCCTTAGGTACTGGCCATTCCATAATGGATTTTATCTTTTCTGGGTCTACGAAAATACCTTCCGAGGAAATGACATGTCCTAAATATTATATCTCTTTTTGATAAAAGTCACACTTTTCAAATTTGGTGTACAATTTGTGTTTCTTCAACGTTTACATAACTATCCTTAAGTTCTCATCATGTTCTTTTTCCGTCTTTGAATAGACCAGAATATCGTCGATAAATACTACTATGAACTTGTTTAAGTACTCACTGAAAATGTTGTTCATTAAGCACATAAATGTGGCTGGTGCGTTAGTGAGTCTGAAAGGTATGACTACAAATTCGTAGTGTCCACATCTTGTCCAAAAAGTTGTTTTGTTTATGTCATCGTCCTTTATCCAAACTTGATGATAATAGGATCGTAAATCCAAAATATTATATTATATCTCTTTTTGATAAAAGTCACACTTTTCAAATTTGGTGTACAGTTTGTGTTTCTTCAACGTTTACATAACTATCCTTAAGTGCTCATCATGTTCATTTTCCGTCTTTGAATAGACCATAATATCGTCGATAAATACGACTATGAACTTGTCTAAATACTGACTGAAAATGTTGTTCATTAAGCACATAAATGTGGCTAGTGCGTTAGTGAGTCTGAAAGGTATGACTACAAACTCGTAGTGTCCATATCTTGTCCAAAAATCTGTTTTGTTTATGTCATCCTCCTTTATCCAAACATGATGATAACAGGATCGTAAATCCAATTTTGAAAAGATCTTGGCCCCACCAACTTGATCGAACAGATCATTTATCCTTGGTAAGGGTTATTTGTACTTAATGGTCATTTTGTTCAGTTGCCTATAATCAATACATAGTCTTAGAGTACTGTCTTTCTTTTTCACAAAGAGGACTGGTGCTCCCCATGGAGAGACACTCGGTCTGATATACTCTTTGTCCAACAATTCCTGTAATTGTATTTTTGATTCAGTCAGTTCTGGTAGACTCATTCGGTAGGGTGATTTTGAGATAGTGGTTGATCTGAGTAGTAAGTCTATGGAAAAATCTATTTCCCTTCTAGGAGGTAATTATGGTATCTCATCCACAAACATGTCTCTGAATTCACATAGGAAAACAATGTCTTTTAACTTGGGATTATCTTCTTTTTCTAATAGATTCGTTACTTGGATGGCTTAAACTTGACATCCCTTTCTAATACATTTCTTGATTTGCATCACTGAAACTTGTCTGACTTATACAGGTTTTGGTATGCCTTGGGCTGTCCTAACAATGCCAAAATTGTCTTTATACCTAAGTATCTTTATATAATAGTCCAGTATTGCTTTGTGTTGTTCCAAGCAATCCATCCCGATAATCATATCATAAGATCCTAGTGGTAGGATGTTCAGATTGCTCCTTATATTTTGATCATCTAAGCTGAACTCAAGATCAAAAATAAAGTCAACTACTTTTCTTTCAGTACCTATTGCTAGTTGTACAAGACACGACTTTGCGTGTTTCAGTTTCTTAAGTTTATTCGACTCTACTACATCGGGAGTAATATAACTTAACATAGCTCCAGGGTCAATTACAACATAAATTCGAGTGTTGTTGATTTTGACTTCGATTTCTACCACCGAGGACTGGTGGTCATTTTGTTGACCATCTATGGCTGCATTTATCCAATGCAGACTTCTACCCACGTCTCCCACTGTCGAGGCTTCCTACAAATTGTGAACAATAGTTCTGTTGGCTGCAGTTAAACATGGACAGTTCCTTCTTAGGTGAGGTTCTCCACACTCCCAATACTTTAATGGCTCACACTAGTTGTCCCCAAACTTATTCGTTCCCAGTTTCACCGGTTTACTGCTACCTTGCATATTCGAATGATTGGAGTGAAAATCCTTCCTTTGGAAAGTTTTTGTTGCAACCGGATAAGGAGATGGCTGGTATCCCTTCTTTCGCTGGTTCATTCGATCTTTCTTCTTATCCTTCCAAGTCTCGGGAAGCTCTTCCTGCTGTTTATACTAGTCATAGCACATTCATGCTTTCCTAAATATCTCACTCAAGGATTTGGGACTGTCAAACTCAATTCTGTCCTGGTAGGCCTGTGGTAAACATCTTAAGAATCGCTGGATTTTTACCTTATCTTCCAGGATGTACGGTATGAACCTTAGTAGTTCCATAAGTTTATTTAAAAGGTCCTCCATCTTCATCTGTCTGAGTCGTAACTCGTAAAATTCTTTCGTCTTCCTTTCATAATAGATTTCAGAAAGGTATTGTTTCTTGAAATACTTCTGAAAGTCGAACCATTCTAACTGTTTCTCCTTTAGGCCCTTGGCCAATTTCAGGTCCTACCACCAAATGTTGGCCTTCCCCTTTAGATAGTAGATGGCCATTCTGACCTTCATGTTGCTGGAATAGTTGTATATCTAGAGGTATTTTTTTATGTCCAACAACCATGCCTTTGCTTCTTCTCTTGTCCTGGATTCTCCATCAAAGGCAGCTGGTTTAATCTTTTTAAATTCTCCTTCAAGGTGGTCTGTTTGTTTTCTTTTTCTGTCTGGTATGGTTTTGTCTTCAGTGGAAGGTGTCCCTTCAGACGAACTGTCTTCTTTTTCTGTTTCCACACCAGAATTCTTGGAGGCCCTTTTTCTGACCCCCTCATCATGTTTATCATCTTTTGGGATTTTCTTGGTTACTATACTACGCAGCAAGACTTCATTTATCTCTTGTTGTTCCTACTATGCTTTCTTCAATTTTTCATTGTCGACCTTGAAAACCTATAGTTCAACAATAAGATTCCTTATTGTTTCCAACACCTCTCTGGGTGAGCTTCCATCGCTATTTTTTCTTGGCTCTCCACGACTTCCTTGCTATAGATTCTGTTCCATCCTGATTTCTGCACCTTCTTGGGCTTCCATAATCAACACAAAACAGAAAGGCTTTATGTTTGTAACCACAAGATTTGTTAGTTTTTTTTCATAAATCGGAATATATACTAAGAAATTAATGTGGCCCTATTAAGGCCCAATGTTGTAACTTTTGCTCTGATACCATATGTAATGATACTCAAATTCACCATAAATTTTTTTTTTCTATGACGTAATTCAATTTCGATTAAGCTTAGAATTTAAGAGAAGGTAAGATTCATTTCTTTCCATAATGACATTATTACGCCAGTCAAATTTACTTCGAACATAAAATCTTATATGGATAAATTCTTCCATAATTCCATCACTTCCCTTAACTCTCATACTACTCTAACATGCTTATATGTATTTAGCCAGTATCTAAGCTTAGGTCGAAGGAGCCTTTGAGAGCTCAGAGAGGTAAAGCTCAGGTGGGAGAAAAAATATCATTAGATCAGTTGGAGAAAGGATCTGGGTGCACAGGTTTTAACCTCTGGGAGGACGCACAGGAGAAAAACTGAAATGAACGGTGGAGACACTTCGGGAAGAAGTGCCAAAAACTGCGAGAGTCATCGGATCCAGAAAATATGTGTGAGGTTTAAACCTGGTGCATGCACAGGAGTGAAGACTCTCCCAAATTTCAAAAAGGATAAAGTCGGGATTTGATCACGACCGTTGATCATCCTAGAAAGATCAAAATTGTGGATCATGGCTAAAGGTCTCAACCGTCCATCAGAGGGACACGTGGCTTCCAATCGGTGTTTTTGCACATGGGAAACCAAAGGTCAAGACTCCTCATTTTCGTATGTTGCAAAATCCCGGTACACAAAATCCCGAATCAGTTTAGCGTGAATAGGTTTCGTCATTTCGACACACGAAAAACCCAAAGGCAAGAGCCCTCGTTTTCGCATGTCATGAAATCCCGGTACATGAAACCCCGATGTGCTCTGTGGAGTTAGCCCCAGGTCATCGGGTGAGATCGTATGGAGGGGGTACTAAAGGGGGAGCCAAAACATATTAATCCCTTTTCATAATTTCAGGATACGGGAGTTTGAAGGCCTAGTATCGTTGCCACCGTAGTCGCGAAATCCCAAATCACGAAACCTTGAAACCCCGAAGTACTATATGTACAGGCTCCCTCCAATTCAATTATTCAAAGCTAGATCTGCTAGAACTTGAATTACAGAAGTACACATATGCCTATAAAAAGATCAGTACCTTTCAAGCTCATCTATACATAGACAATCCTACCTAGAATTTTGATCTCAGAGTTAAATATGCTCCTGTAGGTGGATATGTTCTTTCAAGTTCATATGTAGATAGTTTTGTCTATCATTTTGTTTCAGGAGGAAACATTTCCAGAATTTAGTCTTTGAACATAAACTTCTTACAACGAACAAATGTCATCCATGGAAATTATTTCAACTCAGCACAATTAGAAGCATAAAATCAGATACACGAATCATTCAGACAAAGACTGAGCATGTTTCAAAAGAATATAAAATACAAAGTTGATATTTCAGCATTCAGGATTTGCTTATTACATATGCACGGAGTTCATTTTCTTTACTAAACCCCTAAATCCCAAACCCCGAAATCTCGAAATGTTGGGCCCATAGCCCTTTTGCATTTCACGACTCGATACTTTTTGTTTCATTTTTATTTATGCATCAAGTGTTCGAAAACCCTAAAATCCTGAAATGTTGAGCCCATAGTCCTTTTTCATTTTGCGATTCGGTACTTCTAATTTTATTTTTTTGTGCATTGTTATTAAAACAGGAAAGTCTAAATATGAATAGCCGAATTGGTACAACCTTGGGCAAAGGAAAATTTCCATAGTAAGGAAGGGTGCATCCAATTCCTTTACTGTTAAAGTAGTTCATATAATAGATCTGCCATTGCAAATTATATAGTATGATTTTATGTTTCTGTATTCTCTTGTTCGAGATACCTTTATATGGGTTAGGTTAATGAACTATAAGGGAAAACTGGAATAATAGTCAGTCTACCTACCTCATCTACAGAGCTGTCTCTACACAGTTTGTTTAATGGAAAGGAAAAAGTGACATAGTTTACAACAATCAGAATGTTGTTCTCGACATTATTCGTACAGTTAGATTAATGAAATTACAGCATAACCTTCACTCCCAATATGACAATCTCAGGATTGATTTCACTCAGAAAATGAATAAACAAAGAAGAATAACAGTGAATCTAATTTAGAGGAGATTTCTTTCTGAATTTAACCATGCATAAATCCTTTCAACTATCATAACAAATAAAAGGCAAATTCTATCGTTCGTTCAGATTTAATAAATACATGACATCAGATATTAAATCATTTGAACAGAAAATGGAAATCATTTTAGTTTCGATTTAACAAATACATTGCATTAGAAATAAAATCATTCAAACAGAAAAGGAGTAGAGAAACATATCTGAACCAGATCACGAGAAGACAAGGGAATAGCCACGTTCCTTCCAACCATAGAATAGGGCAGCCAAATCACTTCCCTACTTCACACCCTAGCCTAACCATGAGTCCATGAGGGATAACTCAGAACTCCTCCTCAACAATGTCCTACAATTCCTGCAGTTATCCTCTTGCCTCACACTTACTCAACAGTGCTCATAACAGCAAGGAAAATCCATTTCAGCAGACTCCTCTTGCCTCACACTCAATCTGTAGTGTTCATAACAGCAAGAGAGCTCAAAAATCTTTTTCTCCATCATACTTGGCAGCGTCCTGCCTCCTCGCATATGTTATTTATCAAATTTTCCCAGGTCTTTTTCCCTCCCTTGGGGGTGGGATTTTCACATCTTTCTAAATCTATGATTTCAAGGGGCTTCCAATGGCCAAATCTCTTATTTTCCACTTGTAATAATCATCCCAAAGGTAGTTCCAACTTGTTCCCCACTCATGGAGTCATGGTCAATTGATTTTAACATGGTTGTTCCATTTGTCCTCTTGCAATTAATATAAATATTTTGTTTTTTTATACAAGTTTCATAGTAAAATAGTTAGTTGAGTCCAATCAGAACTCTACCCAACAGTCATAATAATTAATTACAAATATCAAACTCGAAATTCAGAATTGCCATAAATGGCAAAAAAATTCCAAATTCAAATTTACTAAAAACGGAAATAAATTTCCAGCAAATTTAAATTTCAAAATTATTTTATTTTTGGGGATATCACAAAGGATATTTTATCTCAGGAGCCACTTATGCCCACAACCCATGGACCCTCATTCCTCGCACACCTGTTCTATCCTAGGCGGATACACCTTCACTAATACAAGTCCATCGACCAATATCCCTCCCTTACCTTGGGCTTCAACAACAGGATGGACCAGAAGTCTTAGAGTACTGTAGCTACTACACGACTCTCTTCCAAGAGAAATCACTTCCCATCAAACTCTCTCACCTAGGAGAGTTTCTCACAGGTCTAAAAACCTATCTCGTCAACGAGTCTTCGACTCATCTACAGTCAGCTATGAGTGACAACAACAACAACAGAAATAGGGAAAACGGTTATGGACACCCAAAAGGACATAGCCTAATGATAACTCACAACACAGCTCAGGCGACTACAATTACGTTGAATTCATAGGAAGCAGCACAGGACGACTTCACGTTCTAGTTTTTAGAGAGGCGTGGTTATGTAGAGGTCAGACGCAGAGGCCTCAATTTCAAATAAAGGATGGGAAAATGAACAGGGAACTCAAATGAAGTATGGAAGAATGACCAACGAACCCCATCATGATTTGACTCGTAGGTTATTGGTTCCATAGATCCATGATGGATGCCCCGATTCATGGTTAGACAATGGATCAATAATGGCCAGCGAACCCATAAAAAAAATGACACTTCATATTTTAGCTGCATGTGCCGAGGTCGACACTTGTCTTCCTGGAGTTGCATGCACTCCATTTAGCATATGTCCCCTTTCCCAAAACTTAGGATAAGCCTCATCATGCCGACCTTAGTTTAAAGTAAATAATATTAAAATATTGTTCTTCTAAAGGTAAGCCCCCTAGATTAGACCGTAGGCCTAGACACTTATCCCCCGTTTCCTTACCCTACCTAGTGGAAATTAGTCCCCCATAACTCTTCTTCATGGTCAGTCTACACGCAACAGTGTTTATATTTTTATTAATGAAATCCATAATTACATATAAAAAATATATCAGGCTCCTAGCCTTGGCATCTGGATCAACAACCTAATAAACATATAATTTCCTTAACTTATAATCACTCGGCTCACCAGCCTATAAGAAAAAATACAATTCAGCAGTGGCTCAGCCTTCGAGTATTACAACCGCCTCCCCTTATTTTTGCACTTTCCTTAGTGCAAATCATTTATAAAACAACAACAATATTTCCAAAATMTTCAAAACAATTCGGGTACTCTGCCTGCATAGAATCTTCATGCTCCAATGTTGCTTCCTCGAGACTGTACTAGGTTCACTGGACTTTTACAAGTTCTACGACTCAATTCTAGATATTCTTTCTTTTTCGATCCATTATACGCATCGGATGCACCCGCAAGATGCCTTCTTGCTCCACCTGAATCACATTCCAATCGATTACATGATTAGCATCAGGTATATATTTCTTAATCAATGAAATATGAAATACATTATGTACAGTCATGGATGCAATGCAATCATATATGCAACTAGTCCAATCCTTTCTAGGATTTCAAACAGTCCACAAAATCGAGCTGCAAACTTAGAACAGTTTCCTAGCTTTAAGGAGCTTATGTTAGCTTTCACTTTTAGGAAAACATGCTCTCCCACTTTAAAATATCTTTGGGTTTTTTTTTTATCGACATAAATTTTCTGCCTGTCTTGGGCAACTTTCAAATTCTGCTTAATTATTAGTATTTTCTCTTCCATTTCCTTGAGAAATTGTGGTCCAACTATTTCTCTATCAGCTGGGTTATCCCAGATTACTGGAGTGTTTCACTTTTTGTCGTTAAGTTCTTCAAATGGGTTCATATTCAATGATGCTTGATACCCATTGTTGTAGGAGAATTCTACCAAGTGTAGTTAGTCTTCCCATTTAGATGGTTTGTCCATCAGATACATCCTTAACATGTCTTATATTGCTTGGTTCACCCTATCTGTCTTCCCATCAGACTCAAGATGATAAGAAATGTTGCAGTTTAGATTCGTTATGAACCCTTTGAATAATCCTTTCCATAACTTTGAGGTAAATTTCGGGTCCTTGTCAAACACAGTTGTCTTGGGAATACCGTGCAATCGTGTTATTTCCCTCATAAAAATTTCAACAATGTTAGATGACTTGTGAGTAGTCTTTAGTGGAATAAAATGGGTAGATTTCACAAGCTTTTCCACCACCACAATGATTGAATCATGTTTCTTGCATGTTCTAGGTAATCCTGTGATGAAATCCATTGTCACTACCTCCCACTTCCACTCAAGAATAGGTAAAGGCTGTAGAAACCATGTTGGGTGCATGTGCTCAGCTTTAACCTTCTGACACTCCATACATCTGGCGATGTATTCTGAAATTTCTTTTTTCATACCTAGCCAAAACTAATGGCTCTTGACTACTACCATAGTTTTGTGATATCCTGGGTGCCTAGAATAAGTCACATTATGCATTTCATTCAAAATTATAAGTTACAAGTCCTGGACATGAGGTACATAAATTTCGTTCTTGTATAGAAGTGTTATGTCGGCTTCCAATTTATAATTTTCTACTTTCTGTGGCATCTCACTCTATTGTAGCTTTGTTGATGTCTTCATCCTTTATTCTTAACTAGTGATACGCTGACCTGAGATCTATTTTCGGAAATATCTTATCATCATTTAACTGGTCAAAGAGATCATTGGTCCTCGACAAAGGATAGTTGTTCTTAATAGTCACTTTGCTCAATTGTCTGAAATCGATACACAATATTAATTTCCTATCTTTGTTATTCATGAACAGGACCTGGGCACCCCAAGGTGAAAGAATTGGGCATATATACCCCTTCTCCAGAAGCTATTCAAGATGCAATTGCAGTTCTTTCAGCTCTGGTGTACTCATTCTGTAAAGCATTTTTTACACTGGAGTTGCTCCAGACATCAAATTTACAGAGAAGTCAATATCTATTTTTGGGGTTAATCCTGGTACTTCCTGGAATACATCTTCAAATTCCTTTAATATTGTATGGTATTCAATATTTGACACCTTATCCTTAGGTGCTTCCTCCATGTGGGCTGCAAATAATTGACAACCTTTCCTATAGCACTTCTTCAGTTGCATTGCTGAAATTTCTCTAACAACAACCGCTCTAGGAATTACTTGGAAAGTTAATTATTTTCTACAATAGTCTAATATGGCATCGTGATGATCCAAGAAATCCATCCCAATTAGATATTCATAGGAACCTAAAGGTAGAATGTTCAATTCAGCCCTTGTGTTCAATCCATTCATGTCCTCTGGACAAAACTTAACCAACTCTGTAACCTTTCTCTTGGTTCTTGTAGCTAGTTGCACTAACCAAGATTTTCCATGTTTGATTCTTGACAAATGCAAACTTTCCACCACTCTTGGATCTACTTAACTATGACTATCCCCTGAATCAATTAAAATAGAAATGGGTTGGTTGTTGATGATACCTTCCCCTTCAATCATATGCAACTAATATTCTTCTTATTTGTTGTCCATGGCTACGTAGATCCTTGGTACTCTACTGCCCATGTCCTACATTGTTTCAACATGCTAAACATTGTTGACAGTTCTCACTTTGTCATTTATGTGGGGGAAGTCTTTGTACCTATCATTTCCTTTACAACCCCAACATTCCATAGGTGTCTGCCTTGGAAATTGCCCACCTACTTCAACCTTCCTCGACTCTCTAAAATATGACTATCCTTGAGGACTGTTCCTGAAAAATGGTGGTTTGATTCCATTTTTCCTCTTCTCCCTCTTAAACTTCTTCTTGTATTCCCAATATTTTTGGAAAGTAGGATTTTATTTTTTATTATCATAAAAGAACTTTTCTCTCCTTATAGTTTCTTCCATTTTTTTTGGGTCATGATAATCGATCTTGTCAATGATGGAATGTGGAAATCCACTCAGATACCTTTGAATTTTGATAGTCTCATCCTTGATGAAGGGAACATACTTCAACAACTCCAAGAATCATCTTTCATATTCATCAATGGTCGTGCTACCCAGCTTGAGTTCGAAGAACTCTTTCATTTTCTTGTCATAATACCTATTAGTTAAGTACTTCTTTTCAAAATGTCTCTTGAACTCCCTCCAAGTAAAATTATTTTCTCTGACATGTTGTGCTTGCACAAGATAATCCCACCATATGGATTCCTTTTCTTTCCTTTAAGTATGTAAATGGAAATTCTTCCCTCTGCATGAGAAGAATAGTTTTGGAGTTGGAAATATTTCCTCATGCCCAGCAGGCAAGTCTTGGCATATTCATCTTTCTTGTTTTCTTTCTCAAAGGTAGGATGTTTAATCTTGTTCATTTTACCCTTCAGTTCATCCACTCCATATCTTCTATGTTTAATGATAGGAGATGGGATTGAACTACAGTGTGACTCCTTATCGGGATGATTCGGGGAGTGGCAATGATGCCTGCTAGCTCTTCTTGATCTTCTTTTCTTCTCAGGGGTCTTGCGAATCCCTATTTTTCTTGAGTCGATCTCCTTATCCAAATTCTTTTCGATCCTTTCCAATCCCACATCAACTTTAGGTTTAATTCTCCATGTTTATCCTTATCCTTCATCAACTTTTTGTTATCTGCTTGATGATTTCGGGCATCTTTATGAAATCTTTCAATGATTTTCATCATATGACCTTCCCTATGTATCCCTTATCCATGGCCATTGGAGTTCAACCCTTCAACTCTCAAATGGACATCCATTCTTTTTACTTCATTCTCTGAACTGGAAGCATTTTGTGTCTCATCCATTTCTCTACACTCAGTGACAATTTTCTTTGGTTCTGACCTTCGTTAAAATATGCAAACACAACATGCAGTCAACTAGAATTTGTTAGGCCACCCATCCTTAGAAATTCCCACAATATTCATAAAACAATATGAATCAATAAAATTTTCAAATTCCATTTCTTTATGAGCTCTACTTTGTTCTGCATCAATCTTTCGGTCACTAGCCCCTTTCAGGTTGGACAATGATACTATGTAGAATATACACTTATATAATATATATGCATTTTAATAGAAATTAAAAACATAACACAGAGTTACTATTACGATTCAGATTAACAAGATTAATAGTAAATTCACATGCAAAAGAACACATGATAACATTCAAGCATCACAAAGACATGCATAAAATACATAATTAAGAACATAAATGTTACTTATCTTTTAGTTGAAGTAAATACACTAACTGCGTGTAGACCTTCTAAGAACCTCCCAACCTTAGACCACACTTCTCATCACTCTCCACATTAGGTCACCCCTGATATGGGACTAAAATCCACCAAGAAAGGGAATTCTAGGCTTGGAAAGGACAACAAGGAAGTTGCACAAAGAAACGGGAAGGATATTTTATCCCAGTAGCCACTTATGCCCACAACCCACATACCCTAATTCCCCACATTCCTATTCCACTCTAGGAAGACACACCTTCACTAATACAAGTCTATCAGCTCATAACCCTCCCTTACCTTGGGCTTCAACAACAAGCTGGACAAGAAATCTCAGAGTACTATAGCTGCTACGGGACTCCCTTCCAGGAGAACTCACTTCCCACCAAACTCTCTCACCTGGGAGAGTTCCTCACAGGCCTCACAACCTGTCTCTTCAGATAGTCTTCAACTCAACTACAGTTGGGTACAGGTGACAAAAAAAACAACAACAACAGGGAAAACGGTTATGGATACCCAAAAGGAAACAACCTAATGCTAAGTCACAAAATAGGTCAGGTGACTACAATTGCATTGGATTCACATGAAGAAGGACAGGATGACCTCCATTCTAGTTTTCGGAGAGGCATGGTTATGTAGAGGTCAGACATGGAGGCTATTATAACCCTAATTTTCACAAGACATGCTTACCTGCCATCAGGCCATCTCAAACTCCTTCTTTTCCAAAACACTACTAAAAAACTCTTCTTAAAAACCCCTTTTATAAAGGCCCATGTGCCTTTCTACATTAATGCATGTGTGTACACACTAGTTGACCCAAGACAATCCACATGTACCTACAAAAGAACGAAAAAAGGGTAGTTGCTGACAGAACACACAACTTTGGGTAAGTTATCTAAACCTTTCGGCCATGCATGGCCGAACATTCGACCAAATACATAGCTTCTTCTAGCCTATAAAAGAAGGGTTAGGGGTACCATTTGGAAGAGGAAAAATTATAGTAAAGAGACTATACCCAATTGAGGAATTGCCTTGTCCCAACCTTTAGCCATCCTTGTGCAAAGAGAAGTATAGATAAAACCAATTGGAGGACAGTTGAAGAGGAGCCCAGGACCAAGTTTGTGGAGCAGTGACCGACTTCATCATTGTAAGTTTCTTTAGTGAAGTTAATAATAAAGAAGTACTTTTCCCATCCCACCATATGAGTTTTTCATTGTTTATTGCGTACATGTTGATTAAATCTCTAACCCATTAATCTGTAGATCAAATGCATGTGGAGTTCTTTTTTTGTCTTTTATGAATGAAGGTCAGCCTTGGGAGGAGAGTTGCAGTCAAAGAGTGACCAAGAATGAAGAGGGATTGATATCGAATGCCCGAAATAAGGTATTTTCACTTGATATTATGAGCCTTGTATTTATATATGAGTAATGGGGGTTTAGGCATGGGATGATGGTAAAAAGTAATAATCTTTAGGTCATTTATGATTGCATGATAAAACCCTTAGTGTTAGTCCATAGGAGGCATTTCCCACCCACAACAGAATTGGCGACCATACTAGGGACCTCTAGGGTTTCTGGGAATGTTTTTTCTTAGGTATTTTTAAGAACTGGTTTCATTTCCTGTTTTTAAAGTTTCTGCAAAAGTCTGAGCTAACACAGATTCTGGTCTTCCATACCAGTTATCTCTGTTTCTTTGCTTGATTTCTTTTTTTTTAGAGACCCTCAGAGGTACACGCGACCTGTATAAGTTTGCATGCATGTACCCACGTCCTACCTTCTCACAACCCACGTGTACATAGTAGTTGAGGAAGTGTCAGTCGCGTGTATGATTCCATAAAATTTCTTTTAGAGGAAGTCATCCTCTACCCTGTCAGAAACAATCCTTCTGAGGGGTTTTCTAGAACTCATTCTAGTCTCTGTTTTTTGCAGTTTTGTATCTTAGGTTTCACCTCAGATTGGTTTTTTTCTATGAAATTTTCCTTCAATTGTTTTATTTTTCTATCAAAGTAAGTTTATGAGTCTTCAAGAGATTCTGGTTCTCAATACCAGTAGTCTTTTCCAGTGCTTGATTGCTTGTCGTTTCATTTTTTGAGGAGTTGCAGAGGTACATGCGGCCTGCATAAGATCTGCATGCATGTACATGCACTCTGACCTTACACAGATTGCACGCACACGTTGTCTTCTGAAATATCAACAACGTTCCTGTTGAGAAAATTTTTTGGTTTAAGGAGAGGAAGTCATCCTTTCCTTGTCAAGAGTTATAACTCTCAGGGTTCTTGGTCTCTGTCATAGCAGTTTTATCCTAGGTTGGATTCCAACATAGATTGCTTTTTCATTGAAATATTTCTTGTGTTTCCTATCTTTTTTAACTTATTTTTATCTTGAAATTTTAAGGAAAATGAGTTGCATTTTGAAAAAAAATTCCCCCTCATGGCTGGGGGGGGCCATGAATCGTGCATTCATTAGTTTCTTTTAGAATATTTTGTTATTTCTTCTTTGACTGGAAGAAAATATAAAAAAAAATAGTTTGTTAGATCTCTTTCTTTCCTGGCATTTTCGTTGCATTGTTATTTGAAAAAGAAAAAAAAATTCGCATAGCATTGTATTTTCTTCTAATTTTAAAAGAATCTTTTTTTTTAGAAATATAATCATTCTTCTCTAGTGTTCATATAAGTTTCATCATTTTTCGCAAGAATCTTAACACCATTAGTTGCACTATCGTACCCTTTTGAGTAAATCAAGCCTGTAAAAAGAGAGCTAATTAAAAATTACTAGACTTTATGTTTGTAGGGTCCATCAACTAGATTAGGCTAGAGCCTTGATTTAGGTTGGAGAGAAAACTCTTCAAGGATATAAAGCAAACATACGAGTCTGTGCTAAGGAGTGTAGAAGTCCAGTATCGTGAAATTTATTTGGGACCCCTCTCAAACACAGGGGCTAAACACAAGGTCGCATGCAGAAAGGTAGCGGAGATAACCCCTCCAAAGTTGGACCAATCATAGTGGAGAACACATATAGAGGGCTTATATTGGGATTCTGTCGATTTCATTTGCCATGGATCTTCATCGGTCTCGAATCCATTCAAGGTCTTCAGTTGTCTTCTAGACCACTTGACTTCGATACCCTTGACAGGTTTCGGGCTCGATACCCTGCCCATTGTGGTCTACCCGACTTTCGACTGTACCTGCCAAGTGACTCTTCACGAGCTAGCAACCTAGTTGCCTTTAATTTAGGGACTTACATAGGTGACCATGGGGGTATACCGCAGTACCTAGGGAATACATCAGGCAACACTTTTCAAAGTATACCTGAAGGGTGCTTCCGTATTCGATTTGCACTTACACCGGTAAGTTGCTCTAGTGTTTGTTGGTGTAACTATTCTTCCAACTAGTTAGTCGTTTGCTTGATTTTCCTTTAGGAAATTTTAGTGTGTGCTCTGTGCTCCCTAGTTTTCCATAGTGAGTTAGTCAGTTGTGGATTTGGGTCTCTGACCTAGGGTGGTAGACCACCCACTCAGTTGGTTGAGAGGACTTTTCAGTATTCAACTTATAAATGTGGAGTCGCCTCTGTATAGGCATTGTTTTGATAACACTGGTTCGCCAGAGTCAGTGTGTGAGACTTTTATGGACTTGAACGATCCATAAAAGGGAGAACCTGTGAATAAGATATTCATGGATAAATTTTCTCGGTGATACCAACCAAGGAGCCCCTTCACAAGGGGATTCTTGTGCTTTTCCCTTCTTTAGAAATGTTGGTGTCCCTTTGATGGCCACTTTGTACATTCCTGGGTTGAATGTGGGACTACCGATTTGGTTGGGTACCCTTCCAAATGTATTGAATTCTCTTGATGCTTCTCAGTTAGGCACATTAAGTCATGGTCACCCTATTGATGTTTATTTTTCAGAAAAGTCTTCTCCTTCTCCTTCTCCCGCCTCTGGTGAAATTATAGTTACTGGTAACTGGAAGTCTAAATGAAATAGAAAGAGGAAGAATAGGAAGAAGAAATCACCAACCTCTGTGAGTCATGTTGGAGATAGGTTGATAACCTCTGCAAGTCACGTTCAATACCAACACCTAGCCTCTTCAAGTTATGCTGGGGGCACACACTCACCCTATGCAAGTCATGCTGGGGGAAACATTCCAGTGACTGCTAGTCATATTGGTAATAGGTCGGTAGCCTCTGCAATTCATGTTATCGACCCATCACTAACCTCTGCAAGTCATGTTGGAGATGTACAACCAACCACTGCTAGTCATGTTGGGGGCATTAATTCTGTTGAGAAACCTTGATGGATAAGACGTAAGCCTAAGTTCCCTTATAAGCTTTGCAAGGGAGATCACCTTACTCATTTGTGCCCTGGCATTCCAGAGATATAAAGATTGTGGTCCCTGTCTACAAGCTCTTTTGATTCTGAGTCTTTTGAGGTTTCCTCATCGTCTATGTAGCCATTGGTTGAGAAAGTGGTTGCGCCGATGAAGTCATCGACTGATCCCACTCCTCTTTTGAGGGGTGAGGTGCCTTTAGACCATGTAGTATCTCATCCTATTCATCCATTGGCTGAGAAAGTGGTCATGCCGATGCAGTCCTCGACTGATCCCACTCCTCTTCTAGGGGGTAGGTGCCTTTAGGCCATGTAGTCTTGCAGCCTATTCATCCATTGGTTGTGAAAGTGGTCATGCCGATGCAGTCATCAACTGATCCCACTCCTCTTTTGCGGGGTGAGGTGACTTTAGACTATGTAGTCCCACATCCTATTCATCCATTGGTTGCAAAAGTAGTGATGCTGATGCAATCATCGGATGATCCCACTCTTCTTTTGGGGAGTGACGTGTTTACCGACTATGTTTTTAGAATTTTTGGTTCAATATTTTCAGAATAAGGGGGCATTCTTCTCGTTCCGAGAACACACCCTCCAAGCCCTAGGATGGTTTCCTTTGATTGGAATGACCTTGTTGAGCCTCGTCTTCCTTTTGCCTCACCTTTTCAAATAAGGGTTGAAGTTAATTCAACAAAAAAATATCGATGTATTGTGGATGAGGGAGCCTTTGCAAGTATTTTATCCTCCTTAGTTTGGAAAGTCTTGGGATCTCCCAAGATTGTGTCTGCTTCGCATGAGTTGTTGGCTTTTGACAAATGTCTTAGTGAATATTTGGGGAGTCTTCCTCAGTTTCCTATCTCATTGGGTGGGAAGACTATCCTTGTTGATGTTATAGTGGTGCAAGGCCCGTTAGATTTCAATATGCATCTCGGACATGATTATGTATATGCTATGAATGTTGTAGTGTCTATTCTATTTCAGGTGATGCATTTCCCTCACAATGGAAGCATTGTCACTATCGACCATCTGGGATCTGATAATCACCATCCTAATTCAATATTATTTCAGACTACCCCTTTATATGTTCCTAGCGTTCATGTAGACTCTACCCCACCATGAGTTAATTATGTGGCGTCTTATCCTCGGGGTTCAATTGCTTCTGAGTAGGAACCTATGCAATCATGTTTTCCTTCTCGAGACTTGGAATCAACAATTGATCCTTTGGTTTATCCAATGGGGGCATGGGAGCCCTCGCTTCCTCCTCTTGGTCCAAGTGGGCTTGAGTATCATTCTAAGTATGATCTCATTGTTTGTAGATCCTCAAGCCTTCATTCTTGTGATTCTTCACTGATAGACTCTACCAGTCCTGGCCAGAACCTCCATCAGCATATGGAGTATGGTCAATTTACTTCACTCTTTGGTACTGTCGACCCTCATTTGTGTGATTTCTTGGATTTTGAATTTCCTTCAGATGAGGCTATCCTTGAAGCCATCAGTATGATTTCTATCCCATAGGAGGACTTACACTGTGGTTTGTGTTTTCTTCCCTTTTGGGAGACTTACCAAGTTGACTATCGAAGAGACTCCTGGTCTGAGCCTAGAAGTGGGCTCTACTTGAACCAGTTTCATACATGAGTTGTAGCCCCCATGGAGTCTTCTTTAAGCCCTTTTCAGATTCCATAAATATGAAAAGATTGTCTAGTGACCTTCTTTCTTCTCACTCGTTAAATTGGTTTAGAAGAACGTTTCTTACACTGGTCTGCCTTTAAGCCCTTTTCAGAACCTCTAAACATGAAAAGATTGTCGAGCGACCTGGTGGCATTTCACACTCGTTAAACTAAAATTTGAAGTCACATCTATCCGACGGAAGTTTACCTCTTTTTCAGTCTGGATGGTCAACTATACAAACAAAGGTATACTCTAGGAGCCTGGGTTTTCTAGAAGAGTACCCTCAGGTATAATTTTAACCCTTTTTCAATCCTGAAGGACTAAATGTATGAAAAAGGAACCTCCACGGAGTCCATAGTTAATTTCTTTTCAGAGTCCCTAAAATTGAAAAGATCGTCGAGTGACCTTATTCTATCACACTCGTTAAAATGGTCCAGAAGAACACTCCTGTCGAAGTCCATAGTTAAGTTTTTTTCAGACTCCTTAAAAATGAAAAAATTGCGGAGTGATCTTGTCTTTATCACACTCGTTAAAATGGTTTTGAATAGACGTCTTGTCGGTGCTAGTTTACCCCTTTTTCGAACCGACTAGACTACCTTTGAAAAAGGTACCTCATTGGAGTCGCCTTTTACATTTTTTCAGACTCTCTAAATATGAAAAACCATCGAGCTTACCTTCTCTGGGCTCGTTAAAATTACATCAAAGGACATTACCATTGTGTGTCTTGTTAACCATGTTTGCATACCTGTGTCTTTGGCCTGATTCCGATTCCATGTTTCTCTCAACTGAACCATCTAAAGCATGCCATATACGCAAGCCCTGTAGCAGTTTTCCTCTGCATCTTGACACCTTTGGCCCCTGGAGGATTTTTCCCAACTGTCCTTTTCTTGCGTATCTCCCTTTTCCCCAAGCATCCCTGTGTTCCATGCACTTGGAACTAGTATGTTTGCGACACTCGATCCTCCTTTGTAACATGACATTCTTTTATTATTTTTCCAAAATTATTTAAAAAGACAAAAAAATCAAATATACCCCAAAAAGAGGAAGGGATTTAAGTATTTTCTTTGTATTGGCAGCATAATTAGTCACCATTGGATAAAGCACATCTGTCTGTTTGTTCATCAAACTCTAGGATTTAATACAACCTTAGGAAGTTGTTCTCGCTACATAGAGAGGTGTCCTCCTCCACTTGGTTATTCTTCCAAACATATGGAGAGTTTGTGTTGCCTCCTGCCTCATAAACTTATGTTAATGGCATGTTGCCCGAATCTCATCATCTGTCATGCTATTGTCTAAGGGAATTTTTTACCAATCCTGAGTCGACCTCTTTGTAGTTTGTCTCTTTCCCTCATGCCTGACCATCCTGAACATCCAATCAAGTCTTCGTTTGAAATAAATGAAGCCTTCAGTCGGATCATCAAGATTCTCTAGTCCATGACCGACGAGTCATCGAAGACCTCTGGGTAGTGAATTCGTACACTCATATTACACTCCTACCCGAGTTTTGAATATTTTGAAGTTGTTGCTTGAGCTCTGAAGACCTCATCTCCAACCATCAGGCCTTATCAACTTCTAGAAGATGGATACTCTACACGTATATCTTTTTTATTTCAAGATGTAGCTCCACTGTGTGTTGCTTGCGGCTACACTTTATATAGTTATATGACATGGATCTGTAGTGTATTTGATTGGTAGCCATGATTTTATTTTATCCCGAGCATGGGTATGCCCACCTCGGTGAGACAATTATTATTTTGTAGATGACACCTCGCAATTTCTGGTCCCTGGGATCACTTGTTCAGCACATCGGTGAAGATTGTTTATGTATTTCGACCATCATATTCTCTTCTGACCTCACACATTAAGGGGAATCTGTTATAACCCTAAATTTCACCATACATGCTTACCTGGCATCAAGCCATCTTATATTCCTTCTTTACCAAAACACTGTTGAACAACTCTTCTTAAAAACCCCTTTTATAAAGGCCCACGCACCCTGCTACATTAATGCATGCGTATACGTGCTAGCTGACCCAAGACAACCCACGTCTACCTACAAAAGCATGAAAAAAGGAAAGTCGTTTATGGAACACACAACTTTGGGTAAGTTAACTAAACCTTTCGCCCATGCACGACCACACATTCGACCAAATACCTAGCTTCTTATAGCCTATAAGAGAAGGGTTAGGGGTTGCACTTGGAAGAGGAAAAATTATAGTAAAGAGACTATACACAATTGAGAATTCCCCTTGTCCCAACCTTTATCCATCCTTGTGCAAAGAGAAGTATAGAGAAAAACAATTGGAGGACAAATGAAGAGGATCCCAGGACCAGGTTCGTGGAGCAGTGACTGTCTTCATCATTGTAAGTTTCTTTAGTGAAGTTAATAATAAAGAAGTACTTTTCCCATCCCACCATATGAGGTTTTCATTGTTTATTGCGTACATGTTGATTAAATCTCTAACCCATTAATATATAGATCAAATGCATGTGGAGCTCTTTGTTTGTCTTTTATGAATGCAGGTTAGCCTTAGGAGGAGAGTTGCAGTCAAAGAGCAACCAAGCGTGAAGAGGGATCGATATCAAAGGCCCGAAATAAGGTATGTTCACTTGATCTTCTGAGCCTTGTATTTATATATGAGTAATGGGGGTTTAGGCATGGGATGATGGTAAAACGTAATAATCTTTAGGTCATTTATCCATGCATGATAAAACCCTTAGTGCTAGTCCATAGGAGGGATTTCCCACCCACAACAAAGGCCTTGAGTTCAAATAGAGGATGGGATAGTGAACAGGGAACTCAAACAGAGGATGGAAGAATGACCAGCAATCCCCAAAATGATTTGACTCATGGGTTAATAGTTCCAGAGATCCATGATGGATGCCCTGGTTCACGGTTAAACAATGGATCGCGAATGGCCAACGAACCCATAACACAATTGATGCTTCATCTTTTAGATGCATGTGCCCAGGTCGACACTTGTCTTCCCGGAGCTTCATCCGCTCCATTTAGCCTATGTCCCCTTTCCCAGAACTTAGGATAAGCCTGATCATGCCTACCTTAGACTAAAGTAAATAATATTAAAATATTTTTCTTCTAGAGGTAAGAGCCCTATCTTAGCCCCTAGTCCTAGACACTTAGCCCCCCCTTCCTTACCCTACCTAGTGGATCTTAGTCCCCCATAGATCTTCTTCATGGTCGGACTACATGAAACAATGTTTATATTTTTATTAATGATCTGCATAATTACATATACAAAATACCTTAGGCTCCTCACCTTGGCATCTGGATCACCAACCTAATAAACATATAAGTTCCTCAGCTTATAATCAATCATCTCACCAGCTTGTAATAAAAACTACAATTCAGCAGAGGCTCGAACTTGGGGTATTACACTTTACCCTAGTCACCCTCTCTATCTTCTCTCCACATTCCTCCCTCTCCCACCCTCTAATTATTTCTCTCTCTCCCTCCCTCACTTCCTCAACTCTCTCTCTCNCCCCATGCCCCCCCCCTCTCTCTCTCATTTTCACCTCTATTCTTGTTACCCTCTCTACCCTTTACTCTCCCCCGCTTCTCTCTTATATATATGTCCCTCCCTCCTCCCTATGTCTCTACCCCTCTCTTTGTCTCCATATCAGCTCCACCTTTATCTCTCTCCCTACATATCTCACATTCTCTCCTTGAACCCCCCTCTTGCATATACCCCTCTCTACTCTTCACTTTGTATCCCCCTCTCTCTTTCTCATTATACCCCTCTCTATACTCCCCTCTATATTCCCCTTTTTTTTTGGAATCTCTCTCTCCCTCTTTATACCCCTCTTTCCATCCCCCCCTCTATCTTCCCCTCTTTCTCTCACCTCTCCTCTCTCTCTGAATCACTTCATCACATTATCAATCATTCTATGTATTCCCATGTCCCTCTCTCTATATCCCATTTTCCCTCTCTCTCTCTTTCCCTTTGTCTCTCCCCCACTCCTCCCACCCCTCTCTATTTTCCTCTCTCTCTCCCTCCTCTCTCTTTACCTCTCCCTCCCTCATCTCCCCCAAACTACAAAACTCTCTCTCGCTTCCTTTTTCCTTCCTTCCCTCTCTCTCTCCCTGCCACCCCCTCTCTCTCCCTCCCTCCCCTACCTCTCTCTCTCTCTCCCTCCCTCCCTCTCTCCCCCCCTGTAATGTGCCTCAAATTTGACATAATTTTTTTTTTCATTTAATCGTAGAAAAGAGGTAGTAATTTTACTTTTGATTATAGAGCTATAATCCCTCTATCATATGATGAAAATATTGTACTAGAATAATTTAAACTTAATAAGAGTAATCCTCTAAAAGTCCTATCACCTTCCTTCAATATGTATTTAAAACTATTTCTATTTATATGATGTATATATATCTATCTATATACATAGGACTTGTAGTCCTAAGTCTCCTTCAACCTATGATTTATTATGTTGGCACGCGAGGTTGTAGCATTTAGTCTTAAAAGGGAAAATTCTACCAAGAAAAGTTCATCGAGAGTTTTGACCTAGATAGAGCATACCTCGCAGTATACGAGTTGATAACATCTGGTGAAAGGGACGAGTCATTACACAGACTTCCCTTGTGCATTTGCTTCATGGTTATAGTTCTTCTAGTTACTAAGCTTATCAGGGTTTAGGTAAGGAATTCCTGCATGTAGAACCCTTTTCAACTAAAATCTTAACTAAGCACTATCAAAACAAAACAATGATAATAGTCTAACCAAGGGGAAACAGTTAAAACTTAACTAGACTCGACTAATCGCTTCTCGAAAGGACTGTCATTAAACTCACATTTTCAGTAGTTAAGAGTGGGAGGTGTGAATGTTAGAGGTAGTTAAGACCCCTGCCCTGTGTTTAATGAAAGGTCAAGTGTGTACAGGTTATGATGGCCCTTCCACCTGACCTTCCTCTAATATCGTTGTGCCAAGTCTGCCCTAGCACATGGCTCAATTCAACATCGTTGCCTTGGAATTTACACCGATAGTGCATCATTCTTTTAGTTTTAGGCGAGTCATTCCTCACCATTGTGGAATCTCCAAAATTGGCTCTCTATAATGTTTCTTTGGAGTGGAAAACTATCATTTGGGAGGTCGTTACTCAATAAACCAATCGACAATGTCCGTCTCCCTGGTAAGTTTCTAATAGGTTATCGTATTTTATGCATCAGAGGAGAGTATCCAGTGGATTATTACATTGAAGGTCATTTCATTCTGTACTTTCTTATTTCATAGTTTAGATACACTCTCCCCTTATCGCTAGCGCTTAAGATACTTTGAGATTAATTTTATGTTGAAGCCATTTGGATTATTTTTTTTTGTTTATTTTCATCTCGGCTTTCCCATAAGTCATGGAACCCCAACTCCTCATTCTACTCTCAGAGGATTTTTCTTGGTTAGCCTTCTTAGAGAATGGAAACTTATGGTTTCATTGAGTCCTAAAATCGAGATTCCTTCTCATTCTTACACTGTGGCTGTGCATTGAGGTCCAGTATCAAATACTTAAGAAGTTTTTTTATTAGATTTGTTTCAACTTTGTGTGTAACACTCTATACTACTTCTTTTTCTTTCTCTTCACTACAAGGTGAGTCCAACCATATATACTCTTATTCCAACTCTTAACTGCCCCTTACATATGAAGTTAAAACACGTTCTGGTTTGAGTAATATAAATAAATTTGTTTAGGGTTCTCTCGTATAATCCATAGGAAACTACCTTACCGTATAAGACACTTTGAATGGATATTTCTATGTATAATATGAAAGGACTATTTTCCTTGGCCGAATGATATTCAACTGATTTCCTTATGTTAAGAATATTATAGGTGCAATGCGACCTCTCGGGTCTGGTTATAAAATCTTTGTATTGGTTGTGGTACTGTTATTACTTTATGTATTTCGAATTCTGTAAGGTGTAATTTCGATGGTTAGATATATTATTGGTTCAGTGTGTAGGGTTTATAGTGGGTCTTTGTACGTCATGGCTTGTGTCGTCTGCATGTTAAAGAAAGAATATCTCTATCGACTATTTCATTTTATTTAATTTCGTTGACTCTTGTAAAAAAGAAGGTTTTCCTCTTGTTGGTTTTGTTCTTTTAAGATTGGGTATAAATCACTAATGATGGGCCTTGTTGATGCGAGGTACTCATAAAGGGGTTACTGCACCATCCTCCCTCAGCCTGTGTATCTCTCCAACTATCAAGCGATAAGGAACAATTACGAGCTTGTATGCCGAAATTTGAGTATCTTCCTAGAAAATTAAAGTTGTTTGTTAAATAGATATCATCATGTTGGTGATTTCCGTTATCTTTATAAATATAATAAGTTAATAATTACAGGTTACTTTTTTTTGCAGGGTTTCAGTCTACGCGAGTTCCGGATACCCACTCTTGCCTTTGGCGTAAAAGGTATTTGGGATCCTAGCCCATCACCTCTCTGAATCAACTCTACAGGTTCTAGAAACAACAAGGAGATCAATGTTATGTTACAATTTTATTATAATTATTAAGTAAAGTTCATTTTGTACCGATTTCCTCTATTGGTTCAGTAAGGTTTCAATCCTAGTTTTTATGTTGAAACTTCAGTACTTGGAAAAGGACACAATCTGCGTCCGATTAGACTTGTAAAATAATTCTAATGGGTTAAATCCCTGACCATTTCTTTATTATTTCCGTGGGAAGTCGGAAAAGCTACAGTGGAGAATTTCATTTCCGGCTATACAATGTTATGGTTCTTTTGTAATATCTAGACAACCATTTCTTCTTAAGAAGTAATATAGTCAATATATATTGAAATTATCCAGCTGCTAATACTTATAAAAAAATAAATGAGATTCGTACTCCTAATTTCCTGAATTCGTTATATGAGTTTTCATTTTCCAAACTGGTTTTGTATTTTAGATCTCAATTCGTTTATTGAAATGTTTGCCTAATCTCCATAATTTCTAAATATACCATCGTTTTCCACTAAAATTTCCCTGCACAGTAGTATCACAATATTTAACAGGTCTTTTATAAGTATGCTGGTGTATATTCACAATTTCCAATTCCATTCATCCTTATGGTATATTTATAACTATATACAAGCATACTTGTTGCAAATATAACATTAGTATTGGTAGGAATTTAACTTGTTTCTATTTCCATCCATTCATAATTAGACTTGTTAAATTACTACATAAATATTTCATAATTTCGTCCCGATTTGGGGTTTTGGTCTATACAGGTTGGAAACAATAAAGAAATTGAAATACACTAACTGCATATGAACTCATGATAGATCGAAGGCTTCCAAAATTTGTATCAGTTTTCTTTATGTTTGATTACTTTGTTACTTTACACAAGATTATTCTGTCCATGCCATGATTAATATAATACACGGTGGCCTTGCCTCACAATTTACCATTTACAATATGTTCCTACTATAGATAAATTATTCAAGAATTTTATCATCCCACTCATCAAAAATAAATAACATTGTTTGTTAAGCCCTAATATTGGCTCATTACCCCTTAATTGGGGCATATTATATTAGTAATGTTATTTTATTTATGTCGGCTTTAGGCCATTAGTTGTAATTATACCTCCTAGTCTCCTATATATACCAAGGAGACATTTTCAATTTGAATCATCTTGTACTTGAACATTTAAGTGGGGTAAAAGGAGGTTTCCCCCTCGAAGAGGCTTATTATCTGCAATTATCTCCTTTTCAAAGCATTGAGTACTTTTTATGAGGTTTTTCTATGCTATATTGATATTTGGTTCTTCACATATGGTAACAGAACTCAAGGTCTTGGGGTTTTACTGCTACATCTGAGACACCTTGGAATTTTCACTATAACGTTTTTTATACAACGTTTCAGAAGGAATGGCTTGGAGGATATTTATCATACGGAACAAGGTACGTTGGGTTCAAAATTTACCTCCTGAGGCCTTATACTTTTGGATATACAACCTATACACGATAGGGTTCTAGAATCATCCTGAAATGAGTCATTGCGGAATTTTCGCTATAAAAAATTTCATGTAACATTTAAGACCCTAAAATCTATAGGCTATTTACATAAATTAGTAAGGTATCTATAGCAAAAATTTCAGCTTTTGGGTCGTCATAAATTTGTATATACACCCCGTGAAAGATAGGGTATCTGACTAGTCCTATTGACTAATCTCAAGAAGGTGTTCTAGGTAAAACAATCATAAATTCCTCCTAGAGTATTCAAAATGAGTGGGACTAGTTTCATTGGATCGTGGACAGTTTGTAGTATTTCTGGTGTGAGTTTCAGAATTTTATATCAATATTTTTTGCGAGGCACTCTATACAAGTGACATCTCCCGGAAAGGCCAAAAATTGGTAAGTTGTGGGGAAGTTACCATAAATTCCACTTGGCACATCCAATTTTGATCAGACCTATGGCATTGAAGAGAAGAAATATCACAGAACTACATAAAAGAAAGTTTCATACCCAGAAGGGACGAAACTTGGGAGATACAACAGAAGAAATACTGGGGTATCATTCTGAAATCGTCTATAAAAAGGGGAAGAAAAATGTTGTGGCAGATGCACTCTCAAAAAAGGATGAAGATGTTGAGGCCTTTTTCTGTGCTATCTCGATCATCCAACCCGATTGGATAATAGAAGGAAGGGATGAATGGAAAAATGATGAAAAAGTGTGGACTCTCATTCAAAGGTTGTAGCAGGATTCCAGTGCATCAGATACATTTACATGGCAAAATGATTAACTATGGTACAAAGATCACTTATATTTATGTAAGAAATCCTAACTCGAACAAAAGGTACTATTGGAATTTCACACCTCTCCAGTAAGAGGGCACTTGGGATTTTTGAAAACCTACCATAGAGCCAAGAAGGATTTCTTTTGGGATGGCCTTAAAACCGATGTTCAGAGGTTTGTGGGAGAATGTTTGGTTTGCCAACAAAATAAGATGGAAACAATTAAGACCCCAGGTCTTTTACAACCATTATCCATCCCAAGTCAGCGCTAGGAGGAGGTTTCCATGGATTTCATCACAGGGTCACCAAAGTCTGAAGGAAAGAGTGTCATCATGGTGATTGTTGATAGACTAACCAAGCACGCACACTTTTGTGCCCTCTCTTATACCTTCAAAGATAGTAAAATTTCCACCACATTCATGGAGATAGTTCAAAAGCTACATGGCAGCCCAAATATTATTGTAAGTGATAGATATCCCATCTTCACTGGACATTTTTGGACAAAATTATTTTCTTGTTTGGGTACTCAATTGGCTCATAGCTCATCCTATCATTCTCAATCTAATGGACAAACCGAGATAGTGAACAAATGTCTGGAAGGATACCTTTGTTGCTTTGTCTCTGATAAACAAACACAATGGTTCAAATGGTTACCCTTGGAAGAATGGTGGTATAACACTTCCTTTCATACTGCAACAAAAATGACA
>ML782598.1:263874-279094 GCA_009831015.1 Picea engelmannii | reverse complement strand
CAGTGTATGATTGGTGGCCATGACCTTTGTTTATGATGTTATCAGTCTATGATCTGAGTATGGGAATGCCTACCTCAGAATTGATATATGTATGATATTCTGCTGATGCTTGGATGTTTGCAGGTCTCCGATTAGATGTGCTTTGGTTCTTGACACACACATGCAGCTTACAAAGTCTATCGACTGTCACTGGTTCCACTCTCAGACTTTCGGGGGAATTCTGTTATCCACATTTTTGGTTATCGAGATGATATTATGATTATATCATAATGATAGAAGATCAAACTCTTTATTAAGGAATTTTTCCTGAAGAAGGTTACACTTGTCATTTTCTCAAAAATCATATTTTGAAGAAAGTACGTAGGCTGCATATATACTCTCCTGCAGAAATCCTTAATTTCCGCATGCTGCATTCAGCTTGGTTGCGGACTTTCCACACTGTGTTAATGGCTAGGGTGTGGATATGTTTCTAAAGGAGAAAATGAATAAGTTCTCGATTCTTCTAGAAGGAATCTTCTAGAAGGAATCTTCTAGAAGGATGAGTTGGAGTTCGAATGGTTGGCAAAATACTGACTTTCCAGATATCTTGGGATCATTCCCTATCCAAGTAACTAAACAATCTTCTCCTATATATTGAGGAGATTACTTATGGAAAGGGTTAAGAAGAACAACAAACAAAGAAGCAAGAGATTGATTAGAGAACTAGTCCAAGACTGTATGGAGGATTGAAGCTACAACAACAAGAGACTACAAGTAATCATTTGTGGTTGAACTTCTTCATGCATGAGAAAGTGTGTGTGTCAGAGATGGAAGCCATCGAAAGGAGATCTACGACATCAAGGCTCAGGTTGTATATTTCTCTTTCAGTTAATATAATACACGAGTATATCCATTTTCCATAATGATGATGTCATCTTATTACATGATTCCTTGATCACATGTATAGACTAGGTATTGAATATATTAATGCCTTTGCTGTGATTGGTTTGTGTTGTTTTGATTGAAACGACACAAGAGCATTGGAGCAGAGAAAGGAACAACAGAGATTAAAGGAGAGCGTTCATAAGGTATGTCCACTATCCATTTCTCTTAGTTCATTTGATATCTAGATCTAGGGAAAGAGTAGTATTATGTCACGGTTTGTTCCAGATCCAGGTGGATCTTGGAGAGATTGGTCTGTGTCCGCACTCACGAATTTATCCATAAACACTATGTGTCCAACTCAAAGGTGAATATAGCAATTTTTCAGTTAAGAGACAATGCCTTGAACTGGTGGGGCAACCTAGACAAACAACTACATCTTACCCCAAACATAGTATCTTGAGAAATTTTCGAGGAGAGGTTTCGAAGGAAATATCCGCCAGCTTATTATGAGGAACAACAGGTAGGGGCATTTCATGCCTTAGTACAGGGAAACAAAATTGTAGAAGAATATGAGATCATATTTATGGAATTGGTCAAATATGTTTCGTATATGGATAATGACCAACAATAGGCATAGCGCTTCATCTATGGATTGAAACCTAAGATAAGAGCTATGGTGCGGTTGTGGAAATCGTCTTCGGTAGCGGAAGCTGTGGAAAATGCACGTTATGGGGAGGAACACATGAAAATAATCGGGAGTACAAGACTGACATTTCCGCATTGTCCTAGATTCTTTGGGAAGACCCCTAGGACATTTCCCAGGGGAGGGGGCTCAAGGCCACCTCCATATGGTAACAGAGTCGCACCAAGAACAGTAACCGCAGGGATTTTAATGGAAATGAGTGCAGCATCTCGTTCTTCACCAATGACGAAGACAGGTCCATGACCATCTCAAGGATAAACTAGTAGGGGTAGGGGTTCCAAGGGAAGGAACTCATTTCAGAGACAGTCACATAACAGTGCGCAAGTTCAATCTCATGTTACCTATTGGGGGTGCATAGGACCCCATTACTAGCATGACTTCCCAAAGTTACAATCATGGTTCGTGCATAGAGAAGGAAAGGCACCGATGGGAAGAGCAAGTAGTAGCCACCAGATTTACGCAGTAGTTAATAATCGCCAGGCCCAACATCAATCCATGGTGGTGGACTCATCAGGTACGCTATATCATATCAACGTTAATATTTTACTTGATTCTGGTGCGACAGATAGTTTCATTTCACCATCTGCATTAGAAAGGAGTGGGTCGGCAGCCAACGAGCATGATGACTTTAAACAAGTTGAGATGGCTTCAGGGGAAAAAGAAGAAGTAGGACCTAGCATTGATAATTGTATAGTAGACCTAGGAGTGTGTACTACCAGGTTGAAGGTATACATCACTGCTCTCGGGGAATATGACCTAATCATTGGAATGGATTGGTTAGTACCTCATCGATCTTTGGTAGATTTTTTTGCAAAAAAGGTTCTTTGTGTCGACGATGAAGGAAGGCTTGTAGATATCGAGAGTGTACGAAGAAAGGTGTCATTATGATTTATCTCAAATATGAAGGTTAAACGATGCTTGAGGCAAGGGTGTCAACTATATGTAGTGGAAGTAGTGAATGAAAGGAATGTAGCCTCATTAGATCAGTACCCGATATTGTCAGAATTTAAGGATGTTTTTCTGAACGAGTTGCCAGGGTTACCTCCTAAGAGGGAGCTTGATTTTACTATTGAGCTAAAACGTGGTGCATAAGAAAATTCCAAAACTCCGTATCGGATGATAGAACCGAAACTTTGTGAATTTCAAATGTAGTTAACAGAGTTACTGGACTTAGGGCTAATAAGGCTCGGTGTTTCACCTTGGGGTGCACCAGTTATTTTTGTAAATAAGAAGGATGGATCCTTATGACTGTGAATATATTACAGGGACTTGAATCATGCTACAGTGAATCAATTAGGACTTGAGAACTTATTTTCTATCTATTAGATAAAACAAGGTCCTCATCTATAAAGAAAGGATTATGGTTGGAGTCATTAATTAAAAGAGTAGCTTGTTTAGTTGTAGTCCAAGAATTAAAGTCTCCTAGAATGAGGATATTACCTTCATTTTTCAAACTATAAATATATTTTTCTAAATTATTATAGGGACAATTGTTATATAGATTGTTTTTCTTATAAAAAGTAGAATTAATAGGTGCAAAATAACAAATTTTGAATATACATCTCCTTAGAATAAGTGTCTGAAATTTATATCCAAATGTATTTATTGAGAGGGTCAAACTTATGAAGTTGAATGTGAAGAGAAATTCTCTTTCTAATATAACAAGATATGTCTCATATCCCTCTATAGTGGGATTTTTTGTTCCATTCTGAACACAAGACAAATTGTTCTATGTTAGGGACCCTTGACTCCTCATGCTCCCAAGTTTCAACTAGATAGATAATATCAATATCACTTGCGATCCAACTTATCATAGGACCTTTTCCACATGGAAAGCCACGACAATTCAAAAAAAAGATCCTCAGTGTCCCAAATTCCTATCTTCCCTTTCTCCCATTTTCCTTATTTTCTCGCTTCTTTTACCTTTTAAACTTCCTTCCTTAATTCAACTTGGTCTTCGGGAATGAGGTGTTGATTTATAAATATTCCTCACCCTTTTAAGCACAAATATTTACTAAGTATGCTATATTTATAGTCATTACAACTTACTTTGACATAGATCAACCTATCTTTGTGATCAATTATTTTTCCTATCCTCTTTGCTTCTATGAGGTAAGTTGTATCAAGTTGTGATTTATTATTTAATTATTCTTTTACTATTTCTAGTGTATCCTCCTCTTGTTGTTCTTTTATACCAAAAATTATGAGGTTCAAGGCCCTTTTGTTATGTTCATGGTCCATTTCAATTAGCTTGTTAATATCCTCTTTGATGGGTTTCATATCAAATTTGTTTTCCATATTATTGAGTGTCAAATTGTTGGTTAGTTTTTCTTCTAGCTCTTTAAGTCTATCTCTAAGTTGTGATTTTATTCAACCCATCCTACTTGGTTTGATTTTTTATGCTTTTCCATTTCTTGAATTCCATCCTTCATTCTAGGGAATTCACTCTTAACCCTAATAATCTATCCTCTATTTGAGTTTGGAGTTTTATTGCCCCTAGCTTTATTTGGAGTTTTAGGTCTATTTCTTCACTCTTTTTTTATAATGTTTCTAATTTTCTAATGTTTATAACTCTATTTGTATTTTGGCATCTTTCTCTTCTCTCGATGTTTCTACTGATTCTATATAATTGTAAAGGATCTCTAGGGTGATTTTTGGGGGCTCCCTTGTTAGGTTGTGTTTTTGGTATAGGTGGTGGAGTGCTCATATTGAGAAGAGGGGAATAAAATTCAACAGTTAGTATTTTTGATTCACTTTATCTCTCGAATCAACTTTTACTTATGAAACTTAAAATAAAAAATAAATAAAAAATATTTAAATCTTTTTAAGTTAATAGATTATAAATATATTTTAAATTAAAATTGAATCAAAGTAAAAAGTGACTCACGTCATTTCACTTCACATGTCCAATTTCCCAATGGGTTGAAGAAGCCAAAAATAGTTTCCAAAAATAGAAGTTCCGGAGAAACCGAGAAGAGATTATTCCCAAGGAGAAACCAAGGAGAAATATTATTCCCATAACCGCTAGAAGTATGTATATTTGTTTGATTGAAATCATTTATCCTTATTTATATAAATTTGATGTATTGATGTGTTAGTTTGATAGTTGGTTAAAATAATATATTTTCACCCTTGAGCTTTTGAGTGACATCCTTTCTTAGAGTGGGCTTTGAATTGGTCGAACAATAAAGAGTTTGAGCGATGAAAAACTATAAGAAGGTAATTGGACCCATGAATGAAACCAAGCCACCAGTTTTGATATCTTTTATTTATAGTTTTCTTTAGTATATCTTGGATTTTCTTTTGATCAACTACCACATTGGTGCTCATATCTCTTTTGATTTATTTCCTAGGAATATTTGTACTATATAATTTAACATTATTGTAGTAGGTTACATTATTTATATTTTCACTCACACATTAGGATTCTATAGGTCACCCTCCCACCCCACATGTCCTCTTCATAGTTATAGTTCTCTTGGATTCGACCCACCTAGAAAGTTTATAGCTTTAGGTTCTTTTTAGGAGATTCCTCCACACCAATTTCCTTATTCAACTATTTACCTTAGGTATATTTTGTAGCCAATGAAGTAATGTTGATCACAACTCTTTATTTGGTTCCCTACGTTCTAGACCCATTCATATCTATCAAAAATTTGGGTTTCTTTAGAGGTTGCCCTCCCACCGAGGACATTCCTCCTAAGTCACATCCCCTCTCTTGAGATATTTTTCAATGCCTTCCTTTGACACACACCTCTCTATTGTTAGCATCCTTATTTGCATCCTTGGTTTATATTTTAGACTCCCTTATTGGTGTTAACACTAGCCAAATACTTCATCTAGGGCTTGCACTGCACTTATATTCATCTCTTACTCACTATTAGAGTGTCTTTCTCTCAATGTATCTTCACGACACTCATTCCTCTAATGATGGAGAACCCAATCCCTCCAGTGTGACGAAGGAATTTTGCAACGCTCTTACTAAAGAACTAATACATCAACCTAAGGATTTTAAGTGTACATTCCAACTAGACACTAGAATCTCCTTATCTAAATATGGTGGCTAGATGTATGAAGATGTTTGGATCCCTAGATTTGTAGTATTTCTAACTACTTCCATGCTTTCATAGACATGATAGATTAACAATGCCTCCTTAAAGTAACCATTTACAACTCCTAGTTCAATATTAGTGTTAGTTTCGCCAAACATTTGTTGATATATATGTGGAACTCAATGAAGAATAGCTCACGAAATTCACTCATATTCATATCACCACATTGGTTGCCTTGTGTCAATCCTTGAGAAGGTATTTTTATCCTCTATTTTATTTATCTAACTTAATTTATAGGTTGTTGTAGTTTGATTAAGGTCGAGTTAAATTTTTTTAGTAGTTTATTGAGGTATTCACTAAGCTGCACCTCTAACTTTATATTACACATCCTAAAAATGTAATTTTACTTAGTTTCAATTGTGCTTTTGATGATGAGATTGTGGATTATGATGTTAAGTTATGTTATTTATGTATAGACAGGTGTTATTGACTCATTTCTCCTCAGTGTGTAGGACTCTAGAAAGATTGAGGATATCAATGGAATCAATGGACCTCCTTGGACTCAGAGTCAGGAAGTGGACTATATATGGTTTGAGTATTTATGTTATTGTATATGTGACATATGACTATGTATATTATGATGTTTTTTTGTGGATCGTTGACATGTTTCCTTGATGAATGCATGCTCATATTGCGCTAGGATATAAAATCTTAATAATTGTTAAATTAGACTTTATCAACTTTGTTTTAGTCTCTCTATATATAAATATGTAGATAATTATTGAGGATTATTTTTGTTTTAGTGTTTCATATGGAAAGGTTGGTATAGTATTTATTGTAATTGTAACGACCCTGCTTAAATAGGTGTATATGATAATTAATTATAATTAATTTAATAATATAATTGTCCTAAAAGAATAACTAAACCTTAATTATTCCATAAAATAAAATTTACTAATTAATTATTATTAATTAGTTATTCATGATTTGTTTATGATTAATTGAAGTATTAATTAATTTGTTAATTAATAAGGTAAATAAATAAAAAAGAAGGATAATAAATTATATTATTAAATTAATTTGCATACCTGATACGGGATAACATATTAACTAAAGGGGATAAGATATTAATGGAATGGATAAGGGGCATTTATGAGGGGGTAGGTAAGGAAGTAAAAGGAAAGTCGGTGAAGGAGGGATACGGGGGGGAAGGAGTTTGACGGGAGGATTATTCGACGGGAAGTTGGGGAATGAATTTTGAGAGCTCTGGATTGGCAGGGAGAGTGAAATTTTGGGGAGATTGGATTGTAGTAGTGCACTGGGGTTGCTGGGGGTTTTGGTCACGGAGGGCCAGGATATCCGTTGATATCCTGGGGCTAGGGAGCTACCTAGTTGGCAGGGAGGACGGTTTTGGGTAGTGTTTTGCATAAGCAGAAAGGAAGCAAGCTGCGGACAACAGGAGGGATAATAGCATCAGGTTCAGGTAATTATTACAAATTTATGCATTGTTTTAATTTGATATTAAAGTTAGTATTCATTGATAAATTTACATGCGTAAGTGTCAGAATATTTTGGAATTACTGAACTAGCATAAATTACTGTATTGTTGGTAGAATTATTAGATGTTAACTTAAAACCGGCCATTACATTTGGTATCAGAGCCCTGGTTCAAAATCTGGAACCAAGGGCACACTTGAGAGTAACCATACATTCCAATATTAAGCACATTTGTCTTGGGAAATATAAGTTACTGATAAGAAATTGTAAAATAAAATAAGTAATCGATGGAAACAATCTCCATCAATGTTATTTAGATAAAAAAGTTGATCATGTTATGATGAGATGAAGCATGGAAACATTCTTTACTCTAAGGGTTTTGCAAAATAAATAGAATATAACAATGCAAACTTGTTCCCTGTTGATTCGATGTCAGACCGTTCCACTAAATTTATGTGGAGTTCCAATATTTGGTTAAATTTCTAATCACAATCATTCTAGAAATTAAATGCAACACACAAGAATTTGTAATAGGGAAAGTAGGAAATCTGTGGAAACCTCTCCATTAATGTTATTCAAACAAATAATATTAATAGAGAATAAACATTCCAAAATCAAATATTATCAATGAAAAATTCAATTACACAATTTCCGGATCTATGAGTAAGCATTCCAATATTCTGCTAAACTTAAATTCTATTCCATTCATTATGAAAATTAAATATTACAGGTAAAATCAGATAAAAACAAAAGGAAATTGGATAAGGAAAACAATGGAAACCTTTCCCAAATCGGATAAGGAAATCAGTGGAAACCTCTCCTAAAAATAAGACATTAATAGAGAATAGGCATTCAACAACGTGTATCAAGCACATACATGGAATGAGAAAGTGAAAACAAGACATTAATAGATAACTTCAAATCTGAAATGAAGATAGAACAAGGAAGCAGATGAAAAATGCACCACCCATGTACAGAGTAGAGAAATTAGGGAGCATGTTTGTAAAAGCAGATAAACTCTTCCAAATTCATTCTGAAATAATTCCTAAATACTGAAATAATTCCTAAATAATTCAAGTTAGGCCTATTTTTGCCCTTAATTTCTTTGCACGTTTTCCCTGCTGCTCCTCAATACTCGTGAAAATGAAAAATGAAACCCCAATTAAAACAATCATATTCAAGAAGCACACTAACCCCCATTCCCTTCCATTGTAAATACTATTCCATTCCGTTCCATTGTCAATAAAATTGAAATAAAAATAGAATGAATGATGGCACTCGCACTGAACGTCAATTCGAGCCATGTTTCTCTCTTCTCTCTCCTAATTTAATGGAAGAATGAGACGTCATTGCCTCTCATGTAATTGAACTGTAATTCACCTGCGCACGGCGGTAGGCACCATGCCTGTATAGATATAGGCACCACGCCTGCAAGCTTGTGGTTCTTGCTATAGAAAGCATAACTCAAAAATGTGGCTCCCACATTAGCATTCTTAGTTCCTCTAGTCCGCACTGACGCCATTGCCCTCACTAAACAAGAAACTCTAAATGAAGCTTCACTTCATTACATGAAAACCCTCAACCGCATTTGATTTAATCATGCCATTATCTGTATTTAGCCAGCATTTTCATATCATTCCCCATTTGTAACTATAAATGAGGTTGGAAGTCATGATCTATGGGATGTTTTATCAAAAATTTAGAACTAATGCCATGTCGTAACTCACGCTAATTGTTTTATAAAAAATGGAAAAAGACAGAGCAGATCCAGAGCTATATTCTGATGTCCCCAATAAATCCTTGAAGGATTCCGGATCTAGCAAGTATACTCACAATTTTAACCTCATGGGACCACGGTTGAGTGGGCGGCTGGGTGTATATCCAATGTATATATTCATCGTAAAAGAGCAAAAGAAATCCTCCAAAAACGAAAAAAAAAATAAAATGGTATTCACCGTGATCTTGTATATATCCTTCTGGTCTACGGAAGCGTTAGTGGGAGTGTCTGAGTATCCCTACTAACCCAGGTCATGATCTGCGATAGGGTTTTGAAACGGGTCTTGAAAAATGAAAACGATATGAGAGTGACTCTCCTCTGCCAAGTCCTCCAATTCGTCTGCCAGGCGTGAGATGAGAGAGTCCTGTGAAGAGATGCGTCTTCCTCTCATGGAGATAGAGGAGGTAACAGTCGTTGCTGCTGACGGGGAATAAGAGGTAATCATATGAGGGTGTAGGATGCTAATAATCTTCTTTCCAAACGCTGCCACTGCCATCCCTTGTTCCACAATCTCTTTCAGATTATCTTCAGTAAAAGGAAGAATGTTATCGAATTGTTTTCCACCTAAGTTTTTGACAGACGTCTTTCACATTTTCTTAGGTGTTTGATATTGAGAGCCGGAGGCCGGGCACATGGGCCTCATGCGAGGACCCACGATGCCGATTCCTGTACGTGTAGTATTTCACGAGTAGTTTATTTTATATTATTTTTTGTTGTTGTTTATTTTCTTAATATTATTTTAATGAAAATAAATTAATTGTTTTAAATTTTTATTTTATTTATTTATTTTTAATTATAATTATTTAAAAAAAAAGGGAGGGTTTAAAAAAAATAAAAAATATTTATTTAAATTTTAAATTAGATTAAGTTAAATTAATTAAATTTAATTAAGTTAAATTTAATTAAATAAAAAAATTAAATTAAAATTAATTGGGTATTTTGATTTTTTTTTAAAAAGTCAAACAAAGAAACATTTATGGAGTCCATGGGAATTGAACCCCAAACCTCCCCACCGTGCAAAGCTTTGACAATGGTCGCCCTACCAACACACCATGAGTTGTTTCTTTTACAAATAATTTCACAATTAAATACTTTAATTGTCATACCCAAGATCACATGCCAAGCTATCAAGCGCCTTTTAGAGCCATACAGGCCACATGCCAAGCTATCAAGCGCCAAAGACATAAATGGAGGAGCTCACAAAGGGACGTATGTGCTCAACGCGACGTCTTAAGAAGAACACTAACACCGAAAGGTACATAGCGCTAGTGAACGCCGAAACGTGGTTGGCAGTTGTGGACGATTCTTCAGTTGCCGCAGTTTAATCCTATTTAATCATTAGACGTGGTAATTATATAACCTTACAACAATTATTTTTTTATGTGATAGGTAAATGTTAAAAAGTAAACATGTTAACGGATTCCCTCATAAATGCAAGAAAGTTATGAACAATAAATCTAACCCTTTGATTTTGGAGGATGACTAATAATATGCCAACATCTTCAATGCGTAGCCATCAGATAAGGGTTTAAGGATAAGTTAATATTAAAAGATCGTTAATTATGCCCATTATCAATAGGTGTACGCCTTTCGGCGTAAATTAATAAACATAAGGTCGGAAGTCATTTTTAATCAAGTTGTAAGCGTAAATTAAAAGGGGTCAGACTAGGAGAAACAGGAAGGAGGCGACATATGTACTAGGAGAGTAAGCATAGGAAGTGGCGAGTGAGGCGCAAGGCTAATGTAGCTACAGGGAAAATGAACCAATAGTTCTTTCGTAGGGGCGAAGAAATCAAGCTTAGACGCTTAAACCTAACCCTAACCTAGCCAATCCCCTAATGGAGTAATGTCTGTTTACAGATAAGTAAAGAAAACTTACGCCTAACTCTATTTCTAAGTTTAGTGGCACCAATTCAAAACATCCTGGAACTCACCCTCACAACTTTGGTTGCTGCAGGTCAAAGCATACAGGATGGTCAGAACTCGAGGGAACCGAGGTAGGGGAGCGTCATCGCAAGCACCGCCAACATCGCCAGTGCCACCACCGCCATCACCTGAACTAGCCCTCATACGACGCTCGTTGGAAGCCATCAACGAGACTTTAAAGGGGCGACAACCGACAGGGACTGAAGTGGAACCCCCACCATCTGGAATGGGTAATCCAGAAGCGTCAATGGATTCAGGGGGAGGACCTCCACCTGAAGACATCACGCGAAATCCTGGTTGGAAGGCATGACCAGGTGTTTTTCCTTAAGGGACTATGCGTCCAACTCAAAGGCGAAGATTGCAATTTTTCAGTTAAGAGACAGCGCCTTGAACTGGTGGGGCAACCTGGAAAGACAATTGCACCTTACCCCAGACACAGTATCTTGGGAACTTTTCGAGGAGAGGTTCCGAAGGAAATATCTACTGACGTACTATGAGGAACAACAGGTTGGGGCATTTCATGCCTTAGTACACGAAAACAAAACTGTAGAAGAATATGAGCTCAAGTTTATGGAACTGGTCAAATATGTGTCGTATATGGATAACGATCAAAGACAGGCAGAGCGCTTTATCTATGGATTGAACCCTAGGATAAGAGCTATGGTGCGGATGGGGAAACCGTCTTCAGTGGCGGAGGTGGTGGAAAATGCGCGTTACACGAAAGAACATATGAACTTGACCGAGGGTACAAGACCGACATTTCCGCATCGCCCAGGATTCGTAGGAAAGGCCCCGAGGACATTTCCTAGGGGAGGGGGTTGAAGGCCACCGCCATATGGTAACAGATTTTCACCAAGGATAGTAGCTGCAGGGATTTCAATGGCAGCAAGTGCAGCATCTCGATCATCGCCAATGGTACAGACACGACCATGACCATCTCAGGGAACAACTAGTAGGGGCAGGGGTTCCAGGGGAAGGAACTCATTTCAAAGACAGACACATAACTGTGCACAGGTTCAATCTGGTGTTACCTGTTGGGGGTGCGGGGGACCCCATTACCAGCGTGACTTCCCGGAGTTACAATCAGGGTTTGTGCATAGAGGAGGAAAGGCGTCGATGGGGAGAGCAAGTAGCAGCCACCATATTTACGCAGCAGTTAATAACCGCCAGGACGAACATCAATCCACGGTGGTGGAGTCATCAGGTACGCTAAATCATATCAATGTTAAGATTTTGTTTGATTCTGGTGCGACAAATAGTTTCATTTCACCATCTTCATTAGAAAAGAGTGGGTTGGCAGCCTACGAGCACGATGACTTTAAACAAGTCGAGATGGCTTCCGGGGAAAAACAAGCAGTAGGACCTAGTGTCGATAATTGTATAGTAGACCTGGGAGTGTGTACTACCAGGTTAAAGGTATATGTCACTTCTCTCGGGGCATATGACCTAATCATTGGAATGGATTGGTTAGCAACTCATCGATATTTGGTATATTGTTTCGCAAAGAGGGTGCTTTGTGTCGATGATGAAGGAAGACCAATAGAGATCCAGGGTGTATAGAGAAAAGTGTCGTTACGCTTTATATCCACTATGAAGGTTAAGTGATTCTTGAGACAAGGGTGTCAACTTTACATAGTGGAAGCAGTGAATGAAAGGAAAGGACCCTCATTAGATCAGTATCCTGTATTGTCAGAATTTCAAGATGTTTTCCCAAACGAGTTACCAGGGTTACCTCCTGAGAGGGAGATTGATTTTACCATTGAGCTAAAACCTAGTGCAGAACCAATTTCCAAAACTCCATATCGGATAATAGCACCGAAACTTTGTGAATTGCAAATGCAGTTGAAAGAGTTACTGGACTTAGGGATAATAAGGCCCATCGTCTCACCCTAGGTCACACCGGTAATTTTTGTAAAGAAGAAGGATGGATCCTTACGACTGTGTATAGACTACAGGGACTTGAACCGTGCTACAGTGAATAATAGGTACCCGATGCCGCAAATAGATGACCTCTTTGATCAAATGAAAGGAGCAACAGTATTCTCAAAGATCGATTTGCGATCAGGGTATCATCAGTTAAGGATTAAGGAAGGTGATATCCCAAAAACGGCCTTCCGAAGTTGGTTTGGAAATTACGAGTTTATTGTAGTACCTTTCGGATGGACCAATGCGCCAACAGTATTCATGAATGACCGTTTTCTACAAGTCTTTTTAGACGACATCCTCGTCTATTCCAAGAATGAAAGAGAACATGAGGAACACTTGCGAATAGTGTTGTCCTACCTTAGAGAGAACAAATTGTATGGGAAACTGTCGAAGTGTTCCTTCTTTTAGAAAGAAATCCACTATTTAGGTCATATCATTTTCGGCGAAGGAATCTTTGTGGACCCAGAAAAGGTAAAGGCCATTATGGAGTGGTCAGTGCCAAAAAATGCACATGAGATGAGAACCTTCATGGGGCTAGCAGGTTATTACCGGATATTTGTGGAAGGATACTCAAAAATAGCGAAACCCATCACCACTTTGCAACGCAAGGGGGGTCAGGTATGAATGGACAGAAGAATGTGATAGTGCATTCATTGAGCTTAAGAGGTTACTAACTAGTGCGCCAATTCTACGAGTGCCTGATATGGAAAAGGACTTAACGGTCTGCACGGATGCCTCGAAGCAAGGATTGGGGGCCGTGCTAATGCAGGATGGAGGAGTGATAGCTTATGCATCAAGGAAGTTGAAGAAACATGAGGAGCTATACGCGACTCATGATTTAGAGTTGGCAACTGTAATGCTAGCTCTGAAACTTTGGAGTCACTATCTTGTGGGGTGAAACTTTGAGCTCAAAATGGACCATCAAAGTTTAAAACATCTCTTCACTCAAAGAGATCTGAATGCGAGGCAAAGGCGATGGAGTGAGTTTATGAGTGAGTACGATTTTGGTATTTCGTACATCAAGGGAAAGGAAAATGTGGTCCCAGATGCCTTGAGTAGGAGACCACGTATCTTCTCCTTGGTAACCTTAAAGGTCAATCTGAGGGAACGTGTGTTGGAACAACTCCAAGGATACAATTGGTATTTAAAGGTTACTTCAAACCTCCAGAGCGGGAGGTAGTTAGTTCCAAAGTATGAAGAATATAGTCTGGAAACAGATGGACTGTTAAGATATCGAGGAAGGATGTACATCCCTGAGAATGGGGATATTCGAAGCATCATATTGAAGGAAGCCCATAGATCACTTTATTGTGCGCATTCGGGAGTGAAGAAGATGTACGAAGATATGAGGAAGCTCTTCTTCTGGGTGGGCATGAAGCGCGATGTAGTCCATTTCGTCACCAAATGCCTAGAGTGTCAACAAGTGAAAGCCGATCACCATCACCCAACATGCCTCCTACAACAACATGATGTTCCTATGTCCAAATGGGAAGTCATCTCTATGGATTTTTTTCTGGGGTTGCCTCTCACATCCCATAGACACAATGCCATTCTTGTGATAGTGGATCAGTTAACCAAGAGTGCTCATTTCATTCTGGTTAGAGACACTTACGATGTCACTGATGTGGCACGAGTGTTTGTAAGCGAAGTTATCCGTTTGCATGAGATACCTAAAAAGATCATTTCAGATAGGGACTCGAGATTCACTTTTATGTTCTGGACAAGTTTACAGTTAGCGTTGGGGACTCAGTTGAACTTAAACACAACTTATCATCCTGAAACAGATGGGTAGACTGAAAGAGTAAATCAAGTCATGGAAGACATGCTTAGGATGTATGTAATGGATAATCAAACTCAGTGGGAGAAGTACCTACCTTTGGTAGAGTTTGCCTACAATAACAGTTATCATAGTTCCATCGGAATGCCACCCTACGAAGATTTGTATGGGAGGCCATGCAGAACTCCATTGAGTTGGGATAGACTAGAAGACAGAGTAACAGTGGGGCCAGAACTGATTCAAGAAATGGAGGAATAGGTGATTCAGATTAGGCAAAGATTAAAGGAAGCACAGGATAGGCAGAAAAGCTATGCAGATGCACACAGGACCGACCAAAGTTTTGAAGTGGGAGACCAAGTTTTCATTCGTATCAGGCCTAATAAGAGTACCATAGGGTTCGAGAAGGGGACAAAGTTGTCACCTCGGTTTATAGGACCATTCAGGATCCAAGAGAAAATTGGACCCGTTGCCTATCGTCTCGTACTGCCACCCCACTTGCATAAAACTCATAATGTATTTCACGTATTTGTTTTACGTCATTATGTTGCTGATGATTCACATAAACTAAATTGGAAGGAATTGCAGGTATCGAACGTGGGAACCCTCACGGTAGAACCATTACGCATATTGGACCGTAGAGTCCGACAGCTCAGGAACCGTCTAGTAGACCAAGTTAAGGTCCAGTGGGACAAGTATAG
>ML782598.1:201903-213556 GCA_009831015.1 Picea engelmannii | reverse complement strand
ATATTATTGGATTTAATAATCATGACCTTAGTCTTATCAGTATTAAGAGTCGTAGCCATATTGGTGCAAAATTACTTGAGGATTATTAGTTGGTATTCAAGATCATGGGGACTCCTTGCCATAAGAAAGATATCATCGACATATATATTGATGACTATACCAGTTAGAGTAGGGTGGACACAACCTGCTTTTTCTAGGCAATCTTCTAACTTGTCAATGTATATGCCAAAAAGGCTAGGGGACAAGGGACAACCTTGTTTGACTATGATATCGCAGTTAATCACTTTTGACCATCCCTTAGTGTTTTTAAACTTAGAAATAACATTCTCATACATCCTTATTGCAACAACCCTTTTAAACTTAGAAATAACGTTCTCATGAATCCTTATTGTAGCAGCCCTCAACTCTAAAGGAACTTTTATAAAGTCAAAGGGTTTTCCTAGGAACCATGTCAAAATATTTTTCCTAGGACCCCTGTCAAAAGATTTTCTAAAGCCAACAAAAAAACAAAAAAGATTGGTTTTAGTATTGCAGAACTGTTGTGCAATGATCCTAAAGTTAACAAGATGGTCCACAATTGAATGATATATCTTAAACCTGGCCTAGCCTTTAGCTCTTTTACCATGACTTTCTAACCAAAGGCTAATCTTCTTTTCCAAAATAATTCCACAAAGCTTTGCTAAAATCGAGCTAATCATGATGCTCCTATAATTAGAGGGAATGTTTATATCCCCATTTTTAAAAATCGGAACAATGAGACTTCGTGTCTAGGTTTTAGGGAAGCCGTGCTTGATTACTAAATTGAAGAGGTAGTGTATGTGAGGGATAAGGATTGACCCTCCAATTTTAAAAATTTCATATTGGTAGCCTTCGATATCCTTAGCTTTCCCATTTGCAAGCTTCTTAACCCCGAAATATATGTCATCTAAAGAAAAAACTTCTTCCTTTGTAGGAACAATAGGAATGATGTCCATGGCATGAGGAAACTCATAAAGAGCTTTAAGGTAGGAATTCCAGTCCCTTAAGAGAATCATATTATTTTCTTTAGTATTACGTTTTAGAATTTGTCTCGAGAACTTCTTAGGATCCAGCTTATATAGTTTTGAAAGTTTCTCTTTCCTTTATTGATATAGTACATTTTTTTTCCTTTTAATTAGGGATTTGTATGTATTGATCTAATCGAGTTTTAAGGACTCATTAGAAGCATCCCTAATGAGTTTCCTCGAAATAGTACATTCTTTATCATACCAAGGGTTGGTCTTTCTATTATTATTTTTTTAGGACACCCTGAAAGAGAACTTGTTAAATAGAAGTGGAAAGGGTAGTTGTAAAATTATGATAGAGGTCTTCAATGTTGTCCTTATAAGTAAGGAGATTTAATTTACTATTTAAATCGTTTGAGAAAATGTCAATTTCACTTTTGTCAAAGCACAAATTAATGGCGCTCCTATGCATGGAGAAGTTTAGAGTTAGGGTTAAAGGTTTATGATGACTGAGGCTCATGGTCATTTAAAATGTCAAAATTTTATATTTGGTTGGAAATGAGGATATCATATATCACATTATCTACAACACTACTACCTAGCCCATGAATACAAGTCATCTGGTTGGAATTTGGCCACTTCATTACTCCATTGCAAATTATTAGGTCTTGAGAGCTGCAAATATTCACCAAATGGGTACCAAACGAATTCTTAATTAGGACTTGACAGATTATTTTCTATCTATTAGATAAAACAAGGTCCTCATCTATCCAGAAAGGATTATGGTTGGAGTCATTAATTAAAAGAGTAGCTTGTTTAGTTGGAGTCCTAGAATTAAAGTCTCCTAGAAGGAGGATATTACCTTCATTAAAGGAGGATATTACCTTTAATTAGGGATTTTATGTATTGATCTAATCTAGTTTTAAGGACTCATTAGAAGCATCCCTAATGGATTTCCTCGAAATTGTACATTTTTTATCATACCAAGGGTTGGTCGTTCTATTAGTATTTTTGTAGGACATCCTGAAAGAGAACTTGTTAAATAGAAGTGGAAAGGGTAGTTGTAAAATTATGATAGAGGTCTTCAATGTTGTCCTTATAAGTTAGGAGATTTAATTTACTATTTAAATCCTTTGAGAAAATCTCAATTTTACTTTTGTCAAAGCACAAATTAATTGCGCTCCTATGCATGGAGAACTTTAGAGTTAGGGTTAAAGGTTTATGATGTGTGAGGCTCATGGTCATTTAAAATGTCAAAATTTTATATTTGGTTGGAAATGAGGATATCATATATCACATTATCTACAACACTATTACCTAGCCCATGAATAAAAGACATTTGGTTGGAGTTTGGCCACTTCATTACTCCATTGCAAATTATTAGGTCTTTAGCGCTGCAAATCTTCACCAAATGAGTACCAAACAAATTCTCAATTAGGACTTTAGAGATTATTTTCTATATATTAGATAAAACAAGGTCCTCATCTATCAAGAAAGGATTATGGTTGGAGTCATTAATTAAAAGAGTAGCTTGTTTAGTTGCAGTCCTAGAATTAAAGTCTCCTAGAAGGAGGATATTACCTTCATTTTTCAAACTGTAAATATCTTTTTCTAAATTATTATAGGGATAATTGTTATATAGATTGCTTTTCTTATAAAAAGTAGAATTAAGAGGTGCAAAATAACAAATTTTGAATATACATCTCCTTAGAATTAGTTTCTGAAATTTATATGCAAATGTATTTATTGAGAGGGTAAGTCTTATGAAGTTGAATGTGAAGAGAAGTTCTCTTTTTCATATAACAAGCTATGTCTCATATCCCTCTACAGTGGGATTTTTTGTTCCATGTTGACAATAAGACAAATCGTTCTATGTTAGGGACCCTTGACTCCTCATGCTCCCAAGTTTCAACTAGATAGATAATATGAATATCACTTGGGATCCAACTTATCGTAGGACCTTTGCGGCATGGAAAGCCACGACAATTCAAAAAAAAGATCCCGAGTGTCCCAAATTCCTATCTTCCCATTCTCCCATTTTCCTTCTTTCCTCGCTTCTTTTACCTTTTGAACTTCCTTCCTTAATTCAACTTGGTCTTTGGGAATGAGGTGTTCATTTATAAATATCCGTGACCCTTTTAAGCACAGATATTTACTAAGTATGCTATATTTATAGTCATTACAACTTATTTTGACATAGATCAACCTATCTTGGTGATCAATTATTTTTCCTAGCCTCTTTGCTTCTATGAGGTAAGTTGTATCAATTTGTGATTTATTATTTAATTCTTCTTTTACTATTTCTAGTGTATGCTCCTCTTGTTGTTCTTTTATACCAAAAATTATGAGGTTCAAGGGCCTTTTGTTATGTTCATGGTCCATTTCAATTATATTATTAATGTCCTCTTTGATGGGTTTCATATCAAATTTGTTTTCCATATTATTGAGTGTCACATTGTTCGTTAGTTTTTCTTCTAGCTCTTTAAGTCTATCTCTAAGATGTGATTTTATTCAACCCCTCCTGCTTGGTTTGATTTTTTATGCTTTTCCATTTCTTGAATGCCATCCTTTATTGTAAGGAATTCACTCTTAACCCTAAGAATCTATCCTCTATTTGAGTTTGAATTATATCTTTAACTTTTTAATAAATCATTGCCTCTAGCTTTATTTGGAGTTTTAGGTCTATTTTTTCCCTCTTTTTTTATAATGTTTCTGTAATGACCCTTCTTAAATGAATGTAAAGGATTATTAATTATAATTAAATTGATAATCTGATTGTCCTAAGATGTGAGCTAAACAGTAATTATTTCTTATATAATATTAACTAATTAATTATCATTAATTATTTGTTCATAATTGTCAATGGTTAATTAATTATTAATCAACTCTTTAATTATGTGAGTAAAGAATTAATAGGCTTAATAATTTAATTTATTAAGACTTACGTATATGAATGGGATAAGAAACATTAAATAAAAGGATAAGAAACATTAAATAAATGGGACAAGACATTAAATAAGAGGATAAGGTAATGAATGTAGAGATAACGAATTTAATGAAAGGAAGAGTCGGTGAAAGGGGATATGAGGAGGAGAGCCTTACAGGGGGAAGGCATTCATTCTTTTGGGAGGAGTATTTTGGGATTTTTGGGGGCTGGAAGGAATCATTTTGGAGGGGGACGAGAGCACTCGTTCGATGGCTTGTTTTGTTTTTCTAGTTCTGTGGGAGAGTTTTTCAGATTGTGAGTATCATTACAGGGGGCACCGGGTTGCTCGGGGTTTTGGGCATGGGGGCCAAGATTCCTTTCAGTTTCCTGGAACTAGGGAGTTAGACAGGATGCTCCTAGCTGGTTGGGTGGATAGTCGATTTGGGCAGTGTTGGTCAGTTCATCGGGCTAGGCAAGACAACATCAAGGCAACAGGGAAGGGACATCCATATCGACAGGAATTAGCATCAGAAACAGGTATTTATATGTGAGTTGTTGAGTTATTTCCATGTTGTAGATAGATTTTTACTTATGCAGAATATTTATGCTTTTGAAGTGAATGAATAATTTACGCAAGGCAATTATATGTTAATTGAGTTAAAATTTTGTATTTGATTAAGAGGGTCTCTACAATTGGTATCAGAGCGTTAGTTTGAAATCTGGGCCTGAGGGCCAAAACTCCAAGCCCTAACTCCAGCCACGCTTAACCTGCAAACCAAACATAGAAATTTTAATACAAAATAAAAATAATTTCCGTAATAATTTCAATATTATAACCTTAAACAAGAAAATATGGGATAAGGAATTCCAAGCTATATCTGGAGAACAAAACTAAATCAGGTTATCAAAAATGTTCCTAGTATGCATTACTAGATTACTTGAATTCCCACAAGCAAGGATATAATTCACATAAGAGATTATAGAATGAACAACCCAAGCAAAAATGGTTAACTTGGTTACCAAAATAAGAAGAATGACATCAATATATATATCATTAGGCTTCAACAAAGCTACCACATGTATGATACAATAGGTATAGGTGCAATAGAAATGTGTTCCCCTATGGATTGACTCACAAAAGAAGAAAGAGGAGCAGACCAAGGTTTGGGGTATGAACAGAGCAAAGTGACTAAATGAGTTAAATCAAAGAGAGAGAGAGGTCTTTTCACCCTAGATTTGAGCACTTGATTTTGGCAGTTGGACAAATCGACTTTGACGAATCGAGTGTTGTTGTGGAACTCAATCCAGCTATTTTTCTTTATGAAGAAAACTTTCTTCATTCGCCCCAGTTCGAGATTGTGGATCGGAAGTAGTAGCCTTTTGTTTCGGACTTTCCTACAGATTCAGCTGGAATAAAAACCTAGGTATAGGTGCAGTAGAAATGTGTTTCCAACTGTAGTACGCAGAAAAAAAAAAAGAAAAAAAAAGTCTAGTCCATTTACTCTAGAACTCTGTAATTCAGAGAAAATTTGATGCTTTATAATGGAAACTAATAAACAATGGTTGAATATGTAAATTGAATGTGACATATTAGCAATGAGGAATTTTGAGCTTGACCAGTGCACTTTCCTCCTGTTTAAATGACACAGTATTTCTATTGTAATAGGCATAGTTCTTTTGGATTGCTACTCTAAACAGACGGAAATCATAGTAAGGAGAAATCCACCATTTCAAATTATAAAACATTATGGACAGTCTATTGGTAATAAGTGATCTAACTATTTATTTTACTACAAATTGGTTTCTGGTAAAATCCTTTCTGCTTCTTAAAATTATCAGGAAACTGTGAAATTGGTTATGAAAAGATGCAAGCATTTTAGCCAAATATCTATAATCTGCCAAACCAATGATGAGAGTCATAAATAAATAAATAAAAGAATAAGTGACCCCAATATCAATACCAAATTATTATGGAATGAAGATCAAGTGTAATGAACTGAATATGTTTTTTGTATTTTTCCTTCAAAATAAAATTCAGCAAAGGAAATGCAATGGTAGATTTGTTGTAGCAAAATAAATGTCTCACCAATAAAGGTATCAATAAGAAAAGATCAAAAGATGAACATAGGTTGACTCTCTCTTTGCATTAAATGATTAAATCCATAAATGATTAGAACAAGAGCGCATGAGATGAATGACCCAGAAATCGATCTGTTACTGTCATTCAAGTAATAAACTGAATAGAAAGATGTAATGATTATCCTCTCATATTTGGAAAAAACACTGATGCTCTTAGAATCCTCAATCTGTCCAACAAATACAGAAACGAGCAGTTAGCAACTTCAGTTGATATGAGCACAGTACTTTATGTATGAATATAAGCATAACGTGAACTTTTATTGATGTCATTGCATTTTGATATCAATATCGATGTGTATGGAAATAAAATTAGGTATCACCATATTGAGGTTGAGTACCTTGAATCTATCCATTGCAATAAACCTGGTTCACAAACATAAAACCTATCCCCAAACCGGCTAGATACCAGGGTCGTAGAGGTGTTACCAGAGCCCTAGAAAGCCCTTCACTAAGCTCGGGTTTAATGCGAAAAAAGGATACTAAGCACATTATTGGCATTCCTTCAACACCTCCATACTGAGACGCCATTAACCGAAATATATTAAAAAACATAGAGTTGCGCAGCTGCAAAAAAATAAATGGCTTAGAAACACAACAGGGAAATGAAAATTTTAATAATTTTATTTATTTATTATGGGAACATATTATATAGTGTAGACGCTAGTCCATCTCTGCATTACCTGTGAGTAAAAAATTGCGGGAGGCTGAGAAACCCCAACTTATTAAGACCAACCATTCATATTCACAGCAACCAAACTCAAAAACTATGGTTACAGTGGGACTCAAACCACTAACCCTACATGCACAGACGCAAACCAAAACCCTGTAATGAGAGCTTAGTAGAAACAGGAAAAAGATACGGGTTCCGATGGGCATCAAGCTCTTCAAGAACGCCCGAGAAAGCCCCCAACCTGAGTTCACTGTAAAATCCTCCTTCTTCCAACCCCAACTAGCCAATTTTTGGGCTTCACTGACGGCGGCCTCCAACGTCTGAACCGATTCCACGTAAAGAGAATCCACGATCCCACCCTCCAGAGTCATCTGGGCACTAAACTTGCGAGAACCCAATACCACATCCCTCAAGGCTCTGGGTAAATGCTTGCTCAACATGACATCCATGAGACTCCTGGGAAGCTTCATCCCGTGATCGAGCTCACTCATGTACAGAACAGATCTATCCACTTTCATAAACCTCTAGTCATGTGCCAAGGCTAGTATAAAACCCCCTGCTGCGGCGTGGCCATAGATCTCCGCGATGGTGGGCACGCCGAGCCTCATGAAGGAGGCCAGAAGGTTTTTGAACTTGATCCTGACTGTGTTCAAGTGGGCATCTGGATTCTGTGATATCCATTGAATGTCAAGTATGTTTGAAAAGTATCTGCCCTCATTGGTGGTCACGAGGGCCCCCGCGTATCGGGAATCTTGGACCTCTTTCAGGGCGGCGAAAATGGCATCGATGGTGGAGGGATTGAACCTTTGATCTCCGTCTCCCAATAGGGTGAGGATGTACACCCTTCATGTCTTCTCTAGACTGCACATCTTCTCTCGACAATTTGTGTACACTTACCAGAGTGCATAGATGGGAGGCGGTCGAATGATAGGCAAATGAAGGGTTGGGTGCGTGGAGTTAGGGTTAAGAAAGAGAGCTGACAAGTGTAGGGTTTTAGGGTTAGGTATGGAGAGTAAGCAGGAAGGAGGGGGCACGTGGGCCTCATGCGAGGACCCACTGCCCGACTCTAGTTTTTTTTTTTATTTCATTTATTATTTTAATTTTTTTTTGTTTCCTTATTTTATGTGTAACTTAGGTTAAAAAAAAAAAAAATGTTTGATTTATATTAAATAAATAAATAAATAAAAGTTAACCTCCACAAAGTGGCACCCATGGGAATGGAACTCGTGACCTATTGAAACCAAACCAAATGCTTCCACCAATGAGCCAAACATGTGACTTGAAATTAAATGTTTGTTTTATTAAATTATATTCAACATTAAATTAAAGTTTAAGCTATTAAATTAATATTACACTAGGGCTAGCTCCTAGATAGACAAATTTCTGGGGGAGGTATCTCTATAGGCATACAAATAATGAGATGATTTGAACTGTTGGTACCCCATGCATCGAGATCATAGATGAGGATTTAACTGTTCTTATGGAGATTCATGATAGTCTAGAGAAGCCCTTGCCATCTATCACATCATATGCTTGGATAGGAACGTTCCAACATGAGACTAGGAAATTTGGTGGGTTTTGAGGTTTGGAAAGAGTTGATTGTCTCAACAGTGGTCACATGGAGCAAGGGGTTTCTTTGCTTACCTCAAGTTCATTCAAGATTTATATTCATAAATATCAGCTGAACATTCCTTTGTGGTGTGTATCCATTGTAGTTCACCACTGTCCTACATTTCCCAGTTCACTGCATATAGASAGGGAATTGCATGTTAATATGTATTGAATATTTCTTGTAACTCTTTTTAGGGTGATATCATTTAGTGGGGCGATTCTTAGTTCTTGGTGTGTCCCACTCATGGTTTGTTTTATATCGTCATTCCATATTTCCAATATTTGATGCTTTGTATTACCAACCCCATAAAGGTGGAGGTAGTATAGTTGACTGCATACTTATTAAGATTTTCCTCTTAACCTACACCTATGATATTTGTATTTCTTAATAACCTTTTTAACCCCAAAATGGTCATTGCTATGCGTAATATAGCGACGTACATTTGATAAGAGTGATGGTGTGGTATGAGAGTCATGAACATAGGTTTGAATCTGGAAGGCGCTAGGGTATGTACACCTTTGTAGACTTGGTAGTCAAATTGATGCATTGAGGGTAGTCCTTGTCCTAGAAACAAGGGGGCCTCATACATCAATTTGGTGTTTGTCTAGGCTGTGACCTTAAATGAGATTATTATGATTATTATTATTATAAATAATTATGAAGCATGAGGTAATTAACACACCTGTAAGTGTCATTAGTGTAGATATGTGCCTGTTTTGCAGTATGTGTCATTATGTTGGTGAATCAATGTGTTCCCAACATAGATGCACAGTGTGTCACGTCACATAAATGAAGAGAGCCCTAAATATTGAATTGTATCACCACCACCAACACATATGATTTTTTTTTATTGAGTGTATTTCGTGGCATTACTTTGTGCTCATGTTTATGAGTGAGTTATGAAGATCACATGCACACACGTTATAACTTATAACTAACCTTGTTCTTGTCTTCCCAAATAGTGTTACTTGGGTAGAAAAAATTATGTTCAACATTTGTCCCCATTTTAGGTTTTGAATTATTAACCTGATAGGTGACAATAGTGAGGTGGTTTGAACAAAGTACCACATAGGAGAGTGACTTGCAATGTATAAGAGAGTGAGGTGAGGAAGTGGTGAATGCACATAAGGGAGTAATGTACATAGCGATGGTTATGATGAATAGATGATGGCCTTGGGACTAGAGAACTCCAAACCAAGGCTTAGTGCATGTCAGTGGGAAGTTACTGTAGCAGAAAAAAAAAAAAAACTGCAAAGAGAAATACTTATCTGTTTGTATAGAGACAACATCCTCAGAGAACATGTGGATTTTCTTATTACTTATCTAGAAATGAGAGAATAAGTTATGTGCCAATAATATTGTCCAAACCAAAGAATAAAGGAGAGCATAGATGTTTTGCATGTCTTGCAACAAGAACATTATCACAAGAGCACAGAGAGGCACTGAAAAAATTTATTTTTCTAGTTGTAGTGATGAGTGACTAAGAGGACTAGTATAACAATTATTGAATGTCAGTGAGGTTAGTTCGGGAGAGACAAGGGGTGGAAAGAAATTAATACCCCACTCTTACATGAATAGTTGTACATGTTTCTAGAATTGAGGAATGATGGGGCGTACCGGTAATTTTTGTAAAGAAGAAGGACAGATCCTTACAACTGTGTATAGACTACAAGGACTTGAACCATGCTATAGTGAAAATAGGTACCCAATGTTGCGAATAGATGACCTTTTCGATCAGATGAAAGGAGAAGTCGTATTCTCAAAGATTTATTTGCGATCAGGGTATCATCAGTTAAGGATTAAGGAAGGTGATATCCCAAAAAATGCCTTTCGAACTCGGTTTGGACATTACGAGTTTGTTGTAGAACCTTTCGGATTGACCAATGCGCTAGCAGTATTCATGAGCCTCATGAGTGGCATATACTGGAAGTATTTAGACCGTGTTGTACAAGTCTTTCTAGACGACATCCTCATCTATTCAAAGAACGAAAGATAACACGAGGAACACTTGCGAGTAGTGTTGTCCTGCCTTAGAGAGAAAAAATTGTATGGGAAGCTGTCGAAGTGTTCCTTCTTCTAGAAAGAGATCCACTATTTGGGTCATATCATTTCCGACGAAGGAATCTCTGTGGACTCAGAAAAGGTAAAGGCCATTATGGAATAGCCAGTGCCAAAAAATGCCCATGAGGTGAGGAGCTTCATGGGGATAGTAGGTTATTATCGGAGATTTGGAGAAGGATTATCAAAAATAGCGAAACCCACCACCACCTTGCAATGCAAGGGGGTCAGGTATGAATGGAAAAAAGAAGTGCAATAGTGCATTCATTGAGCTTAAGAGGTTACTAACTAGTGCGCCAATTCTACGAGTGTCGGATATGGAAAAGGACTTCATGGTCTGCACGGATGCCTCAAAGAAAGGGTTGGGGGCCGTGCTAATGAATGATGGAGGAGTGAAAGCCTATGCGTCAAGGAAGTTTAAGAAACACGAAGAGTCATACATGACTCATGATTTAGAGTTGGCAGCTGTAATGCTAGCTCTGAAACTTTGGAGGCACTATCTTGTGGGGTGAAACTTTGAACTTAAGACCAACCATCAAAGTTTAAAACATCTCTTCACTCAAAGAAATTTGAATGCCAGGCAAAGGCGATGGAGTATGTTTTGAGTGAGTACGATTTTGGGTATTCCGTACCTCAAGGGAAAGGAAAATATGGTCGCAGATGGCTTGAGTAGGAGACCACGTATCTTCTCCTTGGTACCCTTAAAGGTCAAACTGAGGGAATAAATGTTGACACAACTCCAAGGAGACAGTTGTTATTTAAGAGTGCTCATTTTATTCCGATTAGAGACACTCATGATGTCACTGAGGTGGCACATGTGTTTGTAAGCGAGGTAATCTGTTTGCATGGGATACCTAAGAAGAGCATTTCAGCTAGGGACTCGAGATTCACTTCTAGGTTTTGGACAAGTTTACAGTCAGCGTTGGGGACTCAATTGAACTTAAGAACAACTTATCATCCTGAAACAGATGGGAAAACGGAGAGAGTAAATCAAGTCATGGAAGACATGCTTGGGATGTATGCCATGGATAATCAAACCTCGTGGGAGAAGTACTTACCTTTGGTAGAGTTTGCCTACAATAACAGTTTTCATAGTTCCATCGGAACGCCACCCTATGAAGATTTGTATGGGAGGCCATGCAGAATGCCATTGAGTTAGAATAGACTAGAATATTGAGTAACAACTGGGCCAAAATTGATTCAGGAGATGGAAGAACAGGCGATTCAGATCAGGCAGAGACTAAAGGAAGCACGGGATAGGCAGA
>ML782598.1:176523-190204 GCA_009831015.1 Picea engelmannii | reverse complement strand
TCAGTGCACACCAAGAAGTCTACGTCCATGTCAGGGACCTTTAGTATCGGCGTTGTTGTCAACAACTCTTTAAGCCTTCGAAATGCTTCTGCGCATTTCTCAGTCCAAACAAACTTCTTGTGTTTCTTCTCCAATTCAGTGATCGGATTTGCTATCGTCGAAAATCCCTCGACAAACCATCAATAGTATCCCACTAAGCCCATAAAGCTATGCACTTCTGTGACATTCGTCGGTGCAGGCCATTGGATAATAGCCTCAACTTTGGCTGGATCCATGGCAATACCTTTTCCGGAGATGACATGCCCTAAGTAGTGAATCCTCGATTGATAAAAAGAGCATTTGGAAAACTTCCCAAACAATTTGTTCTCTCGCAAACACTGTAGTACCAAGCGCAAGTGCTCATCATGCTCCTCCGTCGTTTGAGAGTAGATCAAAATATCATCAATGAATACTTGGATGAACTTGTCCAAGTACTCATCGAACACCCCGTTCATCAAACTCATAAATACCCCTAGGGCGTTTGTCAATCCAAACGGTAAAATAGTAAACTCGTAGTGTCCAAATCTTGTCTTAAAAGTGGTCTTAGGGACGTCATCCTCCTTGATCCGTAACTGGTCATACCCTGATCGCAAATCGATCTTGGAGAACACCGTCACACCCTTCATTTGATCGAACAGATCATCAATTCTCAGTAAGGGATACTGATTCTTGATCGTAGCCTTGTTCAGTTAACGGTAGTCAATGCAAAGCCTCCACGATCTGTCCTTCTTCTGAATGAAAATAACTGGTGCACCCCACGGTGACACACTAGGCCGTATCAGTCCCAGGTCTAACAACTCCTTCAGTTACATTTTTAGCTCTTGCAACTCCGGGGTCGACATCCGATAAGTCGTTCTCGCTATCGATTCAGTCCCCGGTTTCAAGTCTATGGTAAACTCCAATTCTCTTTCTGGCGGCATCCTAGGTAACTCCTCTGGAAACACGTCCGCAAACTCCTTCACCACCGGAAGGTGTTCTAGACCTTCTGCTATGCCCTTTTCGTTTAGTGCAAGGATCGCATAAATATTTCACCCCTTACGCATACTCTTTCGTAACTGTAAGGAAGAGACGAACCTCAGGGATACTCCCTGGTTCTGTCCTACAATCACCCGTCTATGTCCTTTATCATCGACCAAGCTCAACCTCTTCATCTTACAGTTGAGTATCGCCTCATGCGTTTCCATCCAATCCATACCGATCACAAAGTCATAAGATCCTAAGATCGTGACGTACAAGTTGACCCTCGTGACAAAAATCTCCCAGGTTAAGGGCACAACCCGTAACCTTTCCTCCAACCTTCTGTTTGGCTCCCGAAGCCATCTCCATGAAGCTAAACTCGTCCTGTTCGACTACCTTTACCTTAATCCTTTTTAGCGCTGCACCAGAAATGAAACTCTCAGTAGCACTAGGGTCTATCAAAATACTAAGGGTCTAGTCAGCGACAGTACCTGTCGTCTCGAGAACAGTCGACTAATGCTCTGCCTGGCGGTTATTCACCACTGCGTGAATCCGATGGGCCTTGCCCATATCTCCCACTATAGTGGGTCCGGCTGATCCAGACGCTCTGATCCTCTCCACAGGACAGTCGTGCTGGTAGTGTGGCTCCCCACACGTCCAACACCCCTTCTTCGGCCCAGTAGTCCTGGTACTCGAAGTAGAGGATGACGGCCCACTGGCCTGTAAACCTGGTCTGTTCTTCTAAACAGGCCTAAACTGCTGCTGCTGTGGGTGACCCTGCTGCTGCTGCTGTGGTCCTCGATAAGGTGTTCGTTGCTGAGGCGGTGGTCGTCGAGGTGTAGTGAATGTGGATCCCCTCTGGAAGCCGCGATATCCTGGCATATGTCTCACCGATGTCTGGTGCTGCGACGTTCCAGATGAAACATGCCCTGTTGGTCTCACTAGAGTCCTGGTCTGACCCCCGCTGATAAGATCCTCCTCTGCTATGAGGCCCTTTTGGACAACGTCATGCAAGGTGTGAGGCATTAAGATCCTAACCTTTGCATGCAGATTGTCGTTAAGGGCAAACACAAACCGATTGACCTTGAGCTTCTCAGTGTTCAGGTGTGGAGCATACCGGAGCAACTCCATAAAACGTGCCTCGTACTTGGGCACTGTACGACCTCCCTATCATAATGTGTTGAACTCATTGAGCTGATGCTCAATGAATTCCTCTGAAAGGTACCTCTCTCGGAACCGTTCCTCGAACAGTTCCCTTGACACGTCTTCAACGGCCATGTTCAGCTACGGCAGGAGCATCTTCCACCATAGAAGAGCGTTCCCCTTCAGTTGAAAGACCGTCATGCGGACCTTCATGTTGGAGGTATAATCGCGAAGTGCGAAGCACATCGCCATATTCTCCAACCATGCCTTGGCGGCTGCGCCGTCTGGGGCACCAAAGAACTCGGGAAATTTCACCTTCTCAAGTTCACGGTGAATGCTACCAGTAACGAATGGTGCGCACGGTGGAACCTATGTGGGTGTCAGCGATATGGCCTCGTCTCTGTCCAATGGACTGATCAATGCCTCAGCCATGTGTTGAAAGGATCACATCATCCCAACAACGTCTCCAACTGCCATCTGCTCCTGTCCGAGAACCTGCTTGCCTCCCTGGGGGTTAGACCCCTCAGACGTGGATGCTACTAGAGGCGTCACACCTCCTCCCCTAGCACCCCATCGTCTGCCTCCGCGGTGTCCTCCAACCATGATTTCCTGCACACACACAATCAACTCGATCAACAACAGTATAATAAAATCAATTATGACAATGAAAGCCGTAGCGAATCCCAAGTCGCGGGTTGAGTCGGCTTTGATACCATATCTAACGAACCTCATAGTTACGACAACCACTCTAATAACAGGTGCAATTTTTTTTTTGTTTAAGGTGTGTGCGCGCGTGTAGAAGTAACAAACACACTTGACTCTACGTCGCCACTCGACAACCAACAAGACGCAACCACGATGTTTATCACAAGAAGACTGAAGGCACACAACGAGTAACTACAAACAATATACGACCATAGGCATAAGGCGTACAACGCAAACATTTAACGACATACTGGGTTATGCACAGTAAGAACACAGAGGGAAGAATCCATGGTGGTAGATTTTACTATTTCTGCACAGGAAAGCAGGGCATTTAATCTTAGTTATTTGCTCCGGAGAGAGAGAAGGTCAGATAGGCTCCTGGTCGACTACTCAGGTAGAAACTAGTAACCCGACTACGAACAAGACGTAAGCAAGATGAACACAACAAGACGACACACGACATATCACAGTGACAACAAGCAATAAACGCCCCTAGACATAAGGCGTACAACTAGCAGTTGTAAGCAGAAGACGACACCAGGTGTTAAGTACAGTACAGTCATAGATGGAAGAATCCAACAGTAGAGTTTACTATTTCTGCACAGAAAAGCAGGGCATTTAATCTTAGTCCTCTGCTCCGGAGAGAGAGGAGGTCAGATAGGCTCCTGGCCGACTGCTCAGGCAGAAACTAGTAATCTCTGTCAGGTGTGTCGCAAGAGTGGAAACCCTGCCTTTAAAGGGCCCGAGACTCTTGATACGGCACTGGATTCTTTACACAGAAAAATCACACACACAGACATATATACTAAGGCTACAAGGAGGTGTCTATACCCTGCCCGACACAAGCAGACCATACAATGCAAGACAACCAAGTACTGCAAAATCAAGGACAACCACGACCTCTACGAGAGATGCAAGACAGAAGGATTTCGACATCAACCAATCAACCAACCACTATTGAGACTCACTGACCTAAATCATAGACCAAATAGTCCATTTGTTTTTCTTTAAACGATGAGTTACCGACCCAATCCTAAATAATGTACTTTAATTAATTTCAAATCCCCGTTTTCTGAATCATAAGGATTGAGTGCCCTTAGAATTAAGGATCCTACATTCATGCATTACCATGCATAATTAAATTACCCTAACATCACCATAACACATCCAGGTCATCGCCTTCTATATCACAAATCATTCAATTAAAATAATAACGACTTTACCTTTGTTTGCTATTAAAAACAATGGAGCTACCAAAATCTGGACCATAATAACCATGTATTTACTCTTATAATATATTAAAACAATTAATGAATAACCATTTAATAAACAACAATTTATTATTAATGAATAACAATTTAATGAATAGAAAAACAATTAATGAATAACCAATTAATGAATCACCAATTAATAACCAATGAATAACCAACTAATAACCAATTAATGAATAACAATTTATTATTAGAGACACAATTAATAACCATGTAATTACTCTTATAACCATGTATTTACTCTTATAATTTAAACAATTAATGGATTCCATTCAACACATGTAAATATTGTAATGAATTAACCTCATAATAAATTAATATCAAGGTTGACGTATGATAAATTAAATGTCGATTTCCATGAAGGGAAAAACAGAACTATTCCGAAACATTTACATAAACTGGACAGCTGCAATGACATATGTAATGACTTATGAGTGTTAGAAACAGCTGTGGTAAAAGAAGACTATTCCAAACAACATACCCAGCTAGCCCTATAATTTTGGGGGCGCTGTCTGCCAGTCAAAAATGAAGCTAAATATAAGTAAATAAATCCTGTGCAATTCATTTATCTATCCTCTATCCTGCGTTAACACAACTGAGCTAACATTTAGAAACCATAAGTAGCAATAAATAAACCCGTCAGTCTTCACAATATAAGAAGTATGATAAAAAATCTAATGGCATCTGTAACCATCCCTCTGTCCAGCGCTAACATTTCATTAATCCTAAAACCGAAATAACATTCCATAACCCGAATTAACATTCTAAATTCGTATGCAACCAGGCAATATTGTGCAACGCAGTAATAAATGCCTTAACCACAAAACGCATCAATAATCGCACTTTGTACAGAATGCAGCAAACACGAGACAATAAAACGCGGACAGAAAAACGCGCACTGTTAATAGAAACGCATCTACAGACTGTCATGAGAATTGCCAGAACAAAAATTCGGATGCCATCAAATCGCAGTGCCAGAACGAAAATACATAAGCAACCAATAGAATTCGCAACCAATAGAATACGCAACCAATGTCCATTCTACGAATTGGGGCGGAGATGGATCCAGCAGACAGCGATACTGAAGAACATGCAATGAATGCTTCAGTCTATTGGTGTGATTGGTCTGATCACCCTCAGCGTCTTTTATAGAGCAAACTGTACCGGCCTCCTGAGGTCCACTAGAGAACCGGAAGTGAAACCATCTTGAAAGAGTCGCGAGTTGTGAAATAAGTCCACTGACAAAGTGGTTTTTGAGCGCATGCAAGTATTTAGGGAATGAGATTAGACAAGGTCTTTAAAAATTAGGGAATGAGATTAGACAAGGTCTTTAAAAATTCTTCATTTGTTCGTTGGAGTTATTTTCGGTCATAATACCTTTTTGATTTGTTGTCCTAAACCTGGAAATTACAGAAGTTTTCAGGTCTACTTCCAAAAGGAATGAATAACTAATGGATTCGATGAGAAAAAAATGTTGTTTGAATTCGGATGTGCAGCAAGTGGCCCTTTCTGTAACCCCCTAATGGTTTCCTTGAATAATGTTTAAAATTGTAACCTCAAGTATAATATTGAGGGTGGGGCTTCAACACTGATATTTAAGTGCAATTCCTTTGGTGTAATTACGTGTGCATTGGTGAATGTCAGTCTAACCTCCTTTTCTTCAACAAATTCCAGCAATGTGGAATTTTCATTGGATTTTAACTTGACATTACAGTGCGGAGATTCATAGATTTCTTAATTTCTTAATAATATAAAAATCGTCATCAATTATGAGTTCAAGCATTTCCTTGGGATGATATTTTTAAAGGTTTTTCTCTTGGCTATTTTCAATTATATATGAAAAAGAAAAACAGATTTCCAAATCTAAAACTTGAATAATTTTATTTATATCAAATAGTAAGAGAAAATATTTAATCATCTCATTTAATATTTCCTAGCATACACTGGATATGCCTTAAATTTAACAAGCATTCTTTGCCAATATGTTGAATTTAAAACATATCCAATGTATGTCCGGCAATATTAAATGAGATGATTAAATGTTTTCTTTTGCTATTGAAAATAAATAAAATTATTCACATTTTAGACACAAAACCTATTTTTCTTTTTTATCTATAAATGAAAATAGTCGAGAGAAAAACCTTTAAAAATCTCTTTCCAACTAATTGCGTGAGCTCATAATTGATGACAATTTTCAGATTATTAAGAAACCTATCGATCTATGAACTATAATGTCAGGTTAAAATCCAATGAATATTCCACTTTGCTCGAATTTGCAGAGGGGGTTAAACTCAACTTCACCAATGCACAAGTAATGCACAAGTAATTACAGCAAAGGAATTGCGCTTGAATATCAATGTTGAAACTACACCCTGTTTGTAATATTTTACTTGAGGTTCCAATTTTAAACATTATTCAAGGAAACCATTATGGGGTTACTCAAAGGGTCATCAGGTTAAAATCCAATGAATATTCCACTTTGCTCGAATTTGCAGAGGGGGTTAAACTCAACTTCACCAATGCACAAGTAATGCACAAGTAATTACAGCAAAGGAATTGCGCTTGAATATCAATGTTGAAACTACACCCTGTTTGTAATATTTTACTTGAGGTTCCAATTTTAAACATTATTCAAGGAAACCATTATGGGGTTACTCAAAGGGTCATTGGTTACACATTACTAAAGACTTGTATTCAAACTACAAATTTTGCTCACTGAATCCACTAGTTATTCATCGTGAAGCGCAACCTTCCTTGAAAGAGCTAATTTTGAAAGTAGAGCTGAAATCTATTGCAATTTACAAGTTTAGGACAACAAATAAAAAAAGTATTATGACTGAATATAACTCCAATGAACAAATGAAGAATTTTTAAATAGCTTCACTAATCTCATTCCCTAAATACTTACCTCAGCTCCAAAAAAAACCACTTTGTGAGTGGACTTATTTCCCAACTCACGACCTATATGATCGTCATGTACTGAACTCTTTCCAAACTGTTTCTCATCTGGCTGTCTGGCGGATTTGAGGAGGGAAGTACAATTTTATCTATAAAAGAAGCTGAGGTGGATCTACCTTAACAACCGATCTTTTACTAATGATTGGTGTCGTTGGTCCAATATCCCTATAGAAGGGATATCGGACCATTCGCACCAATAGATTGACGCATCCATTGCCTGTTCTTGAGTATCGCTCTCTGCTGGATCCATCTCTGCCCCAATTCATAGAATGGACATTTATGAACTCACAATAACTTCTCTTTCATTAGGTATATGCAAGGTTCTTTGTAACTAATTTGGATTTTTTAGGCAATGCATTAAATGTGATCTGATCTAATGGTCAGGTTGTATTTGAGATTTACTTGCGGATTTATTTTCAAACTTTGTTTTATATTTATCTTTTAGATTTAGAATTTTACATTTATTGGGGCTGCAACTAGGAATTGGTTTCAGGGATCACACATGTACCTGGTTTCACTAATTATAATTGGTTTCACGGATCACACATGTAATTGGCTTGACAAATTGTATATGTAGTTATCTCTTGCAATGTGTCTACAAATGTTTATGATCCAATTCATGGTATTGTTTGTGCTAGGATATAAAATATTTCCATAATGAAGTTAAGTTTTCTATTAAATAATTTTTCTTTAAATAATTTTCCCTTCAGTTGATATCATTTCACAATGTCACTTTCCTAGGATTTTTCAGAAATGACAATTCATAGGTTTGGACTATGATAAATGGCTATTTAAAAGATGGACTATAATAAAGGATGAACTATGATAAATGGATATTTAAAAGAGTGGCTGATATACTAATCATTTTCATTTTCCATCTTTAAAAATTAATATTAACAATGTATTATATTAAATGCTTAAAAATGACATTAATATTTTCTGAAATTAATGTTAACAATGTATTATATTAAATGCTTAAAAATGGCATTCAATATTTTCTAGTGACTTCATTTCCATTGTATTTGAACATATCTGAGAAGTAACACTGCTGCATGCTTTTTATGAATTTAAAACTAAATAACATGAATTTTAAATATTAAATAATCTGTAAAATAATTACATGATATAGCATTGATGCAAATATGTTTTTTTAAAAGAAATGTATGGTATCATATATAAAGGTTGGATCTATATCAGATCACTATACTTTTAGTACTATTTTTATGACATGAAGTTTTGGAAAAAAAAACTTGGTTGCTTTGACTTTATGTTTTTTTTTTTGTTGTGCAATCATATTACCAATTATTCTTTTTTGAAAAAATATATAATTTTATATATTTTACAGAATGTAATTTTTTTTAAATAGTAATATATATATATATATATATATATATATATATATATATATATAAACAATAAATTAAATAATATATATATATACAACTTTACATTTTAACAAAACTAAAAAAATTATAATTATAATTATAATGATATTCTAATTGCAAACTTATATGTAAACAACTTTGCATAATGCTTTTGGATGCTTGTCCAAAGTAAAATAAAAAAATGTATGGTTATATAACTTTATAGCTTTATTTTTTTTAATAAATCACAATTCTCAAAATTCTATGTGAACAACTTTCAACTTTTTTAGATGTTTATCCAACTAATATAAATAAATGAATAGTCATATAGCCTTATAGATTTCATTTTTTCTATAAATCACATAGTATCAATACTATGTGATGAGCAATACCACTCATGATTAGTCTGTCTTGATAAATCACTCATTAGGTTTCAACTATATAATGGATTCAAGGTTTACTTAAATGTTAAAATAAACTGTTGTACACTAATGTGAAAATAAACTGCTGTAAGGTGCCTTCAATCACTTATGGTGTGGCGCAAATGTTGAGTGTAAGGCACCTCACTCATCCACTGTCCCAGTGATGCCTAGTGATCCCTGAGATAACTCATAAGAGAAGAAAAAAAAAATTAAATGTTAAAAAAATATTAAAACATAATTAAATTAACTTAAATATCAAAATAAAGTAAAAAAATTAAAGACATTAAAACAGTTAAATTAAACTAAATAGTTGTTATTATGTAAAGAAGTTAATGTTTTAACTGTCAATTTTTCAAATATTGTAAGGAAGAAGAAATCTGGGTCATTAAAGACACATCAGTGATTAAAAATCCATTAATATCTACTAATTAGTCATCCACTTAATATCTATTAATAAAAGAAACCATATTTTGGAACCCTTTGAAAATATGAATTCCTAACAACATAATTAATGTAGAGGTTGATGTGGTTTCATGTGTTGGTTTGGAGGTGGGAGGTAGTGCTTGCACTCTTCCCACTAGGTTTAAATCTCAAATGAGACTTTGGGCCATTGCTATAAGGATAGGTGTCCTTGACATAAAAACATAAACTAAAAAAAATACAATAAATTAAAAAATTAAGAATACCCTAGATCTAAAAACACAGAAAAACATAAACTAAATTACCCCTTTCCTAGATCTAAAAAAATATAATAAACTAAATTAAGGATCCCATAAATCTAAAAAACATAAACTAAATTATTGGTCCCCTAGATCTAAAAAAATGTAAACCAGTTAAAATAAGTGACCCATTCTCTAGTTCTAAAAAATAATAAGCTAAATTTTCAGTTGCCTAAATCTATTAAAAAAAAAAAAAAAATTAAAAACCTCTAGATTTAAAAATAATAAACTAATTATTGATCCCCTAAATCTAAAAATGAAAAGTCTGTATCCCCTAAATCTAAAAAAACATAAACTAAAAAACCAACACCAACAAAGGTCAATTACCCATCCCTGATCTAAAAATCAAGAGTCGGTTAAGGATCCCTAGATCTAAAACAAAAAACAAAAAATAGTTATCGATCTCCTCGATTTTAAAAAACATAAACTTAAAAAAAAAAATCACTTACAGATCCCTAGATGGAAAGAACCATAAGCCACTTACAATCCCTAGATCTAAAGAACCATAAGCTATTGATTGAGTCCCCTTGATCCCCTAACCATTCACTCAGTTCGGGTTGTACTACCAGCGGCGCCAGTACCAGTAAACCGGGGAAGAAGAAGCAGTAGCAGATGGGGCGGAGGTGGACGCAGAGGCGAGAGCACGGGTAGAAATGGATCCGTTAGGAGATTTCCAGGGGAAGAGAGCTGATCTTTTCAGGGCCAGAGGGCTGAGCAGGGGTAGAAATGGATCCGTTAGGAGCTTTCCAGGGGCAAAGGGCTGATCCGTTAGGAGCTTTCCAGGGATAGTGGACTGACCTGCTCCATCAGTCCATCATATCGTAACTGCGTTATTGATAGGAAGAGTCGTTCCTTTTGACAGAGGATATTATAATGTTCATGATAGAGGTGAGGAGTATGAGTCTTTTAATCGGGAGCCATATCCGGATCGGACCTAGATGTAAGAAAACATAAAAAAGACATATATGCTTAAAAAACAAAAACTATAGGATCTAAAAGACCTAGACCATATGCTTAAAAAACAAAAACTATTAGATGTAAAAAAACATACGCCAGTTACTTATTAGCCTAGATCTAAAAATACAAAAGACGGACCCCCCGGTAACATATCGAGTAGCCAATCCATATCTGGTTTATTAAGATCCCGATCCCATGCCGGTTGATCTATCACCACTGAATGTGCAAGTTGGAATCCTAGAATACGACCCCGCATACCTTCATGTCCCGTGCAACAGGTTGACCATCAGCAGAAAGAGTAGGCACAGAGGCAGCAGATCCAAGCGCGGATAAAGATCAAGTGCTAGAAGCCGATCCACCAGCAGAGGTAAAGGTGAAAGGAGCAGATCGAGATCCAGTCAGTCATTTACCTTGATTCAGTTGATTGAGTTGATTCTGTTGAAGACCCAGCTTACCCAGCTTGATCAGTTAATTTTTTTTTATCCGGTCGAATAACCGGTTTATTCACCAGCATACTATTAGATCTAAAAGACCTAGATGTAAGAAAACATAAGCCAGTTACTTATTAGCCTAGATCTAAAAATACAAAAGCTACGGATCCCTTATCCGACCTCAGATCTATATAAGAAAACAAAAGTTAATCGATCTAAAAGACCTAGATGTAAGAAAACATAAGCCAGTTACTTATTAGCCTAATCTAAAAATACAAAAGCTACGGATCCCTTATATCTAAAATACTTAAAAACATAACTCAAGTTGGAGCCAAGTCTCATTCCAAGTGTATTTATTTTCCTACATTTAAATAAAATATAAGAAATCCTATTCAGTAGGACACAAATTTAAAAAGATCAACTCACCAAACATTAGGTCGCTTGAGGCATCTTATAATGGAGTTATTAAAGCTTTTAAAAAAGATTCATCACTTATAATACCGTGGGAAACTACCATGGGTTTCCCAATACCATGGGTCATAAACCACCAACAATCAACCCATTAATGACCAAGTCAAGATTAAGTAAATAAATATTAATGCACATTGCATGCTTCATTCACCCTAAAAATATATCTTGAGTAATTGGACTGTACAATCTCAATAAGGGAAATCAGATCCTTCTAAATTTCTAAGAAGATTTTGAGAAAAATTAACTAGAAAATGGTTTTTTTTTTTAAAACATAGAACATTTAGAATAAATTATTTGATATATATTTTAATAATAAATATATATATACACTTTTGGAGGATTTTTTAAACTCATATTATAATTACTTATGTAACAAATGATATTGGGTGGACATTCAACATTATAGATATGTTATGGATTTGGTAATCTCTTCAATACTTTGTTATAAAATACACCTACCTTCATTCAAAGTCTAACAGGCTTGTAAAAATCAGATACAGTTATAACTTGTAAAATGGGCAAGTTTTTTTTGAAAATTGTTCATCACTATGTTTAAAATTTGTGCATCATGGAATTTTTTATATTATGTAAATGTTGTATACAAAAGTTGATCATGCATTGCTTGGTAATCACACATTTCTTGGGAATGTTATCAACTACAACATATAAGCTCCAATATATAAGAATCCTTATGGCATTGGAGTAAGCACAAAGGAATGATGCCTCTAACTTATATGATGATGGTGATGATGATGATGATGATGATTAACGCCCACAAAGACCGAATCGGTCTATCTGAACTTATCTCAAAAATAATTGAGAGAATCTTTCCAAGAACACCATACTTTTGTTGAGTTAAGAGGCTAGGAAGGTTGGTAGTGTGACAAATATTTTGAAAATGAGATCTAAGAAAAAGTGTTTTTCGTCTTCAACCTTCTTAGCGTCACAAAGGTGACACACTGATTCATCCCATGGCCTTTTAGGAATTGACCAACGACGAGTTTCACTATGGAGCTCCTGAGAATTTGTTCTTATCTTAGAAATGCTTATTTTTTTCTTCACATTTGGAAAAATAGATAGATAATTTTGATCTTCTATATTATGGTTGATTACATCCTTATAATACCCTAATTTTCTTTTTTCCTCTATCTCTTTGTCACACCACATTTTCCCCATAAATTTTGATTTGAAGCTTTTCTTAGTAGTATCTTTATTCTATGAAATGGTGTCTTCCATGATTCCCCAATATTTTGGCCAAGACTCGGCATTTGTATACCATCCTTGCTTGAGTAGATGGTGGTTATGACTTGATTTTGAAGAATTCTTAGGAAGCCTCTTGTCTTCCATGTTGTTTAACTTGTTCTTATACATTAGGTATATAGTCATAGCATTTCTCTCAATGGGAGAGAGGTTTGTTTCTTAGAGTAGGATGGGATAGGGAGTATTTCCTTTAATTTAGAGATTATAGGTTATCATTTTTTTTTGTTTTTTCTCTATCTTTCTCCATGATTCATGAGAGATACTATAGCTCCAGACTTCACATCCATAAAGAATAAAAAGTGTAACAAGAGTCTCAAATAGTAGTTTCTTCTTATCCCAATTCCAAAGATTAGTTGATTTACAATTTTTTTCAAGCCCATAATAAGCTTTTCCTTCCACCAATAATCCTTTTCTAAATGCTATAATTCCAATTGAGCTTGTGGTGAATATAAATTCCAAGATATTTGTATGAAGTCACTTTGTCCAAGTTTTTTTTTTCATATACAAAGGTATCATAAGGGATATTATTGGATTTAATAATCATGACCTTAGTCTTATCAGTATTAAGAGTCGTAGCCATATTGGTGCAAAATTACTTGAGGATTATTAGTTGGTATTCAGGATCATGGGGACTCCTTGCCATAAGAAAGATAGCATCGACATAAATATTGATGACTATACGAGTTAGAGTAGGGTGGACACAACCTGTTTTTTCTAGGCAATCTTCTAACTTGTCAATGTATATGTCAAAAAGGCTAGGGGACAAGGGACAACCTTGTTTGACTATGATATCGCAGTTAATCGCTTTTGACCATCCATTAGTGTTTTTAAACTTAGAAATAACGTTCTCATACATCCTTATTGCAACAACCCTTTTAAACTTAGAAATAACGTTCTCATACATCCTTATTGTAGCAACCCTCAACTCAAGAGGAACTTTTATAAAGTCAAAGGTTTTTCCTAGGAACCATGTCAAAATATTTT
>ML782598.1:140869-154094 GCA_009831015.1 Picea engelmannii | reverse complement strand
AAGGTAGGTACTTCTCCCATTGGGTTTGATTATCCATCACATACATCCTAAGCATGTCTTCCATGACTTGATTTACTCTTTCAGTTTGCCCATCTGTTTCAGGATGATAAGTTGTGCTTAAGTTCAACTGAGTCCCCAATGCTAACTGTAAACTTTTCCAAAACCTAAATGTGAATCTGGAGTCCCTATCTAAAATAATCTTCTTAGGTATCCCATGCAAACAGATAACCTCGCTTGTGAACACTCGTGCCACATCAGTGACATCGTAAGTGTCTCTAACTGGAATGAACTGAGCACTCTTGGTTAACTTATCCACTACCACAAGAATGGCATTGTGTCTATGAGATGTGAGTGGCAACCCTATAACAAAATCCATTGAGATGACTTCCCATTTGGACATAGGAACATCATGTGGTTGTAGGAGTCCTGCCGGGTGATGGTGATCGGCCTTCACTTGTTGACACTCTAGGCATATGGCAATGAAATGGACTACATCATGCTTCATGCCTACCCAAAATAAGAATTTCTTTATCTCTGCATACATCTTCTTCACACCCGGATGCGCACAATAAAGTGATCTATGGGCTTCCTTCAGTATGATTCTTCGAATATCCCCATTCTCAGGGATGTACATCCTTCCTTGATATCTTAACAATCCATCTATTTCTAGATTATATCCTTCATACTTTGGGTCTAACTGCCTCCCTCTTTGGAGGTTTTAAGTAACCTTTAAATACCAACTGTCTCCTAGTAGTTGTGTCAACACATGTTCCCTCAGAATGACCTTTAAGGTCACTAAGGAGAAGATACATGGTCTCCTACTCAAGGCATTTGCGACCACATTTCCCTTTCCCTTTATATATGAAATACCAAAATCATACTCACTCATAAACTCACTCCATTGCCTTTGCCTGGCATTCAGATCCCTTTGAGTGAAGAGATGTTTTAAGCTTTGATGGTCCATTTTGAGTTCAAAATTTTGCCCCACAAGATAGTTCCTCCAAAGTTTCAGAGCTAGCATTACAGCTGCCAACTCTATATCATGAGTCGCGTATAACTCTCCGTGCTTCTTCAACTTTCTTGATGCATAAGCTATCACTCCTCCATCCTGCATTAGCACAGACCCCAATCCTTGTTTCGAGGCATCTGTGCAGACCATGAAGTCCTTTTCCATATCTGGCACTCGTAGAATTGGCGCACTAGTTAGTAACCTCTTAAGCTCGATGAATGCACTATCACATTGTTCTGTCCATTCATACCTGACCCCCTTGTGTTGCAAAGTGGTGATGGATTTCTCTATTTTTGAGAATCCTTCCACAAATCTCCTGTAATAACCCGCTAGCCCCATGAAGCTTCTCACCTCATGTGCATTTTTCGGCACTAGCCATTCCATAATGGCCTTTACCTTTTCTGGGTCCACCGAGATTCCTTCGTCGGATATGATATGACCTAAATAATGGATCTCTTTCTGGAAGAAGGAACACTTCGACAGCTTCCCATACAATTTGTTCTCCCTAAGGCAAGACAACACTATTCGCAAGTGTTCCTCGTGTTCTCTTTCATTCCTGGAATAGATGAGAATGTCATCTAGAAAAACTTGTACAAATCAATCTAAGTACTTCCGGAATACGCCGTTCATGAGGCTCATGAATACTGCTGGTGCATTAGTCAATCCGAAAGGTACTACAACAAACTCGTAATGTCCAAACCGAGTTTGAAAGGCAGTTTTTGGGATATCACCTTCTTTAATCCTTAACTGATGATATCCAGATCGCAAATCGATCTTCGAGAATATCGCTGCTCCTTTCATCTGATCGAAGAGGTCATCTATTCGCGGCATTGGATACCTATTTTTCACTGTAGCATGGTTCAAGTCCCTATATTCTATACACAATCATAAAGATCCATCCTTCTTCTTTACAAAAATTATCGGTGCACCCCAAGGTGAGACATTGGGCCTTACTAGCCCTAAGTCTAGTAACTCCTTCAACTGCATTTGCAATTCACAAACTCCAACACCGTCATCCGATACGGAGTCTTGGATATTAGTTATGTACCAGGTTTTAGCTCAATAGTAAAATCAAGCTCCCTTTCCGGAGGTAACCCTGGTAACTCGTTCGGGAAAACATCTTGAAATTATGACAATACTGGATACTGATCTAATGAAGGTCCTTTCCTTTCACCCACTACTTCCACTACATACAGTCGACACCCTTGCCTCAAGCACCGCTTGACCTTCATAGTTGATACAAAGTGTAATGACACTTTTCTCTGTACACCCTAGATCTCTATTGGTCTTCCTTCATCATCAATTCAAAGCACCCTCTTCGCGAAACAATCTACCAAAGCTCGATGAGCTTCTAACCAATCCATTCCAATGATTAAGTCATATGCTCCAAGAGTAGTGACATATACCTTCAACCTAGTAGTGCACACTCCTAGGTCTACTATACAATTATCGACGCTAGGTCCTACAACTTGTTTTCCCCCCGAAGCCATCTCGACTTGTTTAAAGTCATCATGCTTATAGGCTGCCAGCCCACTCTTTTCTAATGCAGATGGTGAAATGAAACTATCTGTCGCACCAGAATCAAACAAAATCTTCACATTAACATGATTTAATGTACCTGAGGATTCTACTACTATGGATTGATGTTCGGCCTGGCAGTTGTTAACCGCTGCATCAATCTGATGGTTGCTACTTGCTCTCCCCATCGGTGCCTTTCCTTATCTATGCACGAACCCTGATTGTAAATCCGAGCAGTCACGCTGGTAATGGGGTCCCCCACACCCCCAACAGGTAACACCAGGTTGAACCTGTGCATTGTTATGTGTATGTCTTTGAAATGAGTTCCTTCCCCTGGAACTCCTGCCCCTACTAGCTGTTCCCTGAAATGGTCGTGGACCTGGCTGCACCGTTGGCGGTGAACAATATGCTGCACTAGCTGCCATTGAAATCCATGCAGCTACTATCCTTGGCACGACTCTGTTACCATAAGGTGGTGGCCATCAACCCCCTCCCCTAGGAAATGTCCTCAGGGTCTTTCCTACGAATCCTCAACGATGCGGAAATGTCGATCTTGCACCCCTTATTAAGTTCATGTGTTCTTCCTCAGAACGCATACTTTCTACTGCCTCCTCTATTGAAGATGGTTTCCACATCCACACCATAGCTCTTATCTTCGGGTTCAATCCATAAAGGAAGCGCTCTGCCTCTTGCTGGTCATTGTCCATATACGAAACATACTTGACCAGTTCCATAAACCTGATCTCATATTCTTCTACAGTCCCGTTTCCTTGTACTAAGGCATGAAATGCCCCTACTTGTTGTTCCTCATAGTATGCTGGTAGATACTTCCTTCAGAACCTCTCCTCGAAAAGTTCCCAATATACTGTGTCTGGGATAAGGTGTAGTTGTCTTTCCAAGTTTCCCCACCAGTTTAAGGCATTGTATCTTAACTGGAATATTGTGATCTTGGCCTTTGAATTAGATGCATAGTCCCTTAAGGAAAAACACCTTATCATGCCTTCCAACCATGCTTCCGCGCATTCACTGGCGCGACCTCCGGCAAACTCCGGAAGTTTGATCTTCTGCAATTCTCGCGTGATGTCCTCAGGTGGAAATTCTCCCCTTGAGTTCCTTGATTCTTATAGATTACCCGTTCCAGATGGTGGGGGTTCAACTTTAGTCCCTACTGGTTGGCACCCCTTTAAAGTCTTGTTAATGGCCCGCAATGAGCGTAGTATGAGGGCTAGTTCAGGCGATGGTGGTGGTGGTGCTGGTGGTGTCGGTGGTGTTGATGGTGTTGATGGTGTGGGTAGCGTCGGTGGTGCCCGTGAAGATGCTCCCCTTCCTCGACCCCTTCGAGTCCTGACCATCTAGTTTAAATTAACCTGCATCACCCCAAAGTTATCAGGGTGAGTTCCAGGACATTTCAAATTGGTGCTACTTAAACTTAGAAACAGGGTTGGGTGTAAGTTTTGTTTACTTGTCTGTAAATAGACATTACTCCATCAGAGGAATTGGCTAGGTTTGGGTTAGGGTGAAGCATCTAAGCTTGGTTAGCATCGAACTTTAAGGTAGATTAACCTTATACTCAAATAAAATAATTAATTTAAAATTATTATTACACTAATTTAACCCAAATCAATTTTACTTTAATTTTATACTAACTTAATCTTATTTATATATAAATCATTTATACTAAATTATATAATTTACTTTAAATTATTTTTAACACTTTATGTTATATATATATATAATAATTGAACGTATACCCAAGGGTTCGGGCATGCATGGGTTCTACGTTCTTGTCTGGCTTTCATAAGCTCCCTTGTATCTAACCCCCAATTTCTACACCTGTCAACCTTTCAACTCTCTACGCGTTCTTCCTCTGTCCCACTTTCTCATCCGCTGGGACTTTCCTCACATCAGTTTTCATCCGCCACAAGTCTGCCTCTTCTCTGCTCAGAGGTCTCCAGAATCTCCCTTGCTATGGCTCACATCCACACCGTTGTTCTGAGCACTTTACCAGTTCATTTTGTAGAAACAAAGTATATTGGTATGGCCCCTGATAAGATCCAGGACTCGGAGTCGAGTCTCCTTGAAATGTTGGGAACCAATCCCCTGTCTGTACATTTTGCGGAGCTTGCCCTCAGCTATGGTAAGAGGTACGATTCAGTCCACATGTTGTGCACAGTTTCAGTACCTTCATGAAGAACGCTGAGTTAATTGAGTCAAGAATCTACATAAGCCTTCCTTACGTGGTGGTAATGAATGGTAATTTCCTCTTTTGAACAAAATGATTTTCTTGTAATCCTAGCCCTGTACGGATTTTGGGTATTTTGCTTTCAATTTATTTCATTTATCTTTATTAATTTATTCGTCTGTGCATATGCATGTAGTTAGTTGCCCATACATTGCCTTTCGTATTGCTCACGGCCCTTTTCCTCCTAACTGTGAAATTCCCCACTTAAATTTTGGGTTTTGGGGTTTCCTTATGCCCGATGCCAAGAGTCTCCTGCCCTCACGTATTCCCGATCTCTGATATGCCGATGCGCCACGTTCTAGATTTAGCCCATCGGGCTCAATTCCTGGTCCATATGACCATTATACCACAAGACCACAGCCTTGTCCCTTATCAAGGTTTCAGATGTCGCAATATCGTATTGCATGAATCTCGTGTCTACGGAATTCCCGATATCCCGATGCCCGATGAAGCCCTCCTGTGGATCTTTCACCGATGTCGCTAGATGATTTCCACGCATCCTTTAATATGAACGGTTCAGATCTTATCGGGAAATTGCGGATCACGATTCTGTGTGACAAGATCTCTGTGTACTCGAAAACTCCAATTCCCCGATTTCCGATGAGCTCCTTTTTCTTTATGCGTTGGCCCTATTTGACTAGGCCCTTTGGTCCATACGACCCTCTCCCATAAGACCACAGCTCTGTACCTCCTTGTCGGGATTTTAGGTTCTAATTTCCCGATGAGTCCTTTTCCCTTAGCTCCTCTTGGCTAGGCTCTCATCCATATGACCTGACTCCGTGTGACCATGGTCAAACCTCCATCGGGGCTACGGGGTTTCCCCTGTCAAAGTGCGCATGGATCCAAGACTCATGATTCCTCGAATTGCGACGTGGTTTTGATCACACTAGCCCTTCTGGATTAGCCCTGGCTGACATGACCGTCACCCCGTGACCACTTACCTTAACCCATCGGGGCTACAGGGTTTGTGATGCCTCAATGCATACATCTGCGGGATTTCCGATCACCCAAATCCCGATGCTCTGTTACACTGATAACTGGCCTCCACTACGCCGCTGTCCTTCCCTGTTGTGCTGACAGCTGGCCCCCACTGATCGGGGTTTTCACGGATCGCGAATTCACAATGCATAAACCACTTGTCACCGGAATCACCGATTCTCAGATGAACAAAACTCCGACGGCACCCTATCCTTTGCCACCTGTCCTTGCAGATGGACGGTCCTAATTGACTCTCAGGGTTTCGGGACTTACGATGTCCTGAATTCCTTGTCCTTAGGAACTCCGATTTCCCGATCTACGACTTTCGTCTGATCCCTGACACCTGTCCCGTGTGAACGGACGGCTCAGATCTCGTCGGGGTTTTCACTTGGATTTCCCCGATCACTTGTCCAAAGAAACGCCGATTTCTCGATGCACCAAATGTCGATTGCGTTGATCACCGCCACGTGTCCTCACCCAACGGATGGTCCAGATCCCCATCGGGATTTTGTGGCAATTAGTGTCCCAATTCACACGACCTCGAGAACTCCGATTTCCCGATGGCCAATAGCCCGATTGCTAAACTTCGTGCAACTTCCACAGATCTGACGGTTTTCGGGACTATGATCTAAGATCTGACGGCTCAGACCATTTCTCCTACACACTCCCCCTCGAGAGGCTAAACTCTATGCATCTCCTCCAGATCCAACGACTGACGGGTTTTCTATGTGAGATCCGATGGCTGTCGGTCTCCTTTCTCTGCGGGCTCTTCCTCTGCACACTAGGACTTAAACCATGCGCAACTTCTCGAGATCTAACGGCTGACGAGATTTCACCCGAGATCTAACGGTTCAGATCCGTTCTCACGCGTAATAGACATCTCCCCGTCGGGATAATCGATTAGTTTCATAAAACCTTACGTAGTGTTAAAATTGCTTTCTTGGCAAGGTTAAAATTTGTAAGGAGCTATTGTTCATGGGGTTTTATATTATTCAAAATTCACCGAGGCTATTACAGGCAAGTAATTTACACACTTCCTATGCGATACAAGTCTTTTGAATCTCCCTTTTTCTGCTGCGTATTGGCAGCTCCTTATTTAGGTAAGTTCGAGATGAAGTAGGCCTTTTCAATGTCCTGCAAATGTCCTTTTTGCATTTTATATAGTGTAATTCGTGCAGTTATTAAATTTTCCAACTTCAAGACTTCCATAGAAGCTTCCTTCGACACTTCCATCGATTTCAGGTGTCTAATTTTCCCGAAACTTCATTGACAAGTATTTCTTAAGAAAATTAAGTTATCTTCTCTGTTTTTCATGCTTAATAGCTTTATTAGGCTTCTTTAATGGTAGCCATTTCGTGGGAAGTGATCCTTCAACTATCTGGTTTACTGCCACTTAATTTAAAGGGCGTTCCATTGAATATTCAGACTAAAACTGTAGTAACCATACATAATCCAGTTACAGGATATTGCCTAAAGAAGTTGCTTGTGACACATCTATGAGATCATTTGCTTGGATAATGAAGGGATATTGCCTGAGTGTATTTTCGGGTAATGTATCAGTCATATTGGGTCAAACTGAACGTGTTTTGTTTGTAGTTTTAGTGTGGCTGGAGTTAACACTCGGGGTTTTGGCCCGTAGGACCAGATTTCGAACTAAGACGCTCTGATACCATATGTAACAACCATATAATTCTAAACATCATTAAGATTCATAAACATTTTATTTCGTAAACTGTAACAATAACTTCTTAGCATAATAGTGATTCTTATAGAAACAACTTTAGTAACTTAGATTTATCAATAAATATTGATTTCATGGCAGAAAGAAATAAATACATAACTTAACAAAGCACCTGGTTCTGATGGTAATTTATGTTGCCTCTGTGCCTCGCAGTTGTCATCCTGCTACCTGCTCCTCAGATCAATCCTGCCACAAACAGGAAAATAGCTACCCAAAACTACTATCCTCCCCGCCAACTAGGAAAACTACCTAGCTCTAGGATATCTACGGATATCCTAGCCCTCCATGCCCAAAACCTCCGACAACTCAATGCCTCCCCTGTTCAAAAGCCACAGTCTGAATCTCTATGATCACAGTAAATCCAAAAGTCCTCAGAAAAATCTCTCCTCTGTCGAATGATCCTCCCGTCAATCTTCCCCTTTCCATTATTCCTCCTTCTCTGACTCATGCAGTTACTACTCCAACCACCCTCCATGCTTGTCCCTTCTCCCCCTTAAATGTTTTATCTTCTAGGGATTCATAAGCTCCCTCTCTGCATACGCAACCATTTTTTTAACATTTTTCATTGATCCTTTAAATTTATTTCTCAGATCATTAAATGTGATCTGTAGTTAGAGTATTACTTAATTAATCACAATTATTTTCTTTAATTAATTTTACTTTATAATCTTTAAATATTTATTTAATTACGGTCGTTACATACGACAACAAATAAAAAAAGTATTATGATTGAATATAACTCCAATGAACAAATGAAGAATTTTTAAATAGCTTGACTAATCTCATTCCCTAAATACTTACCTCAACTCCAAAAAAACCACTTTGTGAGTGGACTTATTTCCCAACTCACGACCTGTATAATCGTCATGCACTGAACTCTTTCCAAACTGTTTCTCATCTGGCTGTCTGGCGGATCTGAGGAGGGAAGTACAATTTTCTCTATAAAAGAAGATGAGGTGGATCTACCCTAACAACCGATCTTTTACTAATGACTGGTGTCGGTGGTCCAATATCCCTATAAGAGGGATATAAGACCATTCGCACCAATAGATTGAAGCATCCATTGCCTGTTGTTGAGTATCGCTCTCTGCTGGATCCATCTCTGCCCCAATTCATAGAATGGACAATTATGAACTCACAATAACTTCTCTTTCATTACGTATATGCAAGGTTGTTTGTAACTAATTTGGATTTTTTAGGCAATGCATTAAATGTGATTTGATCTAATGGTCAGGTTGTATTTGAGATTTACTTGCGGATTTATTTTCAAACTTTGTTTTATATTTATCTTTTAGCTTTAAAATTTTACATTTATTGGGGCTGCAACTAGGAATTGGTTTCAGGGATCACACATGTACCTAGTTTCACTAATTATAATTGGTTTCAGGGATCACACATGTAATTGGTTTGACAAATTGTATATGTAGTTATCTCCTGCAATGTGTCTACAAATTTTTATGATCCAATTCATGGTATTGTTTGTGCTAAGATATAAAATATTTCCATAATGAAGTTAGTTTTCTATTAAATAATTTTTCTTTAAATAATTTTCCCTTAAGTTGATATCATTCCACAATGTCACTTTCCTAGGACTTTTCAGAAATGACAATTCATAGGTTTGGACTATGATAAATGGTTATTTAAAAGATGGACTATAATAAAGGATGAACTATGATAAATGGCTATTTAAAAGAGTGGATGATATACTAATCATTTTCATTTTTCATCTTTAAAAATTAATATTAACAATGTATTATATTAAATGCTTAAAAATGACATTTAATATTTTCTGAAATTAATGTTAACAATGTACTATATTAAATGCTTAAAAATGGCATTCAATATTTTCTAGTGACTTCATTTCCATTGTATTTTAACATATTTGAGAAGTAACACTGCTGCATGATTTTTATGAATTTAAAACTAAATAACATGAGTTTTAAATATTAAATAATCTGTAAAATAATTACATGATATAGCATTGATGCAAATATGTTTTTTTAAAAGAAATTTATGGTATCATATATAAAGGTTGGATCTATATCAGATCGCTAAACTTTTAGTACTGTTTTTATGACATGAAGTTTTGGAAAAAAAAACTTGGTTGCTTTGACTTTATGTTTTTTTTTTTGTTGTGCAATCATATTACCAATTATTCTTTTTTGAAAAAATATATAATTTTATATATTTTACAGAATGTAATTTTTTTTAAATAGTAATATATATATATATATATATATATTAAGATAAACAATAAATTAAATAATATATATAAATATAACTTTACATTTTAACAAAACTAAAAAAATTATAATTATAATTATAATGATATTGTAATTGCAAACTTATATGTAAACAACTTTGCATAATGCTTTTGGATGCTTTTCCAAAGTAAAATAAAAAAATGTATGGTTATATAATCTTATAGCTTTATTTTTTTTAATAAATCACAATTCTCAAAATTCTATGTGAACAACTTTCAACTTTTTTAGATGTTTATCCAAGTAAAATAAAGAAATGAATAGTCATATAGCCTTATAGATTTCATTTTTTCTATAAATCACATAGTATCAATACTATGTGATGAGCAATACCACTCATGATTAGTCTGTCTTGATAAATCACTCATTATGTTTCAACTATATAATGGATTCAAGGTTTATTTAAATGTTAAAATAAACTGGTGTACACTAATGTTAAAATAAACTGTTGTAAGGCGCCTTAGTCACTTATGGTGTGGCTGTAAATGGTAAAGGTTGAGTGTAAGGCACCTCACTCATCCATTATCCCAATGATGCCTGAGATACCTGATAAGAGAAAAAAAAATTAAATGTTAAAAAAATATTAAAACATAATTAAATTAACTTAAATATCAAAATAATGTAAAAAAATTAAAGACATTAAAACAATTAAATTAAACTAAATAGTTGTTATTATGTAAAGAAGTTAATGTTTTAACTGTCAACTTTTCAAATATTGTAAGGAAAAAGAAATATGGGTCATTGAAGACACATCATTGATTAAAAAGCCATTAATATATACTAATTAGTCATCCACTTAATATCTATTAATAAAAGAAACTATACTTTGGAACCCTTTGAAAATATGAATTTCTAACAACATAATTAATGTAGAGGTTGATGTGGTTTCATGTGTTGGTTTGGAGGTGGGAGGTAGTTATTGCACTCTTCCCACTAGGTTTAAATCTCAAATGAGACTTTGGGCCATTGCTATAAGGATAGGTGTCCTTGACATAAAAACATAAACAAAAAAGAGTACAATAAATAAAAAAAATTAAGAATACCCTAGATCTAAAAACACAGAAAAACATAAACTAAATTACCCCTTTCCTAGATCTAAAAAAATATAATAAACCAACTTAAGGATCCCATAAATCTAAAAAACATAAACTAAATTATTGATCCCCTGGATCTAAAAAATGTAAACCAGTTAAAATAAGTGACCCATTCCCTAGTTCTAAAAAAAAATAAGATAAATTATCAGTTCCCTAAATCTATTAAAAAAAATAAAAAAAATTAAAGAACCCCTAGATTTAAAAATAATAAACTAATTATTGATCCCCTGGATCTAAAAATGAAAAGTCTCTGTTAAATTTTTAATTAAAATGAAGTACCAAGGCAAGTGTTTCTCTTCCCTAGGCGCCCAAGGGGAGAAATTGCCAAATGTGGGTCTTAGTCAAATTAATTTGTGAGATGCAAATTAAAAGATAACTTTACGATTAAAGTGAGGGTGAGTGAAGAGACACCAAATCTCAGCCACCCATCTGATCTAATATCAACCGTTAGATTAGAAAACTCCTCACCTTCCCTCATGAGGTTGATTAAGGAAAATGGGTGCACCCATTCTTGGATGTTGAAGAAATCTTGGTGAGATGCCAATAGGATTTTTGGTGAGATGCCAAGAGCAAGAGAAAGTTGAAGCATTCTTGTTGAGAGAACAAGAGGAGCTCAAGAATTCTTGTTGAGAGAACAAGAGAGAGCAAGATAGAGGTCGAGCTAAAGAAAAGAGACAACAGCTGCAATTTCTGGGAGTATTGGCATGCATTCCAAGGTTGCTGAATAACATTGAGTGGCATAGAAATTGAATCTTAGCAGAGTTTTGGCATGAATTTCGTGACAGTCTGTACAACATTAATTGTCGTAATGTTGTACCAATTTCTGGTTCAGAAATTGAGGAGCAAAGCTACAGGAATGTCTAGATAAGTTTGTGTAAATATCTGAAGATGAAAATGCTGTAAAATAATTTCTCAGAAGCTCATAAATAATACAAAGCCCTCTCTAACTGGTTTTCCCCTTGTGGGTTTTTCCAGGGTCGAAGTTAGACCGAAATTATTTGTGTCTATATTTTATGAGTTTTGCATATTGCTGATATTTTATTTCTGCGTTGAAAACAATGTTCAGAATCCTCATGTTTCAGTTTTGAAATTTATTTTATGTTAACTTTTTATATGCTGAAACACCAGGTTGTAGCTTATGCTGAAACACCAGGCTGTAGCTTATGCTGAAACACCAGGCTGTAGCATATGCTGAAACACCAAGCTGTAGCATATGCTGAAACACCAGGTTGTAGTATATGTTGAAACACAGTGCTAATTCATATGTTGAAACACCGCTGTGAGTATATGCTGAAACACCAGGCTGAGTATATGCTGAAACACCAGGCTGAGTATATGTTGAAACACCAGGCTGTAGTATATGTTGAAACACAGTGTTGAGTCATATGCTGAAACACCAGGCTGTAACCTATGCTGAAATAGTGTTGAAACTAAGTTTGGCATTTAAATTTGACTGAAAAGACAGCGAGACTGAAACTGGATTGGGAATTTGAAAAATTAACATGGTATCAGAGCTGAGTTGAAGAAAGGCAGAAATTTCAGCAGACAGAAAGTAGGGACAACAATCACTTCATAGGGTTGATTTTTGAATTTGTGATTTTCAGCAGAAAGAGGGTCATGGCTACTGGTTTGAGGGTTGAAGACAGACTTGATGGGGAAGCGAATTTTGGTGCTTGGAAGGAGAGGATGATCTTGCTTTTGCAAGAGAACGAGTTGTAGGACATTGTGGAGAATACCACTACTCATCCTATTGTGGTACCTAATGATGCTACTCTTCTTGCAGCCTATAATAAGAAGAGTATCAAGGCTAAGAGATTTATTCTTGATGCCATCAAGGATCATTTGATTCCTCACGTGACGAGGAAGACACATGCCTATGAGATGTGGGAGTCTTTGACTAAATTGTACCAGAGTACAAATGAGAACCGGAAGATGGTTTTGAGGGAAAAAATAAAGAACATAAAAATGACCAAGGCTGAAAATGTGGTCACATACCTTACTAGATTGGCACAGGTGAGGGATGAGCTTGGAGCTATGGGAGAAGCCATAGATGACAGTGATCTTGTGAGAACAACATTGAATGGTGTTTCCAAACAATGGGTTGTTTTTGTGGAGGGCATTGTTGTTAGGGAGAAGCTTCCCGGTTGGGAACGTCTTTGGGATGACTTTGTTCAGGAGGAAACCTGGAGAGGTTATGTGCATGGCAGTTCATCTACTAGTCATGAGGAGGAGAATGTGCCTCTTGCTACCACTAGCAAGAAGAAATTCAGAAAGGGTCCAAAGGGAGGACAGAAGCCCAAGGGTGAAGGGAAGAAAGATATGAGAAAAGTCAAGTGCTTTGCTTGCCATAAGTTTGGGCACTATGCAGGACAGTGTCCAAAC
>ML782598.1:90107-104044 GCA_009831015.1 Picea engelmannii | reverse complement strand
AAAGGCAGATTAATATATTCAATAGCTAGTCTATACATATGATCAAGGAGTTATGTAATAAAGTGACATCATCTTTATGGGAAAGGGACATATTACTGTATTGAATTAATTGAAAGTGAAAATTACAACCTGAGCCTTGATGTTGTAGATCTCCTTTCGATGGATCCTAGCTCTAACACACACACTTGCTCATTCATGAAGAAAATCAACCACTTTTGATGACCTTGCTGGTGTCTCTAGCTGTTGTAGCATCAGTCCTTCATAGAGGCCTTCAATAATTCTCCAATCAATCTCTTGCTATCTTGCTTATAACATTTTCCATAAGCATTCCCCTCAATATATAGGAGAAGATAGATTAGTTACTTGGATAGGAATGATCCCAAGATATATGGAATTCCAGCACCTGAACAACCATTCGAAGCCAACTCATGCTTCTAGAAGATTCCCTTCTAGAAGGTTTGAGATTTTATCTTTTTCCTCCCTTTGAATGATGTTTGCACCCTGATAGTTAGGTACAATGCGAACCCTTCGCACCCTAGCTTAATGCAGCCTACGAGAATCAAGCATTTTCGCAGACAGATATATAGGTAGCCTGCGAACATCTCTTAAAAGCATGATTTCTGGAAGTAGACAAATGTAACTTTTCTCAGGAAAGTGTTCTTAGTGAAGAGATTGATTTTCCATCATCATAACATCATCACGATGACCAAAATTGTGGATAACAGAATGCCCCTGAAAGTCTGAGAGTGGAATTAGTGACAGTCGATAGACTTTGTAAGTTGCATGTGTGTGTCAAGAACCAAGAGCACATCTAATCGAAAACCTGCAAACATCCAAGCATTGGCAGAATATCATGTATACCAATTCTTGAGGTAGGCATTCCCATACTCAGATCATAGACTGATGACATTATAAACAAAGGTCATGGCCACCAATCATACACTGTGGATCCATGCCGTCACAATATAGCATAGCCACCTGAATACACTGTGGATCTATGTGACAAATTTTCAATCAGGACGACATAGCCACGAAATATACACAGTGGATCTATGTGTCGCAAATTATACATACTCCATCGCAACCTGGATCACTTAAGACAATATCCAGGGTCTTCAATATCATCGCCCAAAGTACGAATCTAACCATGTGATTACATGTGTCGAAGTCGAACATGGTAGAAACCACTTGATTACCGACCATTGATGTAACCGTTAACAAGTGCGAGGAAAATCACCATTGATGTCAATGACTCCCAAGGTAGTAAAGTACAATCCATCGACTGTGAATAAATGAGTTGATGTCGAACAATCGACAGAATCTTTCGATCAGGGGTCAATGATGTAAACCCATTGTCGAAAGTGAGGAAACTTGCCATTGAGGCATGCAAGCTCTAAGGTACTGAATGATTTCTAAGTCTTAATTTCGGATAATATGCTGAAGTCGACAGAACAAGACTCGTCATAGGAGGGCCTTGATGTATCCCCCATCAATGACATGAAATAAGTAACAGAGTTTGAAAGTAAAACGGAGCATGTAGCAATTAGACTTTGGACATAGGGAAGGCCGACACGACGAGAATGGATAACTGTAGATGGCCGACTCAAATAGAGGTTTCAGACGGACTTCTCTTGAACATATGAACGACACGACCAATGATTTGGCAACATTGACTCAAATATGACACATGGAAAGACCTTGATATCAAATCGAATGAGAGACAAATGGATTACCCAAACCGACTTCGAATGATGAATAGGGGGTGTCATGTTCAAGAGTGATACTTACTGCCAATTAATACAAAGATGAAACATATCTCTTTCCCAAATTTTCCCCCACCATTTCTGGCAAGTACCTCTTTATTTTTACGCAAGCTTGAAGAGGATCACATATGCTTGTTGATATAAGCTCATCCTTCGGACGAGTCCCTCGGAGTATTTTTAACGAACCCTAGGAAGGAGTGGTTCAGTCCCATTACGGGTCTGTCAATGTTTGTTTAACGAGTCCAGAGATAGTACACTCGAAGGTTTTTCAAGATTATAGAGTTTGGAAAAACACTTAAAAGAGAACTCTCTCAGTTCCTTTTTCGTACAATAGTCCAACGAGACCGAAAAAGGGTTAAACTATCGCTCGAAGGACGCATACTTCAAATACTTTATCGAGTGTGAAAATAGCAAGGTCGCTCAGTGATCTTTTCCTGTTTAGAGAGTCTGAAAAGAGATTAAAGATGGGGTTCCTTTTTAGTATAACCAAAACGAGCCTGAAAAAGAGATAAAGCGACGCTCGATCACGTTCTTATGTTTTTCACAAGCTCAAGAACGGATAAAAGGCGCTCGAGGTTTTATGTCAAAACCATAGAAAACAATCAAAATCACACCACACCAAGGAAATTTTTTGTCCATAATCATCCATCTTTCTCACCTGCAAGTCATTTCACTCATTTTCACATTTGTGATTAGGGTTAAATAATGAATAAACATAAAAAACCCACATTTGATATAGTAAAAAGTAATTAAAATGAGTCAATAACAAAATTTCCCATATCATTTTACACTTTTACCATTGAGCTCCAAAAAACCCTCATTTTACCCTATACATTCGGTGTCGATTTCCGGGAGCTACGGGTGATCATTTGGCGAGCCGTCAGCATCATTTTGGTAAGTTATCAATCCTTGATCTTTTCATGGTTCAAAATTATAATTTCATTGGTTAAAAGTCAAGTTTTAAGTTAATTTTTTTAACCCTGGACCTGCGAGAATGACTCATTCTCGCAGGTGGGCCTTAAGCCGCCTGCGAGAAGTTCTCACTGCGTGTAATAGGTCACCTGCAAACAACGCAGAGTTCAAAAATTTATGCAACGTTTAGCCAAAAGAATTTTTTTATTTCATGTATAAGATCATTAACCATGTTTGTATGTTCTTTATGCAGGTAAATAGCCACAACCATGGTGCTAGAGTGGCGGGAATGAGAGAAGGAGGAGGATAATGCCAATGCCAAAAACCATCCTCCCACCATAGTTTCACTAAGAGACTGTGGTCTCTTGAAATATTTCTGTATCCCGGGCATGAGAGCCCAAGTTCGATTATTGGAGTACCTAGTCCGAATGTAGGATTCAGACCAACAAGTTTTCATTGTGGGAGATCATACATTGACTATTGACATCGAGGACATATATTTCTTGACCGAATTATCCAAGCGTGGGTCCTATGTCAGTCTGACCAGCAGAAGAGCAGGGGGTTTAAAGATGAGTGAATATTGCAACCAGTACTGCGTACCTGAGGTTGTAAGGAAGAAAGGGAAAGTGGCCATCTGGGGAGTAACTCATCTAACTCTCTGCACTATTCTCTTTACCATTTCTTGTATGCCAGGAAGTGTCACTCCACATATGGCTTTGTAGAGCTATTTCCAGTACGCCATCGAGTGTACTGAGCCCCGGGTATTTAACTGGGCTGATGCAGTTTTACGCAATATCAAGAAACAGTTGACTAAGTGCAGGCATGGAGATCTGAAACAATTTGGATATGGGTCTTTGTTAGTGTCTTTCTTCTTAGAGAGGGTCCCTATGCTGACACTACAGGCTGAGTGGCACTTTCCGGGTCCTAGAGATCCAAGGATGTTGCGGTGGTGTCGGCTCATGGCTCGACATGTGGCAGGTCCTATCGTCAAATATGACGATGTTTTCTTTGACTGGTTGCAAAACTAGATGTTGATGGTGGACAACTACGCATATGTTGGGCTGGATTTCCGAGGATATTCAGATCTAGCATTACCTGAAGACGCTCAGTGGGGAGACCTCGGTAAGAAGTACACAATTTTTTGGTTTTTAAATGTTTTTGAATTTTTTATTATATTTAAATGTTTTTTGTTTTATAAATTTACCCGAAGACTAACACCAAATACTTGTTGATAACACAGACGTTGGACCATATCGACCTGCTCGCATTTCTGCTATCCAACGACGAGGAGAGGGAGCAGTAGCAGTTCCACAGTATGTCGAGGATTATCTAACGGTGGAGCAGAATTTAGAGGGTCTGATGGCAGACGTTCCAGATATGACTCTGGAAGAGATTCCACGACGCGATCAGCGTCACACTGTGGGAGTCTCTGCATCTATGGTTCGACTGCTCCGCAGAGTTGCTAGGACATTAGTGTGTTATCGTGAACATCATTCGTGACGTCATTATGTAGAAGCCAGGAGCTTCAATTTTTGATATTTTGGTCTTCGGACAAACATTTTGTAAAAACAAACTCTTTTGATCATTATATATATATACACGGCTTCTACCGGTTTCTTTACATTGTGTACAATTTTAATGTGTTTGATTTATAAATGATTTAAATGCATGTCCAATACATAATTAGCTAAAGCATCTGTTAATGTGTTAAGATGTCTAGGAATATGTTGATATTCAATGTGATCAAAATACCGTTCCAAGAGTCGAATCCGCAAATATACCCTTAATAAAGTAGGACTTCGAATAGAATATACATTACTGAGCTGTAGTACTACAAGCTGCGAGTCAAGTTGCACAACCAAATGACGAATTCCAAGAGAGATAGAATCAACCAATAATTCAACAACGGCGCTATATTATGTGATGTTGTTGGTTGCTCGGCCAAGACATATACCTCGTAGAGATATGAGTTCGTTTGTCAGGGCATAGATTGCCCATGCAGCGGAAGCTAAGTTCCGAGTACTACAGTTAGCTCCATCAGCGAAGCCAATATAAGGTAGTGAATACTCCGACATCTGGCAATCAAACACAACGTCACATAAAGGCAGAGACCAAATAACGTCAAAAGAAAAACTAAAGTAACACACACATGCAGTATGATACATAAAATACAAGTACTCATGCACAAATAACTTATGCATAGTACTTCTTTAAGTATAACCAATTCCTGGGTTCACTCAAAGGTACACCATCATAATCAACTAGCTCATACGCTCCTTTTTCAAGAACTTTGCTAACAATGTAAGGACCACACCACATAGGTTCAAATTTCTGAGCTCCTAGGACATCTTTATCATGTTTATACAGAAGAACAATATCACCTTCAGAGAAAACACGAGGCTTGACATGCTTGTCATATTGTGCCTTAACACGTTTCTTTTGGGCTTCTATTACTAAAGTGGCATCACGTCGGGTCTCGTCTAATCTCATCAAATACAACAGACGTTCCTCTTGAGCAGAAGTATTAGGTAAGAGTTCTACATCTAGCTTCAAAGAAGGTATTTCACATTCTATTGGTAGAATGGCTTCCATGCCATAAACTAATCGAAAGGGTGTAAATCTCATAGCGGATTTAAAAGATGTCTGATATGCCCACAATGCGGAGAAAAAAATCGTGTGCCAGCTGGTTTTATGTATTCCTATCATCCGTCGAATCATAGTTATGAGAACCTTATTGATGGCTTTGACCTGGCCATTGTCTTGTGGATAATAGGGTGTTGAGCTATCATGACGAAGACCCAACTTCTTTGTAAGTTTAGACATCATATAATTCCTAAAATGACTACCCTGATCGGTAACGATAGCCTGAGGAGCACCAAAATGAGTAATGACATGGTTGAAAAGGAATAACGCTGCAGTCTTCCCAGTATTATCAAATGTTGGCATCACCTAGGCCCACTTTCTAAAATAATCAACAGCTACAATAATGTAACCATTGCCCCCGGTCGAGTGAGGGTGACATGTCATGAAATCAATGCCCCATTTAGCAAAAGGACCTACTGAGACTACAGGATGAAGGGGAGTAGGATGCGACCAAATCTTCTGATTATAAGTCTGGAAAGCATGACACTTTTGAACAACAGTAATGCAGTCATTGAACAAAGAAGGCCAAAAGTATCCTCCACGTAAGATCTTCTGGGCAGTAGCATACCCAGACATATGACCACCACATGCTCCTGAATGACAGTCATTCAAAGCTTTCTCAGCTTCTTCAAAAGTCAAACAACGCTAAAAGATGGAGTCAATGCCTCGACGGTAAAGAGTATCACCGAGGATAATATAATGACATGCTTGATAATGGAAGCGACGTCGTTCAACACTAGACAAAGCAGTATAGGTGACAATTTCCGCTGGAGAACATGAAGCTCCGATGTGAACATTTTCAACTATCCCAGGTTTAACTGAAATATCAATGGGTATCGTGGGAGAAATATTACTGAGGTTCTCTTCCGCAAACACATCACGTGTAGATTCGGGAACAGTCGTTATGACAACAACGGTCGACGGAGTTGAAATCCGCTGGTAATTCTCGAGAGTGTGTTGTTCCAGAAACAATATGGAACGGTGATGCCCATCGTCCCAAGGTGTATCGGCCATGACGGACATGATCATCTCGTCAGTGGGAAAGATAACATGGAAAGGATCAGGAGACAACTCCTCCAAAGAGGGAGTAGAAGGTGTTGCCGAATGAATCACGTGATAAGCAGACTCAATCGGACTTAACGGCATGACGTCGTCGAAATGAGGATGATCTCCAGGATCAGGGACTATCCAAGGGTCAAAAGACACTGGAATCTCATGAGGCACGACGAAGATCATATTAATCGAAGCAACTAACGGGCGTAGAATATCGGGTGGTGGTGGTATGGGAAAAGTACCCATTAACAAAGAGTCTTTTAAGAGACCGACTCCAACATTCTCGTAACCCGGTGGGGTTTTAGCGATAAACGGTACGTTTATAGTGCGAGTATCGGAATTAAAGAAGGCAAGTTGATCAACCGTAACGATCTTTCGTTGATGGGGAAAACGGACTACACAGAACAGTGTTGACACAACAACGCGCATAGAATCTACCCAGCTACGGCCAAGAAGAAGATTATAATCTAAGGGAGCATCGAAAACTTCCACTTCAACTTGGACTGTCTTACCTTCAAGAGTAACCGACAACGATGGAAGAACACTGTAAGGCTTAAAACCCGAGCCATTGAAGGCTTTCAAAGTATTTTGTGATTCAGTTAAAGGAGGAGAGCCAATCGCTTTCCAACAAGTAAAAGACATTACACACATAGAGGCACCCTCATCGACAACAATTCGGTAGATGTTCTTGTCTGAGACAATAACTTGTATCTGAAATGAAAGATGTGGGGGTAACCTTGGAACATGGTCTTCCAAGTCAAAGACTATCAAATTCGAGTCTATAGGATCAATCCCACCTATATCTTTCAATAGAGCCCTTCGTTGCACATGGCAAGACTGAAGGACTTCAAGGGCAGACATCATTGAAGGTGCTTGGGCCAGATCTTCGACAATGCTATAGTTATGGGCCGCACGAGCGTGACGATTGAATGCCGATTTCTTAACGACACCTTTCGGGTGTCATAAGACTGTATCAAGTCTCGGTCGTTTGAGATGAAGAGGACCGTTCGTAGGTGGGGGCGTTGGAGAGGGTTGTACCAATGCAGGAGGTAAATCGTCAACCTTCTCCTTAGATGGAGAATAATCTTTGGCTCTAGTTGCAATGGAAACGTCATTGTTCTTAGAATCACTGATGCACATCAAAACATATGATGTCATAGAAGTAGATGGTTGGTCATGGATGACCAAAGAGGCTTGTTGTTGAGACGGGAAGGGTTGGGACAATATTGTCGGAGTAGATGGTTTCGGCGTTCCTTGAAGAAACTTATTAACCTCGGCACGTCGAGGACAATCCTTTGTGTAGTGATCATCGCCACAGATAAGGAAAGGATATCGTGGCTTATGCTTATCCCGTTCTTTAGCAGGAGGGGTTTTGGTTTGTTCATTTTGATTATTATTTTTACTCTCGTTATTCTTGCCTCTCTCTTTCTTTGATTTATTGTTACCGGTCGGGGTAGATTGAACAACGTTCACTTCAGAGGTTTTACCAGTGGTAGGAGCAGGAGACGGAGCATTTTGAACATTAGAAGAGGTGGATTTGGGGGTTGCAGTTGAAACTAAATGTGAGTGGGTATGAGCAGTACCAATCACACCATCAACCGCATGCGAGGAAGCTGGAGTATTTGAAGTGCTGGAAGTACCAGGACGAGGTAGTTCAGGAAGTAAATCATAGAGTGTTCCCATATGGGAATAAACGAGATCAAGATACTGAGCGCGACTTATAGCCTGATCCTCTGTAACAACACCACCCATAGCAATGTCTTTACCAATTTCATTCACAAAATATTTCGTGAACCATTCGGCGAGTAACTGATCAGGGAGTTCAAGCTTGATGAGACGTTGTCTCCGTCTCCACTCATGTATATGATCTGAGATGTGAGTACCTTTCGTTTGTTTGAAAGAAGTCAGGATATCAATCCTGGTATCGTAACGGATCGATAACTGGTAATGTGTGAGAGAAGCCATAGCTAAGGTGTTGAAATCAGAAAAGAATCCTCGTGGCAATTCAATATACCACTTCGCAGCTGAATCGATAAGGGTCCGTTGAAAAAGACGTAGGCGAATGGAGTCATCCATCAGCGAATTGGACGAACACCATAAATGAAAAGTCATGACATGATTATTTGGGTCCTCTCCTGGATTGCCATCGAATTTCAGAATATCCGATGGGAGATTAGTAGGAATAGCAGGCCATTGGGGAGAGTGACGAATAGGATCATTTAGAATCCTAGACAAATCTGGCAAATCCAAGGTAGAAAGAAAAGGAAACTGTTGATTTACTTGCAGGTATTGATGGCTTTGGGGTGGAAGCCCTGTTGGCAAACGAGTAGGACCGTAAGCAGACTATCCGCAGAGGGAAGCCCCTCGCTAATTCGGTGGTGGCTGGATAGGACAGTAACCCCAAGTATTGTAACCTTGAGTTTGAGTAGGGACCTCAGGTTGAGTAGTCTGACCCGAACCCCAAATAGGATTAGTTACCCCGGGATAAGGTTGGCCAACGGTAGGGATAGCTTGCTACCCCCCATCATTTTGAGGAAAGTTTTGTAGAAGTTGATTCCAATACTGGGCCAATTCAGGAGGTATATTTTGTCCAAAAGGCGAGGTTGGTCCCCCTACTGTAGGTATAGTTCCACCCGAAAGTTGTATGCCAACCGTAGATTGTGTAGTAACTGTGTTGTGTCCGGGAAAAGGAAAAGGAACCGTACCACCCTGTCCACCAATGGGAATCTGCGTGTTGGGTGCAACAGTCGTAATAGTGGCACTAGGATTAGGATTACCAGAAAGAAAATGAGGGAGTGTCGGAATAAAACGAGGAACCTCATACCCAGGAAAAGGTGGACCACCTGGAGAACCAGCTGGGGTTTGTGGAGGTGTTGGATTAGGAGGATTCAACAGAGCATTCAACGCATGGTAACCGGGTGGTAATGTTGGGATGAAATTAGGTATTCGTTGGGTATTGATAGGAGCAAGAGTAGCTGCAGTAACCTCGGTTTGGACACTCGTATTATTCACGAGATGGGCCATCTCGGGAGGAAGAACAAAACGATAAGTGGTAGTCTCGGGTGTAGTCTCTGTCTCAGGAGACACAGGAGGGTTGATTTCGTAAACAGGGGGTGACTCTGTACCGAAAAGAACTCGTCAAAAATTACCGGACCAAAAAGGATCTTGGCCTACTACACCGTGACAAGGCCCAACAGTTGATTCAAAAGATGTAACAATAGTTTCTTCAGAAGGATTTAATCATCCAAAATGTCGTTCACCACGACGAATGCGATAGTCCTCTATAGTATTGATAACTCGAAAATATTCTAGAGAGTCAGTTCGTTCGACTTGTGGAAGTGGTGTGGTGACAACTGGAAGGTCAGTGGTTTCCCCATGTGGTGAAGTAACCACAAGGACTTCAGTCTCATGGGGCGAACCCTCAGGTGTACCAGTAGGTTGAGAATCGTCCAGATGCTCTGGAGATAATCCTTGCATTCTACGAGAACATCGTGGGGGAGAAATTGTAAACAAGTGACAAGTTTCATGAGAAAATTCCTAGGGTCAACTTCAATAAATAAACAACACTCGCTAGTAAACAAAATCTAGGAAGCAATCACCAAGCAAACAATACCTTCTAACTTCGAAACCACTAGTTGGTGATAAAATCCAACATCGCAACAATGAGATGAGAAGGGGTGGGGATAAGGTGGAAAAGTTACATTGACGACATGCTTAACAAACTTACGCCCTGGTGCAAGCTCCCACACATAATCGTGGGTATACCCTCCAAGGAGCCCGAGTGAGTTTGATCAACGTCAATTCTAGGTACCGTGAAGACTTTCCCCTCCACAGTCACCTTGGGTAAGAACCTATAGAGATAGGCCACTAAGGTCACCACAAACAACAGTACAACCTGGGGGAACAGTCGTGAGTCCCATCCACACGCAAGGGTAGGGTATCTAGCCCAAAACCAACTCAAAGGCTTCCACTCATAATTGTGGGTATACCTCGGAGTGATCCCCATAATACGTGCAATCTCTACACCGATGTCGAAAAAGAAGGGTTAGTAACTCTGCCAACACCAATGCGACCTAGTGCTTGACCCTTGTGTTAGAAGGGCNTCCCAGGACAATATGCTGCCAATGGAATTTAACACTCCCTAACTCAAGATGCTATTGTGTGTTTTTGAGCTTTTGGAGAGTGTATCTCTCTTCCTACTCCAAATCACTAGCCTAGCTAATATGTTGGTGTAAAAGAGCCCTAGAAAAGAGTTACTAGATCAATTTTAAGATTACGGAATTTTTTTAAGAGCTGTTGATTACTCAAAGGTAACGGAAGTGAAACTCATGATGTATGACTCTGACCCAAATAATGCAAGGATAACAATGAAATATGACAATTTTCATTCCATGAATCCTAGTTATGGGAGAGAGAGAAAAGTTTCCAAATAAACTGAAATACTACAATGCAATGCACAATTTTCCATTCAGATGTCAATGCAAACAATCATTTATGAATGAACAATCTCTATATGTCTTTTTCAAATACTTCAATAAACTCTAAAATTTGATTCTTCAATGTTTTCGAAAAGACAAAAACAAAATCTTGAAAGAAAACTTGTTGTTCACTTTCCAAGAAGAACTTTGATTAATGAGAAAAGAAAATCAAATCATATAGAATCAAACAATAACAACCCAATCAATTCTTTCAATGAAAGTAAAAACAAAAAGAAAACCAATGAATCTTCCCAATGCAATTGAAAAATTTTCTTTCAAACCACCAAGAAAAAGAGAAAACCTCAAGCACTTAACTCTCTATCAATCACTAGTTCCCAGCCAATCAGACACACTCAACTCCAGAAGTCAGAGAGGATGAAAATTCCAATCAGTGCCAAGAAATGAAAGTCAAGCTACCAAGAGCAAGAAAGACCTAAAAACCCTAAATCTGTTCCATCAAGCAAACTAAGGCAAGAGATATATAAATCAATGATCCAATAAGCCAAAAAGATGTAATTCAACAGATTTGAGCAGTTGAAAAAGTCAAAACTCAATTTCAAAACTTTCAAAAATCTTGCTCGCAGTCAAGCAGTGTTGCATAGTGCGAGAAGATAGGATTCTCGCAGGCCACCTTGAAGCAAGGTGCGAGGTGTTCACACTGGACCCTATATGCACGGTGCGAACTTGACTGGTTCTCGCAGGCTGTCAATTGACACAGTGCGAGAACTCCTGAAGATAATAAAAATTTTGAAAATGCAAGCAAAATTCAAATTGGCTTATAGACCCAGAAGGTCTCTAAGGATATCCTGAGGACTCAGACACTGAAAAAATAGGAGAAAAATGCAAATAGAGAAAATGGCCACAAAAAACTCAAAAACCATAAAGAAAAAGGGAATAGTTCCCTAGTGGAGTCCCCAATTTTGTTTCAGGAGCGGACACAAACCGATCTCCCTAGATCCACCTGGATCTAGAAAAAAACAAGACAGAATAATACTCTTTCCCTAGACCTAGCCTATTGAATGAACTAAGAGACAAGGATCATGGACATACCTTATGAACGCTTTCCTTAGGTCTCTGTTGTTCCAAGCTTCGCTCGAATGCTCTTGTCCCGTTCAGATCACAACAGTACAAAACAATCGAAGTAAAGGAAGATTAATATATTCAATAGCTAGTCTATACATATGATCAAGGAGTTATGTAATAAAGTGACATCATCTTTATGGGAAAGGGACATATTACTGTATTGAATTAATTGAAAGTGAAAGTTACAACCTCAGCCTTGATGTTGTAGATCTCCTTTCGATGGCTCCTAGCTCTGACACACACACTTGCTCATGCATGAAGAAAATCAACCACTTTTGATGAACTTGCTGGTGTCTCTAGCTGCTGTAGCATCAGTCCTTCATACAAGCCTTCAATAATTCTCCAATCAATCTCTTGCTAGGTTGCTTCTAACCTTTTCCATAAGCATTCCCTTTAAGATATAGGAGAAGATAGATTAGTTACTTGGATAGGAATGATCCCAAGATATCTGGAATGCCAGCACCTGAACAACCATTCGAAGCCAACTCATGCTTCTAGAAGATGCCCTTCTAGAAGGTTTGAGATTTTATCTTTTTCCTCCCTATGAATGATTCTCGCAGGCATATATATAGGTAGCCTACGAACATCTCTTAAAAGCATGATTTCTGGAAGCAGACAAATGTAACTTTTATCAGGAAAGTGCTCTTAGTGAATAGCTTGATTTTCCATCATCATAACATCATCACGATGACCAAAATTGTGGATAACAACACCCCAAGTGAGCTCAATGTTCAAGGAAGATATATACCTAGGAAGGATTAGGTAGCTCAACAAACCAACTCTCTCACAGCTAACCATTTCAAAATACAAAGGGTTTCTCCTCCATGGAGATAAAAACCTCCAATGAGATACCTATGAATTTCATATTAAAGTATTGATGTGTTAGTTTGATAGTTCGTTAAAAGAATATATTTTCAGCCTTGAGTTGTATGTAGTTTTGAGTGACATCCTTTCTTAGAGTAGGCTTTGAACTGGTCCAACAATAAAGAGTTGGAGCTATGTAAAACTATAAGAAGGTAATTGGACCCATGAATGAAACCAAGCCACCAGTTTTGATATCTTTTATTTATAGTTTTCTTTAGTATATCTTGGATTCTCTTTAGATCAACTACCACATTTGTGCTCATATCTCTTTTGATTTATTTCCTAGGAAGCTTTGTACTATATAATTTAACATTATTGTAGTATGTTACAGTATTTATATTTTCACTCACACATTAGGATTCTATAGGTCACCCTCGCACCCCACATGTCCTCTTCATAGTTATAGTTCTCTTGGATTCGACCCACCTATAAAATTTCTAGCTTTGGGTTCCTTTTAGGAGATTCCTCCACACCAATTTCCTTATTCAACTAGTTACCTTACCTATATTTTGTAGCCAATGAAGTAATGTTGATCACACCTCTTTATTTTGTTCCCTACGTTCTAGACCCATTCATATCTATCCAAAATTTGGGTTTTTTTAGAGGTCGCCCTCCCACCAAGGACATTCCTCTTGAGTCGCATCCCCTCTCTTGATATATTTTTCAATGCCTTCCTTTGACACACACCATGAATGAAACCAAGATGATCGAGATCAAGTCACTGGTTTACCTTGATTCAGGATGAATAACAATACAATATATCAATAATAAAAAAACATTATTAAATATTTTTTCTTAAAATTTTACACATGGATTTGCATACCACGGAACCCTAAAATACTCAACTAAGGCCAAATTAATATCATTATTCTTTAGTCAATTCCCATCAAGCCGGGAACATTCCAATTCCAATTTTATTTCCATTCCAGAACCTCTTTACTATCAATGTAATACAAATTATTATTAAATATTAGATACTTAACAATAGAATATATATGTAATACAAACTATTATTAAATATTTTTCAATTTTCATTAACATTATTAAATATCTTTTAGCTTCATATTTTACACACATATTTGCATATCATAAAACCTTAAAATACTCAACTAACACCAAATTAAAACCAGTCTTTATTCAT
>ML782597.1:323756-349211 GCA_009831015.1 Picea engelmannii | reverse complement strand
ATACAGCATGTCATCCCGATGAAGCCCCAAACCTTGCCCTTCCAACAGAAACTGAGGAAAATGCATCCTAAACTAGAACCGACTGTACAAAAAGAATTGAATAAACTCCTAGGTGCTAAAATAATTTTTCCTGTTAGACACACCTAATGGGTATCCAACCTCGTCCCAGTGCGGAAGAAAAATGGGGAGATTCGACTTTGTGTCGATTTCCGGAACCTCAACAAAGCGTCTGATAAAGATAATTATCCTGTCCCTCCCATGTAACAGATACTTCAACAAGTATTTGGTTCCGAGAGGCTATCCTTGTTGGATGGTTTCTCTAGATACAACCAAGTCTCGATGTCTCTGTCAGACCAATTAAAAACTACCTTCCGTACTCCGTGGGGCACTTATGCTTATCGCAAAATGCCCTTTGGATTGATTAATGCTGGTGCTACCTTTCAGAGAGCAATGGATATTGCTTTCCGAGGCTTGATCAATCACTCTGTAGTAGTCTACTTATATGATGTGACCTTTTACTCTAAAAACAAAAACGATCATCTAGATCACTTACGAGCCGTTCTGCTCCGATGTCGTAAATACGGCATCTACTTGAACCCCAAGAAGTCCATTTTTGCAGTAGAACAGGGTAAACTACTAGGATTCATTATGTCTAGTGATGGAATGATTATTGACCCCGAGAGGACCCAAGTCATCTCTAAACTTCCCCCACCTACCTCCAAAAAATCCATGCAGTCTTTCTTAGGCCAGATCAATTTCGTGAGAAGATTCGTCCCCAGTTTCTCCGAGATGGTCAGACCTCTCCAAAATCTGATTAAGAAAGACACCCAATATCACTGGGGACCCACTGAAAACCAAGATTTTAACGATATAAAGAAGGCCATAATTGATGCTCCGTCTCTCATGAGCCCTGATTTCTCTCAAGACTTTACACTCTACACTTTTTCCTCTGATCGTTCCTATGCCGCAGTCCTAACTCAGAAGAATTCCAAGAACAACAAAGTACCCATCGCCTTTATGAGCTCTGCTTTCAAAGGTGCTGAACTTAATTACCCAGCGGTCTATCGGCAAGGCTACGCTGTGTTCAAGGCAGTTAAGCATTTCCGGTCTTATCTTTTGAAGTCAAGGATGAAGGTCATTGTCCCTTACCCTGCCGTTAGGAACTTGTTAGTGCAAAAAGAGATAGGAGAGAAAAGAGCCAACTAGGTGACCTCCTTGTAGGAGTATGACTTAGAAATCACCCCAGCTCAGATCCTGAGAGGCCAAGGGTTGTGTAAGTTGGTTGTTGATTCAGAAACGGAACAGCAAGAAGATAGTGATACGTTAGACCTAGAACAACGTGATCACAGTTTGATTTGTTGCACACAAAACCTAGTGAGTCCTTGGTACGACGATATCAGACACTATCTTCAACATGGATCAACACCCCGTCACCTTGACCCTGCCAAGAGAAGAGATTTGAGACTAAAGTCCGCCTCCTTTCACCTAGTTAAGGGTATACTGTTTCGTCAGAATTTTGATGGCGTACTGATGCGTTGTCTTGAAAAGGACGAAGCAGAAAAAGTCTTGCTTGAGTTGCATGCGGGAGAAGCTGGTGGTCACTTCGGTGGGGATACCACAGCTCATAAGGTTTTAAGATCCAGTTACTACTGTACAACGCCTTTTAGAGACGCCCATGCCTTGTGCCGTAAATGTATCATTTGTCAGAAAGCATCAGGGCGGTTGCAAAAACCAGCCTTTCCCTTGCAGCCCGTTTTAGTCGATTCTCCTTTCCAGCAATGGGGCCTTGATATCATTGGTCCTATTAACCCTCCATCCTCACAACAACACAAGTATATTGTGACAGCCACTGATTACTTTACTCGATGGTCTGAAGCCGCCGCGCTAAGAACTGTTAACACAAGTCAGGTGATCACGTTTCTGAATTCGAATATCATCACCCGTTTTGGCATACCTGATTGTCTAGTCTTTGATTACGCTTCATACTTTTCCTCTCTTGAGATGAGTGAGTTCACCTTAGAGAAGGGAATAAAGCTGAAGTATTCCGCTAGTTATTACCCCCAGGGCAACGGCTTAGCAGAGTCAAGAAACAAGAACTTGATCAAGATTATCAAGAGAACCGTGGCTGAAAATCACAAGAACTGGCACAACACACTGCTTAATGCACTGTGGGCTGATAGAGTAACACCCAAAGCCGCTATAGGTAATTCCCCCTTTTTCCTCGTTTATGGCAGAGAATCCATTTTGCCTCCTCATGTTCTTCTTCCTTCGCTCCAATTGTCACAAAAGGTCCAAGAAGAAGAATGTCCCCCTTTAGAAAGCCGTATTAACACTTTGATGAAGTTAGAAGAAGTAAGAACCCAAGCCAAGCGTAAATTAGATCAACATCAACAATTGATTAAAAGCTGGTTCGATTCTAATTCTGCTTCTGATAGAAATTTTGAAGTAGGCAATCTCGTCTTAAAGTGGGACAAACCACACGAAGGGAAGGGTGAACACACCAAGTTTCAAAATTTGTGGCTTGGGCCATTTTTTATTGCTGAAAAGTTGGGTCCTAGTTCCTTTCGTTTGCAGAATCTTGAAGGGCAGCTTGACACCTACCCGGTGAATGGCCAGGCCGTGAAAAGATACTTTGCCTGATTTACATCCTTGTATATTATGTAAATATTTCCTTTTTGCCTTTCTTTTCATTTTTTATTTGTTTTGATTGATCAGTTTAGTGTGTTTTTGTGAAACATATGCAGGCATATGCACTGAGCCATTCAGACAAAGACAATTGGAAAATCTCTTCGCTGAAATAACTTCTGAAAGGTTGTACGAACATCAGTGACATATTTCTAAAAAATGAAAATGATGTTGGAAAATGTTGTTTGAAAGAAGTTTACTAATTTCAATCTCTGAGTAAAGTTTGTCATGATCATCTTTATCTTTTTACGCTGTCCCTTTTCCGTAAAGGAATGACTTAAAAGGATGTATCCCTGTCAAAGTAAGTTGTTTTAGAAATAAAACATTGTTGGAGCTGAATAAAGGACAGTATCAAAATTTCTGACGAGGCCTGAAAAAAATATGATAAAATACCAAGATTTTTCAGCGTCACCCCGCTCAGCTATATGTAAAAGAAAAACAAAATAAAATGTAAATAAGAGCTGTGGGAAGTGTTTGTAAACCCATCGGGATGCTAAATAGGTCCGCTGGCAGCGGGTAAATGCAAGCATGGCGCCAAGACAACTTCGCCGGGGTACTGAACAGGCCTGCTGGCAGCAAAGCAATGTCGGGTGAAAGAAAATCTATAAAATTATAAGAAACCTCTTTTAAAGTCCTCTATTCTAATCTAGAACTTCTTGATAGGATACAGACGTCTGAGTGGGTTAAATGGAAACCCTGTTGAGGCTATGAACGCCTACTGGAAGTAGTGGCCATGCCAACAGTATTGAAGATTTTATCATAAAAATCATGACTTTCTAATCTTAAAGACTATTTTTGGTTTGCATATTTTGAAACATCGCTGAAAAAAATAGTAGATGATGATGTTGGTACAATTTTCTGGTTGTCGTTTTAAGTCGAATTTTTCTTTGCTGTCCTGATCTGAATTCATTTCTTTTGACAGAGATAACTGCTTCTCCCAGTGTCTCGCCATTGTTGGCAGCCAATTCAATTTTTTCAATTTCCCTAAAAAGATGCCTACACCTAATTGTCTCCTAAATGACAAGTCATCGTCGCATTTTGCAACTAGACATTTGTTTCATTTTTGCGACAATTGCAATTTGGTTTCGATTCAGTTTTCACAACTGAAAGTGTGAAAACCCATCCATCGTTGTTTGGACTGTCGTAGTCTTTTATTAATTTTCTGAAAGGCACTTTACCATTGGTTTATCACATGACTGCAAAGGTTCTTTCAAACTATGTCCCTTGGCCTACTCTTACTTTGATTGCGCATTTGGATTTACTTGATCAATAAGCCATTGAGAATGCAAATTTATTGGTTACATTTGATTCAATAAGGGTCATGATTGATGTTGGTTTTATGTGATATGATCCTTATTGTTTTGAGCTCTTGACTTATCGATTTTATAAAACCATTTATCATAATGTTTTATAAAAAATTGATTATATATTATGCTATGAGCGCATATGAATTTCAATTTCAGGTTGAAAGGCAAAGGTTTGAAGTTATGAAATCACGATCGGGTAAACTTTTGGTTTGATAGTCTGAATTTATGCAATGGCACGATTGGATAAATATTGGTTTAACGTTTTAATGATTTGAATTAATACAATGATGCGTTGGTTAACGTTGGATTTTGAGTCGATGGTTCTAAGTTATGCAATGGCGCATTGATATGATATATGGTATGGCAAGTTGATCCACCGCCCAAAGTGACGTTTTGGCCGATTCATGTGGTTTAAACGATATTATGTGGATGGAACAACACTGTACTGTGCCATTATTATCCTGCATGGCGGTGGTAATCCCACCACCTTCGCACGCGTACAATTAATCCTTTCCTCTTTGAGCGCTGCAGCTGTTAGCCGTAACCATTTTCGACCCTGTGTATTGTTCTGTTCATTTCAAACCCTACTATGCGCAGAAGCCATGGCTCCTGTCGTAAGGGCCAAGCCCAACGGTTACCAAGCATTGCTGATGTTCGATGGTGCTTATAGCGACCTGGAGAAATTCATATGGCTCCCGTTCATAAGGAAATTCGATGGTTATAACCCTAGCGTGGCTCGGCAATTTGCGTTATCATTTGATGGCTGCCGAGCCAAAGTTGGGGATGTTCAACTGGAAATTAAAGAACAATTTCTTAGCTCGGCAACCAGTCTGCCTGCTAATGGACAGAAGTGGTCGAAAAGTTGCAAGGTGGAAGATGTCCCATGGACATTACTTTTCCAATCTCGAATGGTGAACTCTTGCGACAAAGGTTTGCCTGCAAAAATGTTAAAACCACACTGGCATGACCTGCTAATGACAATCAAGCAATTCATTATTTGCAAGGGCAGGTACGGGTTCATTTTCTTGTTTCACCTTCGTCTATTGATGGTTTTTATAGGATACGATCTTAGTATGCCCCACTACCTGCATAGAAGTCTGTTTAAGATGGCTAAAAGGTACAAACGTAACTAGGTCGATACCAGCCTCTTCCATATTGGGTTGATTAAAATGTTTATGGTCTATGAGTTGGGGTTAAGTCATGACTATTGGAGTGATTTTCTCAGTCGTAATGGCTTTGAAGAATCAAACCCACCACAGGTTGATAAACCTATGGTGACCGAAAGAAAGCCTATCCCTGTGCCTTACAGCGTTTTGCTACCCAAACCTCTACCCGACTCACCTACGAACTTGCCCATGTCTGTGACCAAACAGATCGAAATTGCTAAACCCGCAGCCAAAAAGCCTAAAGCTAAAACTAATGCTAATTCTAAGGGCAAGAAAAACGCTCGATTAATCTATCGCATGGCAAGAAATAAACGTAGAACCCCGGCCAACCCTGAGCCTATTGTGGTCAGTGAAGATTCTGATTCGGAGATTGAACATTTTCTCGCAAACGAGTGTCCTTACTCAGAAGGCTTGTGTGACAAACCTTCGTATGACTTTGTCAAGAATTTACCACCTTGTTTGCGGGATGATCCTAATTTTCCTGGCATTGAACTACCTCGTGGAACCCTCGGTGACTCGTCGAAACCCCCTTCTGATCAAACAGTTGTTTCACCATGCGATCAATGTATCATGTGGTTGGAAAGGTATTACACTGATGTGCTGATGTTGCAATCCAGAATCCATGCTCTGCAAGATCAAGTGGCAAAACTCACCAGTCGTAATGCGAAGGAGCAACCCACTGACAAGAAACAATGAATTATTGGTTCAATTCTGTTTAAAAATGTCGAGTCGGCTACAGCAATTGTCAATTCGAAATTGGCATAGCCTCAACAGCCTCGCTGGTATAACTTTCACCCATTTATATGGCACATTTGTAAACTCAGTGTACATCATTGACCTGCTATGTCACATAAACATGCATTGCTATATATAATTTGTTTTGGTAAATCGAAGTTTGTTATCGTTAAAGTTTTAATTGGATTTGGTTTTGATTCTATTAGTCATAATATGGATTTGATTGTTTTAAATCGGTTGCGATTGAATGTTATGTTGCATCTATTATAGACAAGCCGTTTTTCATTTCAAATTTTGAAACACGATCTATGCTGCGATCTGAATTGGTTATGATGCACATATACGATGGTTGTCTGTTACAATTTTATATGACTTTGACCAGCCCGGATACGATTGGGATTATGTTTAAAAAAAGGTTTGGTTTTATATTTACCAAATCATTAAGTGATACAAATCGTAACAGTCATACAACTACCAGCTAGTCAATTCGTTGTGGTCATTCGACCATGTTCTCTTTTTGAATTGGAATGACAGTGTATTTTCAGTTACGGATGGATTTGTAAAACAAAATGATCATGCCCAGGATGATGAATTGTTCTATAATTAACTCAGACCCTGATTTTATTTGATTGTTGTCCAGCCTATGGTTATCAATGTTGTTCGATATTGACTATGTTACACCCAGCAATCAAAATCCATGGCGATTTTTGGTCAATGTTGTTACGCATGTTTCGTTTTGAGTATATCATAACAGCCTTCCCATATTTGATTACAACAGAATGAATCTTATGCTTAATCTCTACAGCCTGTTGATTGAAACGACATGAAATCTATGTATATTGCTACAGTTGTAACATATATGTTGTGTTCAATGATATCGATTATAGTTATGTTATGGCATATCATATCTTGTCTATGATTCTGTTCGATTGTGGTTGTATTGATTACGATTGCATCGTATCTCATATGATCTGATTCACTGCTTAATTTCGTGTGATACGAAACAAGCCTGTCAAAGTTTAACCATGTTTTATGGTAACTGAAAACAGAGCATTCTTTACTCTGTTTCGATTGCATTCATTTTGATATTGTTTAAATTTGAATGATAATTTCACCTCGATCGTTGGTAACTCATTTTTTGATGATTATTAAAAGATGATTGGATTTTATTTTATTTGATTAGTATATGATTATGTTTGCTATTCTTGACTAGCTACAGAATCAGATGATTCTGTAGCTAAGTCTGTGGAGTCAATTTTTTATTGTTTTCTTAATAAAATATCCTTCTAATTTGATCTTTGTGTTCTATTGCAGGCAAATTCGAATTGGCAATAGATATGATGAGCAGTTAGGGGATGTTTTACAGATTCTACTTGCATTTTATTTCCTTAGTTTAGGTGATTTTGGGATATCTCCCAGATTGTGTAAAACTATTTGATATTATCCACAAGGAAGTTTTACCTTGTGAAGAGACCTATATATACTTATTATTTTTTTAATAATGTTCATGCTCAGTTGTGGGAGAACAAGGATATGGAGTTATAATACAGACTGAAGAAAAATTTGGTGTTTTTTCATAGCTTTTGCTTTTCAATATATCAATGTTTTGTTTTATGTTGGGTATATCAATTTGTTTATGGTTTATGATTACTTTAGCTATCTAAATCATGTACAAATGATATAATTTTAATCATTGCCATCCATATTTTGTTTCTTCCAAATAGATAAAAGACATAACAATTGTTAGTTCAGTTTGTGAATGATAGTTTTATCTTCTTCATAAATTGAATTGTTATATATAAGTTTTCTGCATAATAGGTTTTCCTTATTGTAGGATTTTATAATCAGAAGATTGTTATGATTTTCCTTTTATGTCTTGTTTGTCCTATAAAATACTTCAAGGAGCATCACAACCAATCATTTACAAAAAGCTAAAGGACTTAACGGTGTGAGTTTCCCTCCTCCAAACAGCTCATAAGTCATCATACACAGGGCAGACTTGGAGCGTTCCCAGGTCAATTAGATTGTTGTTTGCTGTTTTCATTAAGTAGTTTAATATAGATATAATCTTAATTAGATTTATATTACATTGTTTAATTTCAGTAAATATATTAGATCATTTAATTTCAGTATTTTTATTTCTTTTTCATAAAATATAAAAAATCAAAAAGGATTTCTTAGCTGTCTTAAGGCAGCGAACACATGAATTTTACAGGTTTTAATTAAATCTGTAGTTGGTTTATAGTGTACATTTGTGAATAAGAAATATTACAACTGATAATTAGATAGTTGATTTGAGTTATTATAATAGTAATTAGTAGACTGTACTTAATAGTTAGAGTAGTTAGTATTTAGTTGTAGTTTGATTTAGTAGTTTGTTTTAATTAGATTAGTGTATTAGTTAGTTTTTAGTTAATTTATTTTATTTAATTTGTTTTATTATTTTTGGTTAGTTAGTTTTAGTTTCTTTTAGATTACTTAGCTCAGATCAATTCTCTCTTTGGTTTTCTTAAAAGACCTTAGAGCGGCCAACAGAGCCGTTAAACTCGTCAGGGTGGTCCATTCCAAACGGCTTGGGTTATTTAGACAACCCCGGACTGGTTCCACTCTCTCAATTGACGGACGGACATTTTCGCCCGTCAACAAACCCACAATTACAAACAAATGTCCCCATTACAGAGAAATCTGTTGAATCAAAAACTGTCCAGATGAGCCAGTTGGAATTTGAAACAGGTGGTTGGCCACCAATATCCACCCGGATCAATCCTCCCCCTTTAGGAAGCAATGATATCCATTGCATTGAGCACCCGATGAAGAGGGGAAAGCATTTTCTGAATCTGAATCTTGGTGAGTTGAGTGCCTTGTTGGAGAAGTTGTGTTGCTTGGTTTGTGGAAGGTTTTCGTGAACCTATTGTTGCCGGGGTTGAATCTATTCCACGAACCTATTGTCTTTGGGATTGATGGGGAATTGTGTAGGCACCATTGTAGGTGAAGGAACAATATATGCTTTCTCTTTTGCAATCTTCTTCTACTGGATATAAGGTGTTGAGGCTGCAATGGTTGTAGTGGCCTTCTATGCATCCTTTGAACAAACTGTGAAGAGGATGAATTTTGTAGTATGAGAGATTACCTTGTGGCACTATTTTGGTGGAACAATAGTCGAAAATGCCTTTAGTATCTTGTAGAGCTAACCCCCCAGAGTAATAATGACACTATGGGGTCGAGACTCATAAATAGCATGGCGTTTCCACATATATGGTTGGCCCAAAACAACATCACAGACATCAAGAGGGAAAACATCACACACTACCTAATCCTTGAAGGGATGGATGCAATAGGATAGGCGACACTACTGGATGACACAAAGATCTTGTCCCTGGTGAAGCCACCTGATGTTGTATGGCTACCGGTGTGGTGTTGTCGACAACCCCAACTGTTTGAAAGCCTCAGTTAAGATGAGGTTCTTCTGGCTTCTGTTATCAACAATGAAATGAAATGGGGTCCCCTTCACCCACATCTGTGAATGGAATAGGCACCCCCCCTCTTCAGGATCTACTTGTTCTTCTGGTTGAATTGTTGCGGTCGCGACAATAGTAGTAGAGTCTGCATCGATGATATGTTTGTTTTCAATATTTCTTAGATCAGATTTCGAATCAGGGTTCATCTCCTTATCTTTGACCTCAGACACCAATGACTGTTTCGAGCGACATTCATCGGTGTTGTGCTAGGGGATTTTGTTTAAGTTGTACCACTTCCTAGTGTCATTCTTTGTCTTTCCTTTACCCTTCTTTTCCTACGTCTTGGAATGGTTTTCATGAGGTTGTTGGTTAGGGTCATATTTACCATGCTTTGATTGTTGTGGATTTGTAGACCCAAACTCCCATTTGTTCTGGTGCCTAAATTTCTACTCGATTTTGACAACATATCGATAGGAAGCTCCCAATGATGAGATGTTTAGAAAATCCATTTAGGTTTGGATGTACTTATGAATACCCCCATGGTATTTCAGAACTAGATGACAATTGGAGTCTTTGATACTCAACTTTGTGCGCAAGGTATGTAAATTATTTTTGAACTATAAAATTGTTTGGCTCTTCTCTTGCCACAGTGTTGTCCATCTCATGTACTAGTCTTCATAGTTATCAACATGGTAGTATTGTTCCTTGAAAAAATCCACAAAACAACCCCAAGTGGACTCAGCCCCATATATTCCAGATTCATCTATGGAAATTTTATCCCAGTAAGTTTCCCACCAATGTTTGACATGGGGGAGAGCCTTGAGGAGTGCGAAGGTGATCGTTTCCCTATCGGAAAAAATGTGAACAAATAAATAACCTTGTAGTATATTCAACCATTTTTCTAAGGAATCTGCATCTATATGACCTTCAAATATGGGAATATAAAAATTAACTTGTACCTTGAAGCAAGAGGTTCCTCCAAAGTGGTTGCTTGATGAAGATGCTCCTATTTTTATCGACAGGAGTTGAAGGATGTGGGAAAAATTCTCCATCATTTTGTCCCTCTTTCATGCAAGAACTTGCTTAAGCAACAGGTTAATAGAATCTTCTGCTCTGCCATTTTTATTTTATGTCTCCATAGATGGTTTCTTGGGCGTGCGAGATCAATTTTCCTCAAGAGAGACAAGATTGATACCCAACTTGCTATACTCGAACCTCGTCAGGGACATGCACTGAAAAATGATCAAGAGAAGCCTGCTCTTATACCACTAATCTAGATTATTTTCAGAATGAAATGAAAGCAGAGATATTACAATGAAATACACATAAATATTGTCAGAAACAGAGAAATACAACAATACATGATTTCTATTAATGAAAGAAATGTACAGATACTGTAAAAATACAGAGTGCAAGACTCGCTAGAATGGTGGCAACTTTATCTCTAAGAAGAGATGTGACGACTATGCTCATTCACAAGAATATGAGTAAAATGAGGCTCTGGAGGCCTTTTTACAATAAACATGAATGCCAAAACCCTAGACATCCAAAAACCTAACCCTAGGAGATGAAGCGCCAAAATTCATGTGGGCCCCGTTGGGGTAAGTTAGTACATCAACTTCCCGAGGTCTAACGTTTTCATACGATCTCTTTTTTAGGCATGCGATAGCCCATTGGAAAGGTATTTTCGAGAAGTATGCATTATGTTGTCAAAATCTAATTCTATTTACAGATTGACTGTGGCAAGCCAAAAAAGCACTGTTTAGAGCCCCAAAATGGCCTTGGAAGTACAAAAAGGTGTAATGACATGAAAAATTCCAAAATAAGCCAGTTGGAATAGGTGGGAAACCACCAATATCCACCTGGATGTTGTGTAGGGCTTTGGGACAACCACGTAAATTTAGAACCCACAATTAAAAAGAAATTTCCCCATTACATAGAAACATGTTGAATTGAAAACTGTCCAGATGAGCTAGTTGGAATTTGGAACAGGTGGGTGGCCACCAATATCCACCTGGATCAACATAGCTTTTAAGCATGGCCCTCATGGGATGAGATAACATGTGGTTATTTCCACATGCCCACTTTGATTTGTACACAAATGGATCCTTGAAGGAGCCTTGAAGAGGCTCTAAAACCAAGTGAAGAATCCCCTAAGGTAAAGTGAAGAAGCCAACATATGTCCAAGATAAAGATTGCAAGATGGAGATTGTTGAAAGTATTATTTGTGGTCAATTTGGATACCCTATATTTAGGATAATTTTTACCCTAAATAACTAACTCAAATGGAAGCAAAAGTTACATGGTTGGAAATCTCATTCTGATACCTTTGCAATGGTATATGGAAGTCCCTCTAGCTCCATAGGAATGAGGAGATATGAGTTTTTCCGTCTGAAAACCCAACCAGAAAGTTGAGGTTGGTTCACCTAATTTCTGGGGACAAAATTGATATAAATACAAGATAGAATTTCACATTTTTAGTGTAACCAATGAAGATATCAAGTTTGAGGTATGCTCAAGGTGTTGGGGTGTCTTTCTGGTGTGCAAGAGCACTCTAATGGATTCTCTTAGTTTATTTTTTATTCTTAAGGTATGTTATAAGGATGTGATGTTGTCGTAAGGCTATGATGTTCATGTATGCTCTGCTATGAATTTTTAATGTTTCCATGATGTTGTTGTGAAGTTGGGATGCTACTGTATGATCTGATACAAAGTTGTAATGATTCCATGATGTTTCCATGAGTGGATGTTTCCATGAGTGGATGTTTCCATTAGTGGATGTTTCTGTGAATGGATGTTGTCATCAATGATTACATTCTAGAAATTATGCTATGAGGCTTGCTAGGGTTTGAAGGATTGTCCATGGACTGAATCATGCAATTGAAGTTAGACGTAATATGTGTATGATGATCTTGTATTGGTGATATCTTAATGAGTTGGTTCTCAATTGAGTATATTGGTGTCTTTAGTAGGTTGGCTCATAAATCTTATTGAGTTGGTGCTCAATTGAGGATATTGGTGTATCCAGTAGGTTGGTTGCTACATATTAATGAGTTGGTGCTCATTTTAGGATATTGGTGTTTCTAGTAGGTCAGTGCCTACATATTGTTGAGTTGGTTGTTAGCTAAGTAGATTGGTGTCTCTAGTAGGTTGGTTCCTACAAACATTTATAAAATATAAGTTTTTTGGTTTTATCCCACAAGGGTTTCCACATTAAACTTTGTGCATCATTCTTTGAGTTTATATGTGATTATTGTTTCTCATTTAATGATTGATTTATGAATGATTAAATAAAGTAAAAAGGCATATTTTATTGATTCACCCCCTACTCTCAGTATAACCATAAGCTCAACAATTGGTTTTAGAGTTGGTTCCTTCAGGAATAGTCTAACCACTGGAAAGCAGATCATGGATAAGCAAGGATAGTTTACCAAAACTATAACACCATTGTTCGATGGGAAAAAATATTCTTTTTGGAGAATAAGAATGAGATCATTTTCGCAGGCACATGGATTTGATGTTTGGCATGTTGTATTAAATGGATACACTACACCAAATTCTCCCCCAACAGACAATGTTGGTAAAAATCATAGTGAATACAATGAAAAGGCTATAAATTCCATTCTAAGTGTTCTAACAGGTTAAAAATTTGTTAAGGTTATCCATTATTATTCTGCAAACGAAATCTAGGACAAGCTCAAGAATTTTGATTAAGGAGATGCTAAAGTCAAAGGGTAAATATTCATACTTACAAAGAACTATTTGAACATCTAAGAATGAAGGAAGATGAAGATATTGCAACTTATTTTCTTTGAGTTGATGAAATTGTGAATACTATAAGAGGACTGGGAGAAAATATTGATAGTTCCTCATTCAATGAATATGATGATAGTGACAATGAATCAAGAATAGTACTCTTCATGGCATTAGAGACTCAAGAGGAAACTATTGAAAATAACGAAGGAGACTATGAAGAAGAAGTAGAAGTTAATCTTGAGGCAGAATTGATTAGTTCCTTAATTGATCTAATTAGTGGGAAAGGAATACCAAAGAAAGGACAATATAGGATTGTACATAGCAGAAGACAGTGGCTTGGTAAATCATACAAGAGCACAAGGGGAGCTACTTCAAAAAGCTCCAAGAAATGGCCTAGTCTAATGGGGAGTCAACAAAATCAAAGGGGGAGTGTCATTGAAAGGGAAAGATTCTCACAAAGATAACATTATCATCAAAAGAAGGAACCATTGATGATAGAGGGAGAAGAAAAAATAGTTAAATGACAGTGGATAAAAGCATGAATATAGGAGGAGCAATAGAATAAGAAATAGAATCATGAAATTCTGGAGGGGGAGACAATATTTTTCCTAGATGTCAAAGGGGAGAGAAACAAACTGTTGGTGATAGGGGGACTCACATGATAATACAAAATGATCATTTTTCCATTGATGTCAAAGGGGGAGAGAAACAAAGTAATGGATAGAGTGAGCATGCATCACTACAAAAAGAATAAGGTGTTTCCATCAATGAAAAAGGGGGAGATTGTTCAGAAAATGTTGTCATTGATGTCAAAGTGGTAGTGATGATGATGATGTGGTAGTGAGAAAGCGATATCATTTGAGCATTGAAGCCATGAATCCAAGTAAAGAATCCTTGAAGTCATGAATCCAAGTAAAGAATCCTTGATATTGTTTGAGTATTGAAGCCATGAAGCCAAAGTAAAGAAGCCTTGAATCCATGAAGCCAAGTAAAGAAGCCTTGAATCCATGAAGCCAAGAGAAGAAGCCTTGAAGACATGTTGATGAAGCATTGAGAAGCCAACATGGAGTATTCAAGCCACGAGGACAAGTCAATGCCAAAGAAAATTTAAGAATCCCGTGAAGCAGTAATGATATGTCCACTTGAATAAGCCTTGAAGCGCCTTGAAGGATCCTTGACATAAGTGTATATAACTCCAAATTGGTCCCCTTATGGTGTATCTTTTAAGCATGTCCCTCACGGGATGAGATTACATGTGGTTGTTTCCACATGCCCACTTTGAGTTGTACACAAATGGAGATTTGAAGGAGCCTTGAAGAGGCTCTAAAACCAAGTGAAGACACCCCTAAAATCAAGTGAAAAAACCTACATATGTTCAAGATAAATATTGCAATATGGATATTGTTGAAAGTATAATTTGTGGGAAATTTGGATACCCTATATTTGAGGGCATTTTTACCCTACATAATTAAATGAAATGGAAGCACAATTTACATTTGGAAATATTATTTTGAGACATTTTCCAATGGTATATGGAAGTCCCTCTAACTCCCTAGGAATGAGGAGATATATTTTTTTCGTCCGACAACCCAACCAAAAAATTGAGGTCAGCTCAACTAATTTTTGGCAACAGAACTACTATAAATACAATATAGAATTTTGCACTTTTAGTGTAACCAATGAAGACATCAAGTCTGAAGTGTGCTCAAGGTGTTGGGGTGTCTTTCTAGTGTACAACAGAACTCTAATGGATTCTCTTAAGGTCTTTGTTATTCTCATGGTATGTTATAAGGATGTGATGTTTCCATAAGGTTGTGATGTTTCCATATACTCTGCTATGAAGTTGTAATGTTGTCATGAGGTTGGGATACTACTATATGATCTGCTATGAAGTTTTCATGTTGTCGCAATGTTTGCACGAGTGGATGTTTCCATTAGTGGATGTTGTCGTGAATGGATGTTACTATTAGTGGATGTTTCCATCGATGATTACATTATGGGAATGATGTTATGAGGCATGCTAAGGTTTGAAGTATTGTATGTGGAATGAAGCATGCAGGTGAAGTCAGAAGTACTTCGTGTATGAATATATTGAATTGGAGATATCTTATTGAGTTGGTGCTCAGTTGATGAGATTGGTGTCTCCGGTAGGTTGGTGCCTACATCTTATTGAGTTGGTTCTTAGTTGAGGAGATTGGTGTCTCTGGTATATTGGTCGCTACATATTATTGATTTGATGCTCATTTGAGGAGATTGGTGTCTCCAGTAGTTCGGTGCCTACATCTTGCTAAGTTGGCTCTCAACTAAGGACATTTATGTCTCCAGTAGGTCAGTGCCTACATCTTCCTGAGTTGGTGCTCAACTAAGGAGATTCGTGTATCGAGTAGGTTGGTTCCTACAATATTTGTAACAATAGGTTGGTGCCTACATACATTTATAAAAGATAAGTTTTGTGGTTTTCTCCCACAAGGGTTTCCATGTTAAACTCCGTGCATTGTTATTTGAGTTTATATGTGATTATTGCTTCTCAGTTAATGATTGATTGATGAATGGTTAAATAAAGTAAAAAGTATCTTATACTGATTTACCCCCCCTCTCTCAGTATAACCATAATATCAACAATAGTTTTATCCTTGTTGAGGTTAGTGAAACACCACCTTGCAACGTCGTTGTACAGGAACAACATCGAATGAGCTTCTATAACATGTATACCACTTTTTCTAATGTCTTGTTAGGATTCAAGGTCTTCATATTTAGGCGAGAACTCTTCCTTATGGAATATCTTGTATATCTCATCATACCATGGATAATGTTCTCTTCCATTGAATAAATTCACATCCATTGCCAAAATATTGTCTCGACCCTTGACAGTTGTTGGTATATTTGCCATATGATTTTTTCCCTTTTTAGTCTGTGGACACGACATGTTGTTGCTTTGTTATTATGTAATAATTAAGACCAAAATAATTCTACCATATCACTATTATCAACATAAATGATTAAAATCAAACCATACACATAAATGTTACTCTTGAATTCTACATATGCCTTGGGATATCTTGATGCTACAATATACACATCCCTCACAAACTTACAAAAGACAAATAATGCATCAATTAGGGTTGAAAATAGGTTTTATGCACTTATAATTTACCCCAAACCTTATGAAATTAATTACAAGCGGGTTACAACCTATATCAAGGTGGATAAGTACATTGCCATTAATACACTCGAAGGATATTTTCTCCAATTTTTGTGTATTGGATGCATGGCGTTGGAACATGGTGGTCAAGATCTTAGATTTGAAAAAGATTCCTTGATAGTGTTATCGAGAAGGAGATATCAGGATGTATCAAGGTCCTCATGCCTTTCCATGGAGATTCCCAAAGGAATATATGTTTCTCATATTAGTGATTGTGTCAATAATGAGACGTTATATATTTGCATGTGTGAGCTATATTCATCATGTGTGTGAAAAACATTAACCAAGATTAAGGTTTTATTTACCTTTAATTAAAATCATTGGGATGAGTTGTCACAAAGTAGGATACTTTGAAAATTTAACCCGAACAGGAGATCCCTTGATAGTATTATCAAAGAGGATCCATTCAGAAAGAGTTGTCAGAAGGAAACATGGTGTGTGATTATCACTTGTTTCAATGGGATTTTCCTAAAGGAATATTCGGCATCTTGAAAATTGTGTTACCATGAAGGAGAATTATATGCGAGGAATATTAAATGCTTGGATAAAGTTACATTAATCAATGAGATATTGGCTTGAAAATAATATAAACAATTATGTGAGGGACCTACCAACACACGTCCGACTCCAAAATGCTCGTATTATTTCTTTTGGACCAATCACTTCTTGACACGTTGTCATAGGGTCAATTCCTTATGACATAGTGGGGCTATTGTACATCGAGAAAATTTCACCAAAGAAACTCCATTGGAATCGATAGTGTGAATAAAGTGTAATCCTTGTTGATGAAGGAGAAGCCAATAAAGAAAAGTCCAAATACTGTTGGTCTTTGGATCTCAGAATGTTCCTACAACTATTATAAGTTCATTTTCGATAAGACCCAAATAGAAAGGTATTTGATAGTCTATAGGCTTTTGGATCTCAGAAAGGGATTCGATAATTGCATGTTTATTGATCCCGAGTGGGGATGTCCTGATGAGGAGTGATCTAATAACCCTTTGTGATGGTCACATGACTAAATATTTTCCTTGTAATTGTAACACGGTTCCCAAAAAGAAATCATAGTTTATTCATTGGGGAAAAAAGGCTAGAAAAGGTAGGATAGAATTTCATAAGATATTTGATCATCATATCATTCTTTGGTTAACCCTGAGACTGCATGTATAAAATAACAGTTTCCTGTACCGGTACCAAATCAAGTTAGTTGTGATATAATTCCTTACTGGAAAATTTTAATAGGGGGAGCCATTGAAATCCTATGCGACAAAGAATTTTAGTGGGTAGTTGTGGGGCACAACAAGTAATATATATGTACATGATTCTATATGGTAATGTTTTGATTACATTTTTTAACTCATGAATATTATTTTGTTAATAACATGTGTTGAGTTGTGTTAGGATAAGAAGGAACATGAGGAACTCCATCAATGGAGTTGTTGATGACATGTGACTTAGAAAATAGGCCTAAGGATAGACGATCCTTTGTTAAAATTGATTTCTTAAGCAAGATTACATGATGTATGACATGTAATTTTATGATTTTTTGCTAACTTGTAATCTTTGAATCTAGATGGAATAATTTATGATGTGCAAGGATATAAGGCAATGCTAACTATGAATAATATAGGGAACTTGTCACCTCATATGATGATATCAGTGTGCATGTGAGATGGACTTCGAAATGGGAGTTATATTGTGTAGGCCCTGATATGGGTAACCAATGATATTTCTTAACTTGCTTATGATTAGTGATGATTGATTGTGCAGAGTTATTTAGTATATGTTTGTACAATATGTAGGACACTCATCGAAGCCTTGTAAGTTGGCCATATTATGGTTGTGGGACACACTAGAGAGGTTTGGTTTGTGTTTCTTGTTGGGTCACCATTTTTTCATTATTTTTACTGCCCAAGTTGTCCCTTTGTGATCATGTTGTTTCATCCTTTGTTAGGTACCATATCTATTATATTAAGTAGAAAATATAAATATTGTAGAAAATACCATCGGAACAACAAAATGTAGAGAAAAACAATAAAAAATGATACCTTTCTTGACATAAATCAATGTTCTCTTGCCTCTTCGAGGGTGAGACCTTCAATAGAGCAGTGCTCTATTACAATATTCCTCAATACAAAGATTTCTCATGCCTCCTAATCTTATTTATACTAATTATGTATTCTAAAGAACATTATAGAAAAAGGTCTTTCTAGAAGCAGAAGCTTATATTAGGTCTTCTTACATTGACTTGTTCATATTTATTAAATATCCCTTATTAACTAATATCAGCTTTTATTACATGGAAAATACATTATTCTACCTACATGAGGGGTTAGGGACGTTAGGTCCCTAACATGCCCTCCCCCTTGAAGAACATCCTTGTCCTCAAGGCTTGAGATGAGGAAATTGCTACACAATGGTGGTCGGCTCCCAGGTGGCATCTTTTGGCATTGTATATTTCCACTGAACTAACACTTCCTTGATGGTGCACTGATGGAGACAATGATCTCACTGGTCCAAGACTACTTGTGGCTGCAACTAAATGGAACCTTATTCATCCAACTCAGGGAGATTGGTTTGAGTTTGACACTTAGTTCCAATCACTTTATTTAAGCATGAGACACAAAAAACAAGTTGGAGCTTAAAATGATCACGTAGAGCCAACTGGTAGGCCACGGGTGCCACTTGCTTGAGAATTGTATAAGGACCATAAAATTTAGGACTAATTTTATGAAAATGTTCAACTTTGATTGACGTCTACTTATAAGGTTGCAGACAAAGAAACACCTAGTACCCTTAAGAAAATTGACATTCAGAACGAACCTGATCTGCTTGTTCCTTCATGTGATTATGAGCTAGGACCATTTTTTTTTTAGGGTATGGAGAATGGCCTCTCAGACTATAATATTTTTTTAACCTCCTCAACCTTTGAGACATATGGCATGTATGGGAGAACCAACATTGGATTTTTCCTTGTAGATTGCTTCAAAAGGAGTCATGCGAGTAGTTGTATGGTAAGATGTGTTGTACCTCCATTTAGCTAGGGGTAACCATTGATCCCATTGATGTTGTCTCTCATATGAAAAACATTGCAAATATGTTTCTAAACACTTGTTGACAACTTCAGTTTGACCATCAATCTAGGGATGATAGGCGATGATAAGATGCAATTGGGTTCCCTATATCCTGAAAAATTCTTGCCAAAAATTGTTAGTGAAAGTTGGATCTCTTTCAGAGACAATAGAATGAGGCATGCTATAAATTTTGAATTTCATCCACTATGGATGTAGTGAATGGGTGTTGAAGAGCAAAAAAATGAGCATATTTGGAAATATGATTGAATACCACCATGATGACTGACTTATTTCCTGATTTAGGTAAGCCAACAATGAAATCCATAGAAATATCCCTCCAAATAGCATGGGGAATCAGAAGCAGTTGGAGTGTTCCTAGGGATTTGACTATTTCTCCCTCATTGCATTGATAGACATCACATTCAACCAAAAATTTGTGGACATCCTGTTTCATACCATCCTAGAAAAAATAATGTTTGACGCTTTCATAGGTTTTGGTAAACCATAAATGACAAACTGTGGGTGAAGCATGATGCTTAGAAAGCATTGTGGATTTAAGTTGTTATTGTTTGCTTAAATATAGACAACCTTGGTAGCGAAGATCTTCATTGTGCGAAGAGTACCTTGGAGAAGCTTGAGAATGGTGTTGTAATTGTTGGATCAGGCAAAAAATTTTGGGGTTTCGCAACCATTCCTGGCGAACAACTTGGAGTGAATAGAGTACAATGAAGGAGAGGAACCCTTCTTCTTCATATTTCCTGGAAAGAATGTCAACAACCACATTTTATTTTCCCTTCTTGTAAATGATCTCATAATCATATCCAAATAGCTTGGTCACCCATTTTTTTTTCTATGGGGATGAAATTCATTGTTCCAAAAAATACTTGAGGCTCTGATGATCAATTTTAATTTGGAATCATTTCCCCAATAGATAAGGATGATAGAGATCCATGGCATGTAGAATAGAAAACATTTCTTTTTCATAGATCAATTGGCCCAAATGTCTCTCTGAAAGTTGTTTGCTAGTGAAATCCAAAGGATTTCCATATTACATGAGGACTACCCCAATTCCTTTCCCTAAAGCATCACATTCTAGGACAAAAGTCTCGGTGAAGTTGGGAAGTGTCAGGACATGAGTTGTGAACATAACCTTTTTTAAGGCGTGGAAGGATTCATGAGTGGATGGTGTTGGCACACGGTTGTAAGATCCTAGGTTCAAGTTATCTAACAAACAAAACCCTTCATACACCAACCCTTTTGGCATCACCTACATGCAAGTGAAGTCTCACCCAAGGCATCTATTGGGGTTGTAGGAACCAAGTTTCTGCAGTATTGAGGGAATGGGAGGCAATCATATTATATATTCTTAATTATCTACTCTCTGCGCATTATTCTTTGTGTTAATCCTTGATTAGTTGGTTCAATTATACAACACCATTATACTGCAGATTGCAACATAAACTATTCATCATAACATTCATAACGACTGCACAATGATCATATACTAACCATATCTAGTCTAACATGAATAAAGAGAACATTCATGATCAATCACATAAAAGGGCAAGAAGACACAGTAATTAACATGGTTCACCCAAATTTGGGCTATGTCCACAACAACTGGCTTCTTTATTATTCTTTTTGTAATCGTCTCAAGCTTGTGCACTGCACTTACAATAGATATATCATGCTATCTCTCTCTCTCCATATTGCCTAGTCACTTTGTAGTGCAAGACTCTCATTGTGACTTCTCCTTAAACAATAAGACATAGACTCTTCCATTCTTAGTCTATTTGCTCACTCTCCTTGCTTGGTGTCAACAACAATAAGCAACAAACTATTCTACCTAACCCATTACATATTTATACATGGATTCTAGGGCTCAAACCCCTTCTTGTTTAAACCAAAAACCCAATTACAAATAATTATGACTCATTACAACTTGAGTTGTCTCATTGTTCGACTGTGCTTTTCCTTCTTTTTCATCTGCATGTTTCTTTTGCATTCCTAGCTATTATTCTTCCTTCTTTTGCACATATTTCTGCTTTTGCATGCAGACCTGATGTCCTTCCTTTTCGCCTGCTTTATGTTCCATACTTATTCCCTTTCTTTATTCTCTGCTAAGGATGATTTTACTGCATACTTCAATCCTAAATGTTCCCTTACTACACACTCTTCTCTTTCCTTCTCTTCTTTCTTCTGTTGCTGCACATTTATTTCATACTTAGGATTTTCCTCAAAATTGTATCAAAAACGCTTGTCCAATAGGCCCCCAACACTCACATGTGGATTGTCTTGAGCCACTTAGTCCTGTTGGGTCACGCTCCTCCATGTATCCATGAACTTTTGGCATGTGTCCTTTGTTGTCACAAATTCCTCTGTTACTTTTTCCTCTATTCCCCAAATATCCTCTACACCCTACGTAGTTAGGGTCATGAATTTTTGTTCAGTGTTGTGCATTGCTTGCTTCACTTTACCCCACATAACTGCTAATTCCCCTATCACCCTTAGTTCTTCTTCTTGTAGTGGTCCCAATCACTACTAGAGGATCTTATGTTGGTCCCTATTTGTTCAGGTTTTTCTAGATTTGTGCACTTTCCTCATAGAGTTATGCACATTCCTCATCCAACTTCTTGATATGTGCTACCGCAATCAGAGTGGTTCTCTCTCTTCCTTCTCTTTCTTCTAGTGGTGTTCCTGACGTACTGCACGATTGCATGTCCTTAATCCTTGTACGAAAACCTTTGATGACTTCATTGATTCTCAAGACCTGTTCTTCCATTATGGCCTCTACTACTATTAGTACTTCGGGGATCTCCTTATACAACTTTTGCACAACCATTTGTATCTGTTGTTCCATTTTCTCAGCCCCGTCCTTTTCTTTTAATAATTTCTCTACCTTTTCCTTGGATTCATTCTTCTCCTTCAGTGCTCTGTCAACTTTTTCTTCAACTTTTCTCTTCTCTTGCAGAGCATTTGTATATTTTTTCTCTATGTCTGTCTTCTCATCTGTCACCTTAATCAATTATCTGCATGCTAACTCTATGTGGAGCCTTAAATCCTGCATAATACCTATCTACAAGCTTTGTAGTACTTGTATAGGAATCTGTGACACCAATATGTTCAAGTGATTGAGTGTTTTCATCTGTTCTTGCAGTTTTGGAGTCAAGAAATGGACTGCATTTAACTTGATCTCCAACAATCTGCGCCTAGATTCTAACTATGAAAAGAATGGATTGGTATTCCTTATTTATTCAATTGGTCTTGTTGACGGGCCTTCACCTGATACTTTCTATGGTGTTATCTGCACTATCTCCAATAGTTGTTGTATCGAAAATAACTGGTGTTGTACATTTTGGTGATGTTCATTCTGTTTCCATGTTTTTACCTACATGGCCTCCTTTGTGGCATGTCGTACTTAGTAGTTGATTCTATCCATGCTTTAAATCACGTAATATCCTGTTAAGTCTCTAGCATTTGGGTGGTGATGCATCGTGAATGCGTTACTATGTGCCTAACTGTGTCAAATTAGACATATAATGTAACATTGCTATCTATTTATCTCCTTTTTTTTTCCATATTCCATAAGTTTGCATACCACACAACTACATTACCTCTGTTGGTTGTTCTCAAACATTAGTAATCATCGAGTTCCTTCCATCCAACTAGTGCAATCAGGATGAGAAGCCATGCATAATGGAACTCTCTTCCTTTCTCCTATGCCTTTCTCCCGGGCTTATATGCAGTCTATCAAAAACTGATTTACCAAAAATATGGCCCAATTCATTTGGACCCCCTATGCGTGCTTTTTCGCAGTTGCGATTACTGCGGCCGACACTTCATCCTTGCGGAATTTTATCAATAGTTTTTAGGCTAATACCCACGTCGTAAACCACACAACATCATCAATTATGTTTGCAACATCCAACCCCCTCTTCTCGTTGAAGGTATGAAACTTATACATCATAAATTCCACTAGTGCTTTCTCCCCTGCTTGTGAACAGTGTTGTCGAATCCTCTCCTTCTTTCGGCAAGCCTATGATCCAGACAATTAGTTGTGTATGAATAGATACTAGTTGGTATAGCCACAACATTCCTCTGTGGATGCAACTTAGTAGCATTTTGACACAATCATTTATTTCCAGACTTCGGCCAAAATGTGGTATCTCTAGAAGATTTAGTATTCTTGATCTCTCTAGTCATGTCTCCCAAGTCTATGGTTCAAGCATGATTGATCCTGTCCCTGGTATCCTTTTTTCACACAAACAATTCTCTCGTTCCATCTCGAGAAACTTCCGTTCATCCATTATTTCATGGTCTACAAATTTCAAGGCAACAATATTTCCTAGCATGTCCCCTTCGATAATTACACTAGGTGGTATGTCTAGCATGAACGATGGGTATTTTCCATCTGTGGGTACTCTAAATTGTGGCACAATGTCTTTCCTTGGTGGTATATAGTCCCTTTGAAAGCTCTGTTGTGAAGCCCAAGCTCTGGGTGCTTCCTCGAACGCAGGTGCAACCGATGGTCTTTTTGTTTGCTTGCATGTTGCGACTATTGGTGCCCCAACTTTCAGTGGTGCCAATGTTCTCTATAACTGAATTTAGTGATTTTTCTGTGTTGATTCTCGTTCAGTAGTGTTTCGTCTCTGGTTCGCTCTGTATGCTCAAAACTCTTATCAAACATGCAAATAACCTTCCCTATCGGGCCCTTATGCTCTTTTATAACTCTCCAATAGCTACATAAATGCTTATGTGCCCAACGGAAGTGTCGAATCCGATTAGAATATGAAATCAATACATTCCTTACTGTGGCATTAATGCCAAATTCGCCACCTGATGGTTCCTTCGATCTTCCAGACTGTCTCGATCCTTGGCGACGCCTTCTATTTATGACTATCCATCTCTAGTATGTTTCATCATTAATGGCTTTTTATTTGTTGTTTCCAATAAAGTTACCAACTTAATGAGAACTCTACAGAGTTCTTGTTTTTCTGGGGGTCACATTTTTTACCCTGTTTTTAAAAATGGTGCTACCAGTAGCACCCCATACCTTTTTAGGTGGTATTTTGACATTTTAAATTTTCTGATCCATAATGTTTTCACATTATTTTTTTAAATGCTTATTTTTCATCTATTTTCAATTTTTTTCTGTTTTTTATTTCCAACGATGTTTTTAGTCATTTTCCCATGCTTCTTTCAATCTTAAAAATATTTTTTATGATTTACTTTTTTAAATTAAGTTTTTTGATACAATTGTGTCTCCTTAACTAATTTATGGTTCCATACTTTTAAAATATAGTGGAAAACATCATTTTTAACACATGGTTTACCTTTACTTTAATACATAGAAAATAATTGTAGTTAAATAACACTATTTTTGAATATTTAGCAAAACAATATACTTTGTTTTTTTTTTAATAAATTAAAAACTAAAAAAACTAAGAAAAAGAAAACATTTGAAATTAATTAAAATAAAAAAAATTCAAAAGACAAATTTATATAAAAAAAAAGAATAAAGAAAAACTTAAAAAGCTAAAGAGAAAAAAATTAAAATTATATATAAAAACTAAGAGAAAATAGGAAAAATTAAAAAAAAGGTAAAAAACTAAATTTATAGCCAAAAACACTTTAAAAAAGTTAAAAAAACAAAAATATATATATATATAAAATAAAACTAATTTAAAAATCCTAAAATAAACTTTTTAATACAAAATTTAAAGCAAATTAAAAAAAACCCAAAATTACAACCAAAAACTAAAAATTTATGTCAAAAACCTTTAAAAAACAATTTAAATATAATTTTTTATAAAAAAATTAAAAGAAAAATTAAAAACTATATACAGAGTTTATATATATATATAAAGTTTATATATATATGATGGGAAGGCCACGGGGGTGATGTTGGGCATCGCCCCAACCCCCTCCCCCCCTGCGGGCTAGGCCGTGGTCACATGGGCCACGGGAGCATAACCTGGCCTGTGGGGGGGACATGGGCGTCAACTATCTGTCAATCGGAGGGCTGTGGGGGTGATGTCAGGCATCGCCCCAACCTCTCCGCGGGCTTGGTCCAGG
>ML782597.1:297028-323672 GCA_009831015.1 Picea engelmannii | reverse complement strand
CCCGACATCGCCCCAAATTATATATATATATATATATATATATATTGTTTGCTAGTTTGTCCATGACCTGCGGGACTATCCTGTAACTTGAGAAACTACAACTCGGGAGCATCTAAGCCGTCAAAATCACCCAGGGATAGCACCTGGCTTGAGTCACACCAACCCTTAACATGGCATGATTTTTTGTCCCTGCAAGTTTCGAACCGGTGAATTTAACATCACAGAGTGCCTTAACAACACACTTTGTCACCGACTGTACTACACCTCGGGGACTATAATTTATATAGTTATATTAAACATAAAGTTTTTAATTTTCTTAAAAAAAAATTTAATGAAATTTATTGTTTTAATTTTATTTTTAAAATGTTTTTTAAAATAAACTTTTAGCGTAGGCAATTTTAGTATTTCACATTTTTTATTAATATATTTTTAAATTTGGTTTCTTTTTGAGTTTTTTTAAGTATTTCTTTGTTTGGGAAATTTTAATTTCTTTTCATATCCTACTTTTTTTTTTCCACCTTTTTAAAGTTTTATTTTATTTATTTATTTATTTATTTTAATTTGGGTTTTGAATATATTTTTTTTAATGTATTTTTTTCTTCATTAAAAAATATATAAATTTGTGAATATTTTCTCCTTTCTCTTTATTTATTTTTTAATGTAAATTAAAAAATAAAAAAAATTAGTAAATAAATTTTCAAGCGACTATTTGGGATCCAATTTTGGGTTTTTTATTTGCATAGGGATTTGCTGTCAAGACCACCATTTCAATTAGATCGGAATTAGCTGCAATTTTAACGTTCAGAAAAAAACATTTTTCTTTAGGTAGTGTCACTTTTTCATTTAGGTGTTGATTTGAAGGTTTTTCTAAGAAACTATTTTATGTTTCAAGGCCATGCTTGAAAAAGGTTGTAATTTTGACCTAGTTAGAAAAATGGTTCTACAGGTAGCACCACGTTTTGATTTGGGGGTTGATTTTAAAGTTTTTCTAAGAAATCATTTGATCTTTTAAGCCCATGCTGGAAAAAAATTGTAATTTTGACCTGGTTACAAAAAAAGGTGCTACCGGTAGCACCACCTTTTGATTTGAGGATTGATTTTCATGTTTTTAATGCAAAAATATGGGTTTTAAGGGCTAGAGTTCTCATTTTGAGGTCATAGATCTCATTAAGTCGGTAACTTTGTTTTAAGTGCTTTAATGCCCTTAACGGTTCCTGTCCCACGCTTGAATTTTGTGTTCTCTTAACTGAGTTTGTGTTGTTTCTGGTATATGTGTGATACCCCCTTTTTCTGTGCAACACTTCTTCCTATCTACCTTTGTATTTCTTCTTGTTTTTCCCCTCTTTATCTTTTTTCTTCCCTTTTTTCTACTTTTTGTTTGTTTTCTTCCTTTTTCTACTTTTTGTTTGTTTGTCGGTGTTTTACCTCCCTACTATAGTACAACTACTATGATACATGTGTTCTTGCACAATTTTGATTAATGTGCAGGTGGTCGACCGTCTCTATAGATTTTGAGTCGACTTCCATTCACTAAGCCTCCCATGGCTTCTCCATTCAAGGTTTCCAACTATGCAACACCTACCTCCGTCACATGCTAAATCACATATGGTCCTAACTAGTGCATTCAAAACTTTCCCAACTGTTGCATGAACTTACTGTTGTAGAGTAATACTAAGTCTCCCACTTGAAACCTTTTTTGTTTAATGTGTCTATCATGCCATGCCTTCTCTCTTTCCTTCTGATCTTACTGATGGAAACCCATGACAAAACGATCTTCCTCAAGTTGTAACAACTATGACATTCTCTCCTCCACTGCGCCAGATTCCAAACAATAAGTAATTGTTTCAATGCATAGGCTAGGCACAATAAATTCCATCAACATCAGTGCTTCTTGTCCACAGACCAACCTAAAAGGTGTATGTCATGTCAACATTTTTCTTATGGTCTTGTAGGCCCATAATACTGCAGAAAATCTTAAGTTCCAATCATATCTACCTATGTTGCATATCTTTGTCAAATCATTCTCCAAAATTTTATTTAAAGCTTCTATTGTCCCATTGGCCTAAGGATGATACGATGTACTCTTCTAGTCATGAATTTGAAATTACTTTGTCAATGATGCAATTGTCTTATTCAAGAAGTGTGTTCCTTGGTCACTGAGTAGAATGTGCAGAAATCCAAATCATTTGACTACATTCTCAAATAGAAACTGCATGACAATCTCCATGGTGTAGTATATGACTGGTGCTTTTTCTACCCATCTAGTCAAATACTTTGGCATAGTGATTATGTACCTAGATCTTGATCTTTTTACTGATGGGTTGATTGGTCCAACAAAGTATATTATCAATTTATCAAACTCTTGCAATGTAACCTATGGATGTAAATACATCTCATCCCTCATGGATGGGTTTCCCACCCTTTGAAAAACATCGCATGTCTAACAGTATTCTTTATCATCTTTATGAAGTGTGGGCCACCAAATCCCTGTGCACAAAATATTTTTTGCAATTTCTTTACCTACGTAGTGTCCTCCTACAATCCCTTTGTGTGCTTCTATGAGTATCATAGGACTTTCATGCTCCAACAAACATTGTCTCAATATTCCATCTGCACCTAACTTGTATAAGTTCCCTGCAATCAACTAATAGTCTACTGCTTTAAGCACTGATTGATTCTTCTACGCAATTGTCATTTCAGACAGGTCCATTCCTGTACTTATAAAATGCATGATGTCTGCGAAGTAGTCATCCACCATTTTAGCTGGAAATAGTTGTGCATCTGGCAAGCCGTCATCTATTTTCCCTACATCTTCTCCTGATATTATGAACAATAAATGATCTGGTCCTGCATTCAACTTCCTTGGTTTCACAAAAACCTCAAAATCATACTCCTAAAACAATAATAACCACCTACATGTTCTTCCCCCAATACTGTCTTGTTCACTAAGTATGTTAGTGCAAAATGGTCTGTTACATCTGAAAATAAGAACCTGATATTATTCATGATAAATGATCTAGTCCTACATTCAACTTCCTTGGTTTCACAAAAACCTCAAAATCATACTCCTAAAACAACAATAACCACCTGCATGTTCTCCCCCCCAACACTGTCTTGTTCATTAAGTATTTTAGTACAAAATGGTCTGTATACATCGTAAAATCAAAACCCAATAAATAATCTCTAAACTTATGTAGCACATATACCATTGTCGATTCTTCTCATTTTGTGGTAGTATAATTATTCTCTTCTATGGACAATGTCCTACTTGCAAAAGAAATTGGGTGATCTATGTCTCCTTCCCCTATTTGAGATAATATTGCACCCAAATATATGGATGATGCATCTACATGAACATGGAATTCCTTGTTCCAATATGGAAAGATCAAAATTGGTGCGGTCGCTAATTTCTTCTTTAAGGTGTTCAAACCCTTATGAAAGTCCTCATTCCACTGGAACTTTGCTCCCTTCTTCAACAATTTCTCTATATGTGTTTCAATCTATGCATAACCTTTGATGAACTTCCTGTAATATCCTGTATGACCGAGAGTTTCCCTCAACTGTTTGACTGATGTAGGTGGATGTAAATCCAAAATCACAACAATCTTGGCAGGATCCACTAATAAGCCTTCTTGTAGACCACATGGCCCAAAAAAATTCCAAAAGGCACGAAAAGAATACATTTATTCAAATTCAACGAAATTCGACATTGTCTACACCTATCCAACATTAACCTGAGAACTTCTATGTAATACTTCAGTAGACTAAACACAATCCAATAATCTAAGTATACTTCAAGGAACTTATGAATAAATTCCTTAAAAGTTGCAACAACAACTCTTGAAAAAACTGTAGGTGCATTCTTCATCCCAAAAGGCATCACTCTGCATTGGTAACTTCCCCACTCTGTTAGAAAAACAGTATTATACCTGTATTCATGCTCAATCTTTATCTGATGGTATCGTGAGAAACCATCTATGAAAGAATAAGTCTCTTTCCCTCCTACATTCTCTAGTAGTATCTCATCTGTGAATGGTGTTGGGAATGGATCTTGCATACATGCATCATTTAGCTTCCTCAGATCTATGCAAATCCTGATTCCACTTGTTTTCTTATATTTCACTACCAATGGAATTATCCATTCTGATTCCACCACTGGTTCAATGGTCCCTGCTACTAACATATTTTCTATCTCTTCCTTCACCTTATCTTTATACTTCATATTTAACCTGTAGGGTCTCTGTCACACTGGTTTAGCATCGGGTTTCAAAGGGATCTTCATCTCACCTAATTCCCTAACAATCCCCTTCATCTCTTAGAATGTAGTTGGGAATAGATCATGATACTCGTGCAATATATATGTAATCTTCTCCATTCTTTCATCATTCAAATAATCCCCTACCTATGCAAACTTTGGATTATTTTTCATCCCAATGTTTACCTTCTGCATATTTATTGGTTTTGTCTATGCAACATACTCAGCTCTGGCCCTTCTACTACATGTTCCCCCTCAGTTTCAATTACTTGCACATTCCTAGGATCTTCCTCATCATGTTCTTCTTTAGTGACATTGTAACAATCTAGTAATTCATGGACAGTCATAGAATCTCTATGTGCAATGAAAACATGTACCACCTCCATCATCCCTTCTCCTTAGAATATCTTATTTTGAATGACCTATAATGTTGCATCTATTAGTGGAGATTGGTGTTCAAAAGTAAACGTTACTTTGAACCTTTGAACCAACTCATCCCAACTTGCTATTTCTCTGTGCATTTCATCTCCAAGTACCAGTTATTTGGAATTGTATCCAGTATATGTATAAACATGTGCATCCATTCCTTCTTCGGTATTAAACTCCATATGGTTCTTCACTACTCAACATGACCCGCTGGTTCATTTATACCTGTATACTTCTATGTAATATTCTCCACCTTGGTACCAAATCTCAATTGCATTAGTATTCTACATTGCAACCAATCTTCCATCCTCTCTTTATGTGCAACCCACCATCTGGCTGGAGTATCTTTTAGGACAACATCTAGTGCCAACAACCTTTGTTGTTCGGGTACCTACAACTCAAACAACTTTATAAAAGAAATGATATCAGTCAATCCATCATACATGGGTGGATCACATAGCTCCTTTCCAATCCAGTGCAATGATCGAGTTATGTGTGCACATTGTCTAGTTGATACCTCATGCCAATGTTCCAGAACTTCCTTTGAATACAACGCACATGAACTAATACTTATCCAACTTAGCGCACCATCTACAGTGGGGTTTGTTATCTCTTCAGGAGACCTTCTCAGGTTGTAGCTTGAAGAATCCTGGTAACTTAAAGTGTGAATGATTTGGTGTTTTGTGTTTGGATCAAATGGGAAATACTGACCTACTGGATTTGTGTCAAGATAGTCAAATGTGTACAACCAGATGAGACAATTCTCTCAAGAATCAATAATCAGATGGATAGCTTACTGGTGGGTTAAGAAGGCTATTCTTATTAACCAGAACAGACATGTGATGGGTTAAATAAGATAGTGTTGATTAATTATTAAATCACAGTTTATGAATTGACAAGCAATTAAGATAAACGTAGATCAATAACAACCATGAAAGTACAAGAAAAGAAAGAAATGGAAATATGACATCAATAAATAAGAGGAACTTGTGATCTGTATTATATCATAGAAAAGGTCTATTACAGAAATGGTGTAGTATCAGTCTCTCCAGACTCGAACCCCCTACATCTTCAGAAGTTCGTGGCTTTATAGCCTTTACAAAAGAGATCTAGATCCTGGAAAACTGGATCAAACTTACTTAAAATAGAAAGTCAAAACAAATTCATGAAAATAGGAAAAGATCATATTTCATATGTCAACATATTATATCAAATGGTCTTCAAAATATTCAAAGTCTTTGACAGCTGCAGTAGATCTTCATAAGCTGATAGATAATTCAAATTTGCCACCTTTGTCAAAAAGACAGTTTTTTGCCAAAATTAGGTAGCAAAATCAATCTTCTCCTCTTCTAACTATAATCTACTAATTACTATTCTATATATAATATTCTAACTATAAAAGAAATAAAAATATCTTTTGCTGTCTTAGGGAAGAATATTAATGAGTTTTGCAGGTTTTATTTAAATCTGTAAATTGTCAATATTGTATATTTTGTGAATAAGTTATATTGCAATTAGTAGTTAGATAGTTGATTAGAGTTAGTATAATAGTAATTAGTAGATTATATATAGAATATTTAATAGTATATTAGTATTCTACTTGTGCTGTTGCGAGGATGGAGGGTTAACTAGACCTATGATATCAAGGCCCCATTGTTGGAAAGGAGAATCTACTGAAACGGGTTGCAAGGGAAAGGCTGGTTTTTGTAACCACCCTGATGCTTTCTGACAGATGATACATTTACGACACAAGGCATGGGCATCCCTAAAAAGTGTGGGCCAGTAGTAACCGGCTCTTAAAACCTTATGAGCAGTGGTGTCGCCACCGAAGTGACCACTGGCTTCTCCTGCATGCAACTCTAGCAAGACTTTTTCAGCTTCATCCTTTTCAAGACAGCGCATCAGTACACCGTCAAAATTCTGATGAAACAGTACACCATTAACAAAATGAAAGGAGGTAGACTTTAGCCTCAACGCGCTTATCTTGGTAGGGTCAAGGTGACGGGGTGCTGACCCATGTTCAAGACAGAATCTAATATCGCCGTACCAGGGACTAACGAGGTTTTGTGCGTAACAGATCAAACTTTGATCGCTTTGTCCTAGGTTTGACGTATCACTATCTTCTTGTTGTCCTGTTTCTGAATCAACAACCAACTTACACAACCCTTGGCCTCTCACAATCTGAGCTGGGTTGATCTCTAAGTCATACTCCTGCAAGGAGGTGACCCAGTTAGCTCTCTTTTCTCGTAACTCCTTCTGCACTAACAAGTTCCTTACGGCAGGGTAGGGGACAATGACTTTCGTCCTTGACTTCAAAAGATAGGACCGGAAATTCTTAATTGCTTTGAAAACAACGTAGGCTTGTCGATCAACCGCCGGGTAGTTAAGTTTAGCACCTTTGAAAGCAGAGCTCATAAAGGTGATGGGTACTTCATTGTTATCTACATTCTTCTAAGTAGGACAGCGACATAGGAACGGTCAAAGGCAAAAATATAGAGTGTAAAATCTTGAGAGAAGTCAGGGCTCATGAGAGACAGAGCGTCTATTATGGCCTTCTTTATGGCATTAAAATCTTGATTTTTTGTGGGTCCCCAGTGATATTGGGTGTCTTTCTTAATCAGGTTCTGTAGAGGCTTGACCATTTCGGAGAAACTGGGGACGAATCTCCTCACGAAGTTAATCTGGCCTAAGAAAGACTGCATGGATTTTTTGGATGTAGGAGGGGGGAGTTTAGCGATGACTTGAGTCCTTTCGGGGTCAATAATCATCCCATCACTAGACACAATGAATCCTAGGAGTTTACCCTATTCTACTGCAAAGATGGACTTTTTGGGGTTCAAGGAGATGCCGTATTTACGACATCGTAGCAGAACAGTTCGTAAGTGAGCTAGATGATTGTATTTGTTTTTAGAATAAACGGTCACATCATCTAAGTAAAATATGACGGAGTGATTGATTAAGCCTCGAAAATCAATTTCCATTGCTCTCTGAAAGGTAGCACCAGCATTAATCAATCCAAAGGGCATTTTGCGATAAGCATAAGTGCCCCACGGGGTACGGAAAGTAGTTTTGAGTTGGTCTGGTGGAGACATCAGGACTTGGTTGTATCCAGAGAAACCATCCAATAAAGATAGCCTCTTAGAACTAGATACCTGTTGAAGGATCTATTCCATGGGTGGGACATGATAGTTGTTTTTGTCAGACGCTCTATTGAGGTTTCGAAAATCGACACAGAGTCGGATTTCCCCGTTTTTCTTCCGTACTGGGACAAGGTTGGACACCCATTGAGTGTGCCTAACAGGAAAAATTATTTTAGCACTTAGGAGTTTATTCAATTCTTTTTGAACGATCGGTTCTAGTTTAGGGTGCATCTTCCTCAGTTTCTGTTGGAAGGGTAAAGTTTGGGGTTTCATTAGGATGACATGTTGTATGATATTAGGGTCGAAAGTTTTAAGATCATCATACGTCCATGCAAAGACGTCCTTAAATTCTTTAAATAATTTAACAAAAGCATCTTTTTCTTGTCTAGAACATCCCAAGCCTAGGTTGATGCACTGAGGATTTTCACTAGTTCCTAAGTTCACTTTTTCATAAGACAATGAGGAACTATTGGTTTTACAATTGACCGTCTTTTTAAATTTATCTTCAAAATCATAAAACTTTTCTAATCTAACTATAGATTTGGGTATGGAATTTACCATGTCCGACAGAGCTTTAGGAGATTTTGGATCAGGTATTACCGTAAAATTGTGCAAATTGTTGTCATGCATGCGTTCATCTCTCACCGCGCCTTGAAAGGTTTCTTCCATGTGCAGAAAGTTAATGATTTGTTGATCATCGTCAAATACTCTCCAGTTTGTGATATTGTCAGGAACAGATGGTCGAAACAATAGCTTGACGAAGAATGCGCCTGGGGACAAGCCTTCTGCAGGAAGAAGTTTAGAGGCTACATTAGCTAATAGATCTGCTTCAGCATTATTTAATCTAGGAATGGAATTTATATTGAAAGCAGAAAATTTATTCATTAAAATCCATACCTCAGACTGGTAACTTTTGAGATGCGGGGAAAGACAGTGTATGGAATCTCTTACCTGTCTAACCACTATTTCAAAGTCACCAAATACAACCAGGTTTTGAATGTTCATATCCAGAGCTTTTCTGAGACCTTTTAGTAAAGCCTCATATTCTGCAGTATTGTTAGTACATTCAAATTCTAGTCTACAAGCCATTAATGTCTTGTTACCTGCTGGATCGATAATGATGCAGCCTACTCCATCTCCTTCTTTAGACTTAGAACCGTCGAAATATAGAGACCAAATTTGATTTCCATCGGGCACATGGGACTGTTGCATAGAAGTTGTTGGTTGCATATGTGCTACGATCTCGGACTGTTGTTCTGGATTGATGATAGGTGAAGCCTCGGCCATGAAATTGCCGAAGAAGGTGTCCATCCCTTGAACTTCGGGTGAATCAACAAAAGGTGTATATGGTTCATTGGGATCGTTCAAATCTGTGACCGTGAACTTAGGGTAGCACTCACGATTCACCCTGATCTTGTTAGGCTTACCATTCTCTGGGAGCCATAAGTGAGACCAGTCTGTCGTGAAGTAACCATGTAGCTGCTCCGACCAGTCCCTGCTTAAAAATAGACCATACACTTATGGAATATCCACAACAATTATATCAATAACCTGATGAACCTTCAGGTTAGATGATAGTTTAATTAATACATTTTTTAGTTCGTCTATAACTTTAACATTTGTTCGATCAAGTTGTATGATTTTTAAAGTAGATGGTTCCACTTCAGCGTTAATATTTTGGCAGACAGACCAAGGCATCACATTGGATGACGCTCCTGAGTCCACCATACAATTATGCACGTTTTTGTTGAAAATTTTGAAAGTTAGCAAGAAAGGAGGTACATTTTTGCGAGTGCTAGGAGTAGTCGCTTGTGGCTTCTTACTCGCAATTTCTAAGGATACTTTATCTACATTATTTACATTATTTACAGGGACTACAGGAAGGCTTCCTTTATCTTGAGGATCAGGATTATTTTTAGTGGAAGTCTTATGCGGAACTTTGCTTTACACAACCTTGTTACCACTTGAATTACCATTCTTGTCGTTCTCTGAAATATTTTGCAACATTTTTTGAAGCAGAAATGGAAACTTCAATAACTCATAAATAGAAATGTTAGCCCTTAACTTTTTAAGATCTTCAACAACATCATAATCTAAGTTGGGGTTCACATTACTCTGTTTAGTCTCAGCTGATTTATATGGCTTTGGAGGCAAAGTTTTAGTGTTTTCGGTAGAAGGCTTGTTTGTTGTCTTACTCCTAGTATTATAAGGGTGAACAGTCTCGAAGTTAGCTTGAAAGATGTTGTCCGATAAGTGTCCAAAGATGTTTGGAGAAGACTCTTCTTCTTGGACTGTTTCTTGTTCAACTACCTCCTGAGGGGTCTCAGGGGGTATCAAGTTATCTTGGGCTTCTAGAATTGTTTGAAGGGCACATTGCAAACTTTCTAGATTTAAACCTTCAGGGGTTGGATTAGGTCTGTTGGTAGGAAAAGGCTTTCAGAAAGGGGGTTTGTAGGGTCCTTTACTCGAGGAAGCTTCTTTAGTCGACCTTTTTAAGTCTATAACTTGATTCGACAGTTTTTGAACAACTTTAGTTAAGTTTTCCAAATCAGAGTTTTCAGGTTGTGTTTTACTTTGAGTAGGTCTGGGGAGAATTTCAATCTTCTTTTTGGAAGAAGAACTAGTCTCGGTATCATTGCTAGAAGAGTCTTTAAGACTAAGTATGTCTTTTTCAATCTGGCTGGCCTCCTCGAAGGCCTCTAACAACGTGGTTTTCTTAGATCGTTTAACCCAGATAGCTATACTTTGATGTAAAGCTTTAGTGTAGTAGGCTATTATAAGACTCTCGGCAGGCATGGAATCTGCAGGGATTCAGTTTTTAAGTGTTAAGAATCTTTGATTAAAGTCTTTAACTTTTTCTTTCGGGTTCATTCTTAAGCTAGAAAGATCCATGACCAGGACTTCCGGAGGTTTACCATCTCTGAACTTTTCCAAAAAGCATGACTCAAACTTTTCCCAAGACACAATGGTATGGGGTTGTTGGGAAAAGTACCAAGTGGATGCATTACCCTCAAAAGTATAAGGGAACAACCTACATACAATGTCTTCATGTTCAACATTGCAGATTCTAATGGCTAGCATAAATTTTTTAATGTGATTTTCAACTATCTGTTTTGAGTCAGGATCAAACTTGGGAAGCCATTTCTCTAGGTGTTTAGGTAAAGGATGCTGAGCTCCAGGTACAACTACAGCATCCTGATCAAGCCAGGGTCTAGCAGGATTGTTCTGATTTGCCATTGGGGTAGTGGGTGTGGAAGGCTGAGAAGGTGAATTGCCTTCGTCAGAAGAATCTCCTCCAGAAGAGGAAGGAGATGATGGAGGTGGTGAAGGAGGTATCCCATATCCTCCTGCAGCAGGATTTGTGATTGGATATATGGGATTCACAGCGAGGTTAGTGTCACCTAATTGTTCTCTGATATTAGAGAAGTCCAAAGGTTGACCCCACAGACGGTTTGGTTGCCTAAGACAAGCTAAGGCACTATGTGTTTTAATATGAGATTGACGGACAATCTCTTGTATGTCACCACCTGTAGGATTAGGGGTTGTTGGCTCAACTGTGATCTGTGGATCGTCGGTTGAAGTAGTTGTTGTTTGAAGGGGAATATTATTGTGTGAACGACTTCTAGTCACTATAGGTGAGCGATTAGGGGGGGAGGAGTCTTGCGACCGCCTCGTGCCATTAATTAAGTTCAGGCCCTCCTTCTAGCGCCATTTGTTGACGGGCGAAATCGACCGTCCATCAACTGAGAGAGTGGAACCAGTCTGGGGTTGTCTAATAACTCAAGCCGTTTGGAATGAACCACCCTAATGGGTTTAGCGGCTCCATTAGCCGATCTACGGTCCTAAGAAAACAAAAGAAAACTAATCTAAACTAACTAATCTAACTAAAAATAAATAAAACTAACTAATAAACTAATCTAATTAAAACTAACTACTAAACAAACTAAACTAAAACTAAAATAAACTAAACTACTCTAACTATTCTATATATAATCTACTAATTACTATTATACTAACTCTAATCAACTATCTAACTACTAATTGCAATATAACTTATTCACAAAATATACAATATTGACAATTTATAGATTTAAATAAAACCTGCAAAACTCATTAATATTCTGCCCTAAGACAACAAAAGATATTTTTATTTCTTTTATAATTTTATGAGTAGAAATAAAACAGGAAAAATAACTAAACTAAATGACTAATCTAAACTACAAATATATCTAATCAAATCAATGAAAATAATTGCAAACTAACCTGGATAAACACTCCAGATTTGCCCTGTGTGTGATGACTGTGTTAGCATATCGGAGGAAGGAAACTTGCACCGAATAATCCAGAAGCTTCTTGTAAACGATAGTTGTAATGCTCTTTAAGTTTGTTTACAGGACAAACAAGACATAAAAATCATAACAATTATATGATTTATAAATCTTCGCAATTAGGTAAACCTGTTATGCAAAAACTTATACTTAATAATTCAAATGATGAAGAAGAGAAATCTGTCATTCACAAACTGAATCAAGTAATTGCTATGTTTTTAAATACTGGAAGAAATCATATATGGATCATATTAATTAAATCATATCATTTGCAAAAGACTAAGATAGCTAAAGTAGTGATTAACCAAATGCAAATTGATAAACATAAACATGAAACAAAAGATTGATATTATGAAAAGCGAAAGCTGTAGCAGAACATCAACTTCTGTCTCAGTTTGTATTAGATATCCATAATCCTGGTTCTCCCATAAGCGAGGATGATCCTTATTACAAAAAATAATAAGTATTTAAAGGTTTTGCACAGGGTAAAACCTCCCTGTGGAAGTTATAAAACTGTTTACATAAATCTGGGAAGATATCCCAAAGTTGTCTAAACTAGGAAATTAAAATAAAACTAAAATATTCAAATATCCTCTAGACTGTCCATCAAATCCCATGCAATTCGAATTCACCTGAAAAGGACCAAAAATGAACAAATTAGAAGGATATTTTATTAATAAATGATAGAAAATTTAATTATGTAGACTAGCTACAGAATCCTCTGATTATGTAGCTAGTTTAAAATAAGATACAGAATCAGAATTGAAATTAATTGAAAATATTTTAAGGAGATTAAATTCAATTATCATCCAATAGCCATTTGAAAATGATTTATTCAACTGGAGATTGTTATACCATTTGAAATCACAACAGAATCATAAAATCATTCAACAAAGATAGGTGTACTCTGTTTGTTTAATCACCACAGAATCGGGTCTAACAGAATCATAATCAAACAGTTGAGAAACCCTTTGATATCCAATGCAATCAATACAAAAAACAATATTATGCATTTGTTATGCCATTTTACCAACAGGAGATATGATAAAATCGAACAGGATCATTTACAATTCGTTATGGCTTGTAACGACACAACAAACGATTTATACCATAAACGAATGAAATCAATACTGGCGCGTAACTGTCCACAAACAAAAACATAACAAGGTATACGAGATATCTAATCATTTGTTTTTGCAAACTGATTGACCTTGACCAAAATCATTTCATCCAAACGAATCGTAACCGGACTTGGTAAAAATAACATAGTCACTCAATTCGTTTCAAAACCAATCGAATCCAACAGTTGTGAAATCGATTATAATCAAAACAAATGGCAAGCAACTATTACGCTGCCTTGTCAATGGGAAATATGAATTCGAAAATATCATTTTCCAATCATTGTGACTGTGTTGGTACAACAAATGATTCATGCCATGAATAGATCAATTCAAACTAGCGTGAAAATTAATTCAAATAAAATCATAACAGGCTCGAATGATTGGCAATAGAATTCGTAATTAGTTACTGCAAATTGGGAAAACAAGGTCGATTGACTTGGATCGAAACCATTCATTGGATAATGAATTATAACTGGGTTTGACCAATTCATTTTGTAACTTGAACAGAGTAGAAATTACAGTCGAAATCCAATTCATCAAATAATAGAACTAACAGTAATCCAATCAAACGAATCAACCAGCTAGGGTTTAGCATAGTTGTTGCTAATCGAATCCACTCCATGATTTGGGTGCACCTGCATAGAATTAAATGAGCATAACAGAGTAGTTCATTCCACATTAAAATCAAACAGAGTTTCTTTTTCCAATTTAGAAAATCATAGGACACAGCATGTTGAAAATTCGCAACAACCGAAATCTCTGAAATCGTTTGCCAATAACATCAAATGATTCATAACAAAATAAAAACTAAACATGATCGTGTCCCAAACTGAGCATGAAAACTTCCTTTTCAAATCGGATACAAACCAATCCAGTCGAAGACAAACTATTAATTTTGTTAACTTAATAAGGCAAACCAATCAATCAAATCCAAATGAAGACCACTCAAATCCAATCAAAATCTATCGATTGCTATACTGGGAATGATCAGATCGTATATCGAATCGAAATTTCTTTTTATTCAAAGAAAAACTATATATAGAATGCACACATTATAATAGAGCCATTCAAGATATAAACAGAGCTATTCGAAACAGAATTCAAATCATTATATCAACCTAGATTATTTACAAAAACAAATGATATCAAATTTTCATACCTGTACAGCGACGAGACGGCTTGATCAAGCCAGTTTAGAGTTGACCATGGCTGTGGCTGATTCAACGTTTTTAAAAAGGATCGAGCCCATTGTCTTATGCTTCTTATCTGTTGCTTGGAGCTTGGCTCTTTGACTGGTTATCACTGTAATTTGATCTTCCAGTGATTGAATCTTCGATTGGAGTATAGGAACATCAATGTAATATCGTTCTAACCATGAATTTCATTGGTCACAGGGTGACTGTGTGGGTTTAGAAAGAGAAGGCGAGGGTTTTTCCAAATGACCGAGGGTTTCACGAGGAAATTTAATACCCGGGTAGTCAGGTTCGTTCTTTAGGCAGGGGGGAAGGTTCGATACAAAATCATAAGGGGGCTCGGGACATAAACCCTGCGAGTAGGGGTACTCACTGGCCAGAAAACGCTCAATATCAGAATCAGAATCCTCACTTAGGATGATAGGGTTGGACTCGGCAGAGGGTTTTGGTTTGTTTCTGGCCATTCTCGAAATGAGCCAGGCATTCATTTTCCCTTTGGCATTAGCAGTAAGGTTTTCCTTGGGATTTTTGCTCATAGGCTTTTTAACAGCCTCTGCACTTTTAGTTACAGTGTCGGGTAAGTCAACGCCAGGGTCGGCCAAGGGTTTAGGAAGTAGGAGATGTAAGGGTACAGGCGGTTTGGCCTTGATTTCAATTACCACGGGTTTATCAACCTGTACAGGGTTGGTTTCCTCAAAGCCATTACGGGCGATGAAAGCCCTCCAACTATCACCATGCAAACTCAAATGATAAACAACAATGTGCTTAATAAGCCCATGGTGGAACAGGCTTCTATCAGCCTTATTCCTCTTAAACTTTTTCGACATTTTATACAGGCTACGATGAAAGTAGAAAGGCATGTTTAGAGGATACCCTATAAAAATCATCAGCAGACACAGGTGGTAGAGGAACACAAGTCCGTATCGACCTTCACAGGTCATGAACTGCTTGACTAGCATTAATAAATCGTGCCATCATGGTTTGAGCAAAGATATGGGCATACCTATGTCACAAGAGGTGACCTTGCGCGATAGAAACAACAATGTCCATGGCACTTCCTCGACCTTGCAATTCTTAAACCAACGTTGTCCCGAGGTAGGTAACCCTGTAGCTGAGCTGATAAACTGTTCATCGATTTCTAATTGTATGTCGCCCACCTTGGCTCGACATCCATTGAAAGTCATGGCAAACTGTCGTGCTACACAAAGGTTAAAACCCTCATATCGTTTCACGAAGGTAAGCCATCGGTTGTCCTCCAAATCTTGGCGGGCATTGTCAAACATTAATAGGGCTTGGTTGCCATTGGGCTCGACTCACACGACTGGTGCCATGGAACCGGACACATGGTAAGGGAAGGGTTTGGATTCACCAACACACACAGGAGCAGAGCTACCCGATCTAACAGAAATGAACGAGCAAAAGGGGTAGGCATAAATGCAAGCATGCGAAGGTGGTGGAGTCTGCCATGCAAAATATTGATTATCCAAGTACAACCGTCGATTTACATAGATGTTCACTCCATAATAGTAGTTCAACCATCGAGTCATGTGCCCAACTAATGAAATCAAATTTGTATACCAATGCGCACAAACGTTACGCCATGGTGTTTAAACACCCGACTTATAAATCAAGACCAAAATCAACTATGCGCCAATGTATCAATTCATATAATCAAAAGTTTAACCAAGGTGCCAAACGATATTCATATAGTCGACAAGCCAAAAGTTATGAAAAGATTGACATAAGGATTATATCATATATATATATAAAATTTAATCATAACCCCTATGCATTTTCATAGAATCAATGATCAGGAAAGTCATATAAAGTGCAAATCCAAATATTAATGCATTGCAAACTCAATGAAACCCAGTCATATAATCAATATAAGAATGTCCAATGAGTATAGTTTGAAAGTTCTTCTAGCTACATAATGATAAACAAAAGGTAAGCGCAGTAGGCATATCGATAAAAAGATCATGACAGTTCAGATAGTGATCGAAATGTAACTTCGAAAGATTCAGTTTTCACGCTTACAGTCGTGAAAACAAAACGAAAATAAGTGTAAATGCCGCAAGAAATGAAAATGTCATTTATTTGAAAATTGCGACAAAGACTTGATGTTTGCAAGACGTAGGTGTAGGCAGCTTATAGGATCATAAAAAGAAAGGTGAATTGGCTGCCAACAAGACTTGACAGTGTAATCGAGTCTGACACTATGACACTATGACCAATTGAATTTTCAAGGCAGCTAACTGCATCTGTACCTGCACCATCCCTCCACTTTATCCTATAGGGGATGCTTCCAATTTCATTGCGATCTCTAGTGCTTTAGAATGCAACACAACCTTTTGTTGTATCAATGGACCATGGATGTGTGGAAAGAGTCCTGCAATAAAATGTTCCCTATGTTTCTAATTGGGAATTTGAAACATTAACCTGCCCATCACGTCCTTGAATCTCTAATCAAAATACCATATTGACTTAGTGTGTACCTTATTGATTTCCATCACCTCGACAATGTACTCTGACTTGGATTTTGGTTTCTCGAACTTTTTCAACAATGTTTTTCTAATTTCTACTAAAGTGCTTCCTTTTACTGTAGGTGTGGTACTCTACAGTTTCATGTACCAGACTAGTGCGCAACCTATGAATGTTGTTTCCAATTGCGCAATCTTTATGGCCTCATCCTTGACATTGTTTTCAGCCCAAATTGATTCACATATGAATAAATGTTGTTCTGGGTCCTTCATCCAAACTCCTTGGAACTCGGGAAGTCTCAATGTGTTGTCTAACCCTTCCATGTTATTTTTTTTAGTAACTCCACTTCGTGATGTTGGATGACTCTGACTCATCACACTGCCTCCGCTACTCTAACTACTACTATTTTGACTTCCTCTGCTAACTACAAGTGCTTTCAACGTAGGATCTAGGTGAGGCACATAGGGTCGTGGAATCAACGTAGGATCCAGTCTAAGTAAGACTTGTCGGCTCTTCTTTTATAGGAATGAACTAAGAATTCTCTTCGTCTCCTTCTACATATGGTATTTCTATGATCTGGATGATTGCACAAGGTCCTCTCCACTCATACTCACTGCACGACTCTCTCTTCTCATCCCTAGTATTCAACCTCTTGTACCTTCTTCCACTACACAGTACTCCAAAACCATCTTCTTCCTTTGATATACAGTCTTTGTCTCTTTGCATCCTCAATCCCTCCCCTCCTTCTTCATTTCTCTCCTACCCTCATACTATCTTCTGGTCACCCCCTAATTCCCCTATGTGCGCAAATTCCCTTAGCAATCAGAATCCATTGTCATCACGCATATGTGGCATAACAACATATTCATCCACGTACCCAATGATTTCATGAACCTTCCGAGTGGACCTTTGAAGAAATCCCTCTCTGCAACACTGTATGAATGGGTACAATCTACTACAATATCTGTAATATAACCTCCCAATATATTGTCCAACCAAAAATCAACTGCATGAGAAGTCTTATTACTTACAGAATTCAACTTCCTTACCAACTCAGGAGTCCATTTCCTCAACGATGAAGTTCGGTACCTTCCAGTATTCTCCACCAATATTTCTAACCACTCAGTCAAAATAATTGATAATTTTCCAAATAAAATTTCATGTTTCTCTATGTACACATATCGTTGCATCCATTTCTTGTTTCTCATATGAGGGTTTCTATTCTCTTTTTGAGAAAATTCTCATTCCTTCCCTTCTATCCATTCTAAGATTTCTTTCTTAGTCAACCTCCAAAACATTCCCTTAATCACAGATTCTACGTCATGGAAATGGAACCATTTGTTGGTGTGCAGTTGTAAGACCCTATGTTCAGTATATCTAACCAACAAAACCCTTCATACACCGACCCTTTCATCATTACCTGCATGCAAGTGAAGTCTCACTCGAGGCATCTATTGGGGATACAGGAACCAAGTTTTTGTAGTATTGAGGAAATGGGAGGTGATCATCTTATCCATTCTTAATTATCTACTCTATGCATATTATTATGTGTGCTTTTCCTTAATTAATTGGTGAATTCAGTTGTATAGCACCATTATATTGCATATTGCAACATAAACTATTTGTCGTAGCATTCATAACTATTGTGCAGTGATAATATAATAACCAGATCTATTCTAGCATGCATAACGAGAACATTCATGATCAATCACATAAAAGGCCAAGTAGACATAGTAATTAACATTGTTCACCAAACTTTGGGCTATGGCCACAATGACTAGCTTCTTTATTATTCTTTCTATAATCATATCAAGCTTGTGCAATGTGCTTACAATAGATATATCATGCTATCTCTCTCTCCATCTTGCCTAGACGCTCTACAGTGAAAGCCTCTCATTGTGACTTCTCCTTAAACAACCAGACATGGACTCTTCCATTCTTCGTCTATTCTCTCACTCTCCTCGATCGATGTCAACAACCAACAACAACAACAACCTATTCTACCCGACCCATTACATATTTATACATGGATTCTAGGGCTCAAATCCCTACTTGTTTAACCCCAAAACCCAATTAAAACTCATTCTGACTCATTACAACTCAAGTTGACTCATTTTTTGGTCATGCTTTTCCTTCTTTTGTGTCTACATGTTTCTTTTGCATTCATGATTGCTATTCTTCCCACTTTTATGCGTATTTCTTCATTTGCTTTCCGAACTATTGTCCTTCCTTTTCTCCCGTTTTATCTTCCATCTTTATTCTCTTTCTTTATTCTCCACTAAGTATGATTTTACTACGCACTTCAATACTTAATGTGCCCTTACTACACACTCTACTCCTTCCTTCTCTTCTTTCTTCTGATGCTGCACATTTATTTCATACTTAGAATTTTCCTCAAAATTGTATTCAAAATTCACATCCAACAACTAGAGTCCAAGTGAAAGAATTTTTTTTAAGGAGAGCAGCGAGAGGTGCTGCAATTTTTCCATAATTATGGACAAACTCACCATAATATCCTGTTAGACCCAAAAAACCATGCAAGCTATTAATATTTTTAGGTTGAGGTGAATACTTCATAGCTTCAATTTTCTTAAGATCCACCTGTATGTCATCCTTGCTAACAATATGACCCAGGTACTCTGCTTTTGAGGCTCCAAAGGAACATTCCGATTGTTTGAGGAAAATTTGGTGCTAAGAGAGTAGATGGAGAACTTGATCCACATGGACAAGATGGGTTGTCCAAGTTTTACTATAGATGAGAATATCATCAAAGAAAACTAAGAAAAAATAATGGAGAAAAGGATGGAAGACATGATTCATGATACTTTGGAAAGTGGAGGGAGCATTACACAGGCCAAAGGGAATTAGCAAGAATTCATAGTGATCCTCATGAGATATAAATGTAGTGTTGGGAATTTATTCCTCTTTCATATGTATTTGGTGGTAGCCATAACACAAATCAAGTTTAGTAAATTACTGAGCACCACTCAATTCATCCAATAAATCATCAATGACATGAATGGGAAATTTTTCTTTTGTGGTGAGTTTGTTGAGGGTGCGAAAGTATGGAAACATGCCCCAAGTTCCTTTTTTCTTGAGTACCATGACCACATGAGAATAATAGGGGCTGGTACTAGGACGGATAACACCCGATTCAAGCAATTCTTGGACAATTTTCTCAATTTCATTCTTCTGGGAAAAGGGATGATGATAAGAGTGAACATTGGGAGGAAGACTTCCTAGGACTATAGGAATGAAATGATCATGAACACCACAGGAAGGGGGAAGTCCATGGGGAGTGGTAAAAAAAAATTGGTGTTGGGAGAGGATAGATTAGAGGTCAAGGTGCACAAAGGGTGTCTCAATGGCTTGAACGGAAGGTAGTTGGGAAGTAATTCACAAATGACCTTTTTTAGGAGATTTTCAATTCTATGGGAACTGATGATCTCATGGGATACTGATGTGATGCCTTGGAACTGCTATTGTTGTCCCTCCTATTGGGATTGCATGGTTAATTCCTTAAAATATATGAGGATGGGGCCTAGAGTGCGTAACCATTAAACACTAAGAACAATGTTACAACCACCCATGTTTATAGTAAAAAAATGAGATTTCAGGTGATATTAACCAATTTGTAGGTGCACATTTTCACAACTCCCACCACATTTCATGGAACCGCCATTGGCAATCATGATTTGAAAATTGTTGATGCACATATATAACAATTGATTTCCTAGGAAATTAAATGGTGAATAAAATTATGGGTGTTGCCACTCAATGTTGATATAATTCTAGGGTCAACTTGGGTGGATACATTGGGTACTTTTATCTTCAACACAAGGAGAAAGTTTTTAACATTTTCTTATAAGAAGAAGAAAATTACATTGCAGGAAATTATAATGAAGTCAATTTTAGAAGCTCCATCATCAGAAGACCTGAAGGACGTATCATAAGTGATCCTTCAAGATAACCATAAATAAATAAATAAAATTGTAGGATCGACAAAAAGAAAGTGACAAGATCATCATTGAAATAGACGAAGAGATTTCTCACCTAAGAAATCATAATTAGAAACTACTTACAAAAATTATGAAGTCAAAGGATATAAAACAATGTGTTTCGAAGTTGGAACAAGAAAATCATGACCTCGGAAAGAAATTATCAGAAAAATATAAAGAAACATCGCATTTAAAGAACCTTAATCAAATATTATTGGAAGAAATTAGAATGTTGAAAGAAGAAGAATATGAGAAGGAAGATAGGAACAAAGTCGAAAAATCAGATAAGGAAGAAAACGCATGTCTAAATATTCATAATCAAAGTTTGGTCACACAAATCAAGAAGTTGAAGAACAAGAAGAAATCAAAAAAGGAAAGGTTAGACCAATTTTACAGTAAATAAGCAATGGCCAGTGAAGAAACAATAGTTGAACTTATTGAAATCAAGAAGATTCCAGTTAAAAAAATCCAGACCTCGGAGAAGGGAATAAACACTGATCTAGTTGAATTACCAATAGTATCAAGAATTGAAGAGAGATCCAACAAACAATATTCAAAAGAGATTCAGGTGCTTTATCGTCATTCGAATCACAAGAGTCGTTATGACCAACAACAAAGTAAAGAGGAATATGAACAATGTTCTTTCTACCGACAACTAAACTACAACATTGTAAAGGAACAAAGACAAAATATACAACTTATATGGAAGCCTAAAATGAGAAGCCCTTTCAGAACAATAGATAATCGAGAAATTCCAATGAAGGTAGATTTGGGATGGGTCACTCCCCAAAACATGAAACAAATCATTCAAAGGTTATATCATCTTGTTTCATCGAGTATCACAACTACAACCACAAAATATATTGAGAAGATAATGTGAGCCAAAACAAAAGTTAAGGGGAAGCCTTCAATATTTATGCTTTGAGGAAAAAGCATGTTTAAGGGGAATGAAATGTAACATAAATAAATATATAATAATAATAAATAACAGATATAAATAAATAATAAATAATAATTAACAATGAAGATTTATGACATCCTAATGAAATGATGCATCTCTTCATGACAAGGAACCCTATATGGGTGTATAAGGCCCTTATTTCTCATTGTAATTTCACCTCATATTCATATACATTTTTATTCAATATATTTTCTTGTCCAGTATGGATTACAATTATTTATCCCATTTATGATGGATGTACGTGATAAGAACTAGATTGGTTCTTTACATCTTCAAACCAAGTCTGGGGGTGATCCATGAGGACCTGGGTGCAGATTTTATCCTTTAGTCCACTGATAAAACATTCCCTAAAAAAGGAATTTTTTGTGCCCTCTTTTCTGAAAGTCAAGTTATGAAAGGTGGTTATAAAGTCTTCCACTATGTTAGATTGTTTCAAATTGGTCAAATGACCTAAATAGTGGGTGTATGTGTCAAATCATTCATAAATCTCTGCAACAAACTGGGTCCAAGCAACATACCCTTGGCGTGCATTTTTAGGCCATTTCCACGATTGCTAGCATTCAACATTTAGATAGAGAATAACATAATGGATTTTTTCCAACTCATCAATAATTCCATGCGAAGAGAAATAATTCTCCATTTGGGTGACCCAGCCTGTGGGATCAGGAGGCATCAAATTTATTGACCTCAACTTGGGGAAGACGAGGGTCATGATGAAAGGGGTTGGAATGAAAGGCCATAGTATGGGAGGATTTAGCACCATCAAATTGGAAGGGTTATTCTGGGAAGGGAGGTTCCTAGGATCGGTTCAAAAAATGGTTGAGAGTGGCATTGAGGGTGTCAAATTTGTTGTCCAATTTTCCCTTTAATTGGTTAAATAGATTGTCAACTTTGGAAAAAAAAATTTGGACTTGTTCCTCGAAATGGTCAAACTAGGCCTTGTTCTTGGTGATTTCAGCCTGTAGTTCTTGGGTGCGAGTGTTGTCCATATGGAAAGTTGGGGTGCCTGGAATGGTGAGTGGGTCCAATGAAAAATGGTGGATAGGTGATCAATATCACTGCGATTAGGGTGATAAGGGAAATCCAATGGAATATGTGTCAAATAATGGTGTCAGGAAGGGTGAGTGGGACCACAAAAAAAGAGATTATAAGTGATAGGTACCATGATGACTAGGGAGAAAATGAGAATCCAATGGGATAGATAAAAAAATAAGAGCGTCGTGAAGGGGTTTGCATCCACATAACAAAAGGCTTAAAAATGATAGGTACCAATGTGATCAGGGCAAAGAGAGGAATCCAATGGAATAGGTCCCAAATAAGGGTGTTGGTGGGACCACTATACTCTCTTTTTTTTCTAAATCCTATAGAGTTATACTTTGGCCTGAAGAATACTACAATGACAAAGTGCCCAAATTGGTAGGAGGAAAAATTCGGTAGGAATTTCACAACCAAAATGAAAGAGGCAGGGTTGTGCAACAATAGATATCATATGTTCCTTTTTTGTTCTATTTATTTCCAAAGGATTATGGTTTATATGGTTCCTACAGATAAGGGTTTACCATGTGATATAGCTTTATGATATACATGCAGGGTTGAATAGTACTAATCAACCCAATATCTCAGGCCACCAACTAAGGAGTCTCGATCGTACCCTTAGTTGTGCTACCCGATTTCAGAGGTACTAAAGAGTATCTTATAGGGTATTGTTCTCGGTGTCACTATAACCATTAAGAAACCGATCTAGATTTGGTTTCGGGAGACCTAGGGGAATCCATATATACCCAATGGTACATGGGAGTGATGGTCATGTATATATTCTTTTTGATGCAAAACTACTCGAGGGGTACCAATAGGGGTTACAAAGGTTTCCAAAAAGGTGAAATGTTTATTTCTAAGTAACCCCGTGAATCCATCTGTATTTTCTGTGTGTAGTCTTCCCCACCATAGTTTTACCTATTGAGTGACAGATATATGTTCTTTAAAGACACCAATAGTACATGTATTTACCTTGAAAAAACAATTCCCATAGTTTCTGTAGAGGAAATTCCTTTAATACAACTTGTTAGGTACCAGATCTATGATATTAAGTAGAAAAAAGAAACACTACAAAAAATGCCAGCGGAACAACAAAATGTAGAGAACCAAAACAAAAGGTGCTACTTTATTGATAAAAAGTAATGTTCACTTGCCTCTTCGGGGGGAAACTTCTAGGAGAGAAACACTCTACTACAAAAATTCTCAAGGTAAATCTTTCTCATGCCTCCTACTCTTATTTATACTAATTCTATCTCCTAAAGAACATTCTAGAGGAAGATCTTTCCAAAAGTAAAAGCTTATGTCAGGTCTTCTTAAATTGACTTGTTCACATTTATTAAATAGGAATTATTAACTAATGTCAGCATTTATTACATGGAAAATATATTATTATACCTATGTGAGGGTTTAGGGAGGTTAGGTCCCTAACATCCTTACACTCATTTATTGCCATTTTTACTATGTTTCTTCATGAATTTACCATGACAAGATTACGAAGTATTAAGTAGTTAATTATCATTAATTTCCTTGTTTTATTGAATTAAGGAGAATTGTGATCGATTTTACTGATTATGTATTTGTGATTTCAAATACGATATCACCCTTGCTACCATATTTCCTATAGCAGACTATTTTCAGAGATAGTTTTTCCACAACAATTGTAGGAATATAAAGATGAATCAAGAAATTCCATGACATAAATTTTGTGTAGAATATGGTCATTTAGGCAGCAAGTGGGAAAAATTCTTGAAAAGTGCAGAACAATGAATGTATGGTGTGTCTTTAAATCAGATTTTATGTCACCTTTAGAAATCTGGTAGCAGTCATCTTCAGAAATCTGGTAGTAGTGAATAATTTTGCCTCCTAGTTGAATTTGGGAATATGGGATTTTTTGGGGATGATGTTGTTAGGATTGTATGAAACCACCATTGTCTTATTCAAGATAAAACCAAGATTTGTTGGTTGTAGATCCACTTATTTAGAGATTGGTCTCATCTTGTTGTAACATCTTTCCTCTTATGAAATATTAGTTGTATGTATCAATATAAATGGATATCAGTCATAGGGAGGAGAGAAAAGTTAGAGTAGAGTTTAGTGTGCATCATTGAAGAAGGATATTAATGAATGCAATGTTGGTGAAGACGTTTTAATCACAAGAACTCTGTGTAGAATATAATAGAATCAATCTTTTCCTGAATAGCGGTCTGTTAAGATGTTCCTAGCATCTAAGTTTTATTGTATCTTACTTCTAGAAGAGGAAGCCCCCCCTCACTTCACAAGTAAAGCTAGAACTGTTCTTTTTTCCTTTTCTTTATTTATGTTATTAGTTTATGCTCTTTTCTTATTCAAGTATTTCTTTCAACACTATGTGTTTCTATTTCATCTTGTTGCATGGAGTGTTTAATTTGCAGCACATAGTTTCTCTTAGAGCACCATCTCAAATGAATCAATCCTTATAGATTAGGAATGGGTCCCTGTGACAGAAGAGAAATTAACATTACAAAGAATTGTTGTGACTTAAATTTTTACAAAATCCAATCATAAAGGTATTTCATTCAAGAGTATCCATGTCTCAGGAGGTCTGAATCTGCATTTTTTGTTTTTGTTTTTAGTGTTACTTTCTTATTATAGAATACATCCTTATTTATTTGAAAAAACTCTCAATATCCAAATTGGAAGAGTAGGAATGAAGTACCTATTGCAACAGTGATCATTGATTATAGAATGTTGTTGTGATCTGCATTTTAACAATTACCAATCATCTCAATCTCTTATTTAAGAGTCACCATCCTCAAAGAGTATTAATTATGTGATTGTTTGATTTTTTTTTACATTTCTTCAACACATAGGTTTTATAATAGGCACTAATAATTCACATTTATTCTTGTTTGACTGTTCATTCCTTTATGCTCTTTAATTCTTATATGTGTGTTATTGGCTGAGTGTGGTGTGCTACCAAAAATATTGACTAGTTATGACCACATGAATATTGATAAAACGAGAGTTGTAGGACCTTCACAAAAACTTTAACATCTTAGGTTTCGATTGTAGATTTGTTTAGTTTGATTCTTTGTGGAGCTACGAGAACCATTTAAACTATTGAGTGAACTACAGACTGCTACAAGAATATCTCTAAATAAGGATAAAATAATGTAATGAACATAGCCTCAATATTGATTCTTGGAAATGATCCATTAAGTTGATTTCTCTTTTGAATTCAGTAGAATTAGTTAGCTGCCCGATCCTGCATATATTTTGTTGCCATCTAACAAGTTTATGAGGTCCCAGATTGATAATTTATTGTTCATCAATTTAAGCAATTAAATTGACCAACATTTTTTATGGCAGTGGTAGCATTGACATACATACCTAGACTTAATATGAGACATTTTTTTTTACATGATATGTATGATCTATGGAACTGGATAGAGGAGTCAAGCCTATTTAGGGGTAGAGGGGACATGCCTATCTTGAGTATTTTTGTCATGGAAGCATAAATGATTCATGATTATGTTTGGGGATGCCCACAATACGGACACAAAGCCTTTAATTCCCCAAGAGGATCAAATATTCACCAAATTCAAGGTCATTGGCCAAACCTAGGTAAAACCATGTGATCACATCATTGTATTATAGAAGCTTAAAAATTACCCATTGAAAGTTACAATTTAAACTATATATTGTTTTAGTGAATTTGGATAATTAA
>ML782597.1:193789-287342 GCA_009831015.1 Picea engelmannii | reverse complement strand
GCACTTATGTAATAAAGTGAAATGTACTTTAATATTTTAAGTGATTTATTTTGGAGGGAATGAATCATGGCCCTTGATCTTGTAAAGGCAATATTAGATCTTGGCCTTTGGATTTAGGGTTGGGGAAGGTGAAAAGACACTTGGGATGTAAAAGGTCATCTTCAGATTTTATAAAAGAATGCATCGAGTAATGTGAAAGACACATTGAGGAGATTGAAAGAGATTTTATGAGTAATCTTGAGAGAGGAAAGAGGGAAGAAAATAGGGCACATTTCCCAAGACATATTGGGCACAAATCCCAAGATATTTTTATGTTCTGTGAGTGTTGTAATTTACTATTGTGAGGGAGGTCGTACTATATGGATCCGTACAGTTCGTACAATAGAAAAGAGGGCACATAAATCGAGGAAAGTGTTGGCACAGAAATCAAGGCAGCTTGGGATATTTACTATTGAAGGATAGTCTGTACAACAACAGTTTGGCTCTATTTTCAAGGTGTTGTTTTTTCTAGGTGGGTCATACAATAGTACAGACTTGACACAAAAATCGAGGCAGAAATTTTTGGGATATTTTTTGGTGATGTAAGGTATTTTTCTCTTAGCTGGAAATTGTATTGTTGTTGTTGATATGTACTTTCCTGAAGTTGAATAATAAGATCTCTCTCTCTCTCATTGATTTTCCCCACATTGGGGTTTTCCCTAGCATTTGCCTAAATTTCTGAGTTATTCATGGTTGATTGAATGTTGTTCATTGTGTTTATTCCACTACTAAATTGCTTAGCAATGTGTATTTATTCTTATGGTAATTTCTAAATGTGGGTTTAGACATTTCAGAGTTCATACAAGACAATTATCTCTAGTTTGTTAAGTGTATGACAGAATTATTAGCTTGCTAATTTTTGTCATTAAATTTCTACATGGTATCAGAGCTTGGGCTTTGAGTTATAGTGAGCAATGAGATTTTTGGGCATGTTTGAAGGGGGGAAATTTGTGATTGTTTTCCTTGAGCTGTGACAAGGAATATGACTGCATGCATTAGGTTTGAGGATCGGTTGGATGGCATTTCCAACTATTTGCAGTGGAAGGTTTAGATGTCAGTTGTTCTCAAGGAGAACATGATTTGGAACTATGTCAGTTATGTTGTTTTGGTTCCCACAATAGATCCAGTTGCTTTGGATTTGTATGAGGTCAAGGATGCCAAAGCTCAGAGGATTATTCTAGATGGGGTGAAGGATCACCTTATCCCACACTTGGTTGAGATGAACACAACCAAAGAGATGTGGGATGCACTTAAGAACTTATTTGAGGCGAAGAATGAAAACCGGAAGATGGCCTTGAAGGCTAAGCTATATGATACCAATATGGGTAAGGAGGAGAGTGTTTCTTCTTATATTACTCGAGTATCTCAAGTGAAAGATGAGTTGGATTCAGTTGGAGAGGTCATATTGGATTTAGAGTTGGTGAGGATGGCCTTGAAATGCTTCACTAAGGAATGAGAAGTCTTCATGAAGTGTGTGGTGGGTCATGAGAATATTCTAGATTGGAGCATACTGTGGGATGATTTCACTCAGGCAAATATCCGAGAAGGATCTTAGAGCAATGGACATAAGACAGATGGAGGTGATGAGAATTTTTCTCTTGATGCAAAGATCAAGAAGAAAGGAAGTTTCGCGAGGGACTTGAGTAAAGTCAGATGTTACTTTTGTAACTAGGTGGGGCACCTTGATTCTCATTGTCCTGAGAAGAAGAAGAAGAATAAGGAACCACAGGGGCCTCAGAAAGTTTCTACAACAACCTTGGATGACTTTGCTTCCAAGTACGACAGGGAATTTTTGTTGGTTACTCTAGTTTCAGGTGTCGGTAGCGGAGGATTTGGGGGTGATATCAGATGGATTGTGGATATTGGAGCCTCTTTCCACATGATGAGAATCTGGTGAATATTCCTAATTATCACAGAGATAGGTCCTGACCAGAAGGTGGATATTGAAGGTGGTATGGAGCGAGTTGTACGTGGCATTAGAAAAGTTAGATTTTGACTCGAGTATGGAGGATTCCTATAGCTTGATGGAGTTATCTATGTTCCAGGGTTGAGGGTTAACTTTCTCTTAGTATCATCCTTGGAGGATGTAGGATATTATACATTGTTCAAGAGGGAACATGTCTTTATATATAGGGAGGGAGTGGACCCGGTGGAGCTGCAGCTGATCGATGATCGGATGGACAGGTTGTATATGTTGCGAGGACAACCTTAAGGGTATGATTTAATGTCGGATGAGGAGCACGAGGAGGATCTTGAGACTGAGGTGGTACCAAAGATTTAGTCTTTCATTCTGAGAGAAGAGAGGGAGTATCCTCTAAGCACTGGTGTTATAGCCCTAAAATGACCTACTCATGTATACATGGCCTTGGCCCTCTTACTTGCATGCTTTGCCAAAGCATTGTTGAGAAGATCTTCTTAAAAAACACTTTTTAGAATATGTACGCAGTCTGTGCCAATACATTCCATGTACATACGCTTTCTAAACCACTACAACTCATGTACATACGCTTGTTGCACCACTACAGCCTGCGTATGCTTGCAAAAGTTGAAAAAATTAAAAAGTTGCAAGAAATTCATTGAAATCCACAGGCTATTGGAAGTTTCCCAACTAATCCACCTACTATATCCCATCACCCAATCAAATAACCATCCGTTTGTCATATAAATAGAGGTGTTGGGGTCTTCTTTCAAATCTAAGCATAATAACAGTGAAACACTGCCCAATTTCACTTCCCCTCCTTGCCCAAGCTTTTGCCTCTTTTTGTGAGAAATTGCCTCAGCATTTCCCCATTCATCCTTTTCTCTTTCCATTCAATCCATTCCCTTCGATAAAGGTGACCAGAAGATTGAGAGAAGAGGTCCATTCAAGGTGCATTTGGAGCATGGTAAAGAGGAGCCCGGAATGGGTTCGCGGAATGGTGGTTGACTCAAATTGTAAGGTATAATCTTTGTATGATGAATAAAAGATTTGCATTTTCTTGTCCCAAATAATGGTGTTTAATGTATCTTCATTGATTTATATTTAGCATTTAATACCTAACCCTAACTCATGAATAGAATAGCATGCTAGTAGTTTCTTTTTTTTCCTATCTTTGGATGTAGCTCAGCCTTGGTAGGAGACGTGCAGTCAATGGAAATTTCAAGCTTGAGGAGACCATAACTGTACGTGGGGATCAAAGGTATAGTTACCCTATCTCTTTTATTATTGTTTTCTTTTGATTTTTTTCTGGATGTTTGGGGTAGAGTAAGCTCAACTATATTTTAGATGCTCATTTTCTTTGTCTGCATTTTAAATCCTGGTGCAGTTAAAGGGGGGGTTTTCCCACTAGCAAAATTGGCAACCATACTGGGGAAGCCCCTAGGGTTTTTTAGGGGATTTTGGGTTGTTTGATTGGTTTGTTTTCCTTTCAAGTTTCTTTCAAGTTTTCTGAGTCTGTCAAGGGATTCTGGTCACCTTCAGGGTGCAATACTAGTTGTCCCTTCCCTGTAAGACTACTTGATATTTTCCTTTTGAAGAGATACAAAGGTGTACGCGCCCCATCTTGGGTTATCCCGTGTACATAGCTCTGCTCAGTAAACATCCCGTGTACATACGCATGTTGTTGATGCAACAACCCGCATCTCTGTTTCAGGAAATCTTTTGAAAAAGAGGGAGCTTGCCTCTTTCCTAATTGAGGTTCACACTTCTCATGGTTTTTTTGGATCAGTTTAGAGTCTCTGTTTATAGCCATAGCCTGGGTATAGAGTTCAGTTTACTTGTTATTTTAGTTTTCTTGTGTTTACCTAAAAAAAAAAGGTTTTAAGAAAACTGTTGAGTCTTAGATATTCCCTTCTTGGTTTCTTGGTTGATCCCTGCGATACGCAATGGGCTAAAGGTCTTTTCCAGTCTTGTTTTAGTTTTCGTTTTACCCTTTTTACTTTCTTTGAAAAAATAAAAATAAAAATATTTATTTCATTTTTTCTCTTTAAAGCATTTCAAAAAAAAAGTATTTTCTTTTCTGTTTGGTAAAGTAGTTAGAGTTAGTTATTTGCAAAAAGGAAAAAGAGTCTGTTTTTCAAGTTCTTTCTTGATTTATTGAAACATTTGTAGCTTGTACTCAAGCAAAAGTAGGTTTTAGGTTTTCTTTAAAAGATCTTGAAAAGTTAGTTAAGAAAAGTTGTGTTTGCAAAGAGTTAGTTACAAATCTTTGTTTTTAAAAGATTTGAAGTAATTTTTCTTTCAGGTGCTTTAATTTTCTCCTCTTTTTTCATCTCTTATAACACCATTAGTTTCACCACCATAAATCATGAGTAAATCAAGCCTTTAAAAATAATTCTTAATCTAAAATAAACTAGACTTTTTCTTCTTGTAGGGTCAACCAACTAGTTTAGTGTTAGGGCCTTGAATTAGGTTCGAGAGGAAACTCTTCAAGGTCGTTAAATCAAACATTGGAGTATGAGTTAGGGAGTGCTTAAGTCCAGTGTCATAAAAGTTATCTTGGACCCCCCTCTAACACAAAGGATAAACATGAGGTCGCGTGAGGAAAGGCAACGGAGATAACCCCTCCAAAGCCAGACTAAACGTAGTGGGGAACGCATATTGAGGGTTTCTCTTGGGAGTAATACCGACTTCATTTTCCTACGGAGCTTCATGGACCTCGAATCCATTCAAGATCCTCTATTGTCTTCTAGAACATTTTCTTTCGATACCCCTAATATGCTTCCGACTTGTTATCTTTCTCATTGTGATCTTCCCGACTATCGACTGTACCTGCCTGGTGACTGACTGTGAGATGGAAACTTAGTTGCCCATATTCTATGGACTTACAAGGGTGAATGAGGGGGTATACCATAGTACTTACAGTAGACGTCAGATCACACTTTGTAGAGTATACCCAGAGGGTTCTTCTGTGTTTGAGTTTCACTTACACTGGTTAGTTTCTCTAGTGTCGATTCTACTCTAGTGTTTCTCTAGTGTTTCTCTAGTAACTGTCGTTCCTACTAGATAGTCAACTGCTTGATTTGTCCATAGGAGATTTTTAGTGTGTGCTTGGTGTTCAAATGCTAGTTAAGCCTTAGTGTGTCGTTGATCATTTCAAAAGGTGGAATATCAACAACTTCAACAGTCAAGAAGGCTTCAGGGATTGTCGTCCATTACATTGGAGCCACCACCACCACCTTTGAGGCGAAGAATCGACCACGAAAGGTCGTTCGAAGCGACTGGGCCACAGAAAATTGTGCCCAAGCCTGCTCCACGAGGATATTTTTTGACTCTGGAGGAACCTACAGTCTCTGACCTTGGAACTGAAGGTTTCAGGCCAGATAAACCTCCAATTACCGACTTATCGACGTAGATATTAATTCAGATTGTCCCCCCTGAGGTGACACCTTCTGAGCACCAACTAGTCCTACGAGCGGAAATGGAAGAGAATGTTTCTACTTCGTCCGGGAGTCCTCATACTCTCTTCATGGATATTACTAGAGGGGGCATTGTGCCTCCTCCCCTACCTCTGCTAGTCATGACCACAGTGGTCTCGACTCCCTCTACTTCGGGAAGTGGCTCAATACCATCATCAACGGTGACCACTGCTTCATTTACACAGAGTGCGACGAGCCCTCCATTATCATATGGGATTCCTGGTTTTGATTCGAACTCGATTCTTACCTACTCCACCTTACATACCATGGGCCAGGGGGTAGGGAGATCAAACACTCCCGTGAAAGGGTCAATCGGGGGAACTTCAGTCCCCTTTAATGCTATCCGTTATGGTGGGGGTCATATCCCTCCTCCTTCCCCCTCTCTCTATGGTGCTTTCTAGTAGTTAATTGGGCTAAACACTAATTATAGCTTGTTTGGAGAAGGAAGTTTATGACCTTCGTCTTACACAACGCCAGTGGGATCTATATCATTCTCTTTGTTCTATGAATTTGGGAACAACACTATTTCTTTGGTTGTTGTATTGGTTGGGGAAACTTCGATTTTGGGCAACAAAACCCCGTGCAGGGTACTATTACTTCATAGGGTGCGACGACTGGATCAGTTCCTTGGAAGGGATTAGTTCCCTTGTAAGGGATGTCAGTCTGGACCAACCCCTTCCATGCTTAACGGAACCCCAGGTAGGGCTCCACACCTATGATCGTCCGATCAGTTGGGGGCATCCCCTTCAAAAATCCTTGGAACAAAGTGTAGGGAGAAATCCCCACACAAGCTATGTCGTCCAATTATGGGAGTCAACCGATGATACCCCAATAGACATAGTTTCTGTATGCTGGTCAAGGCCACAGTTTCTACCAAAACCCTGGCCAACAGTCCAACTTTTCCTGGCAACCTGGTGCCAGTCAAACTCTTGGACCCTCTTTTACTGTCAATAACACACAACCTAAACTACCATTTCTGGCAATGCTACATCTGCTAGACTTGTTGAGGTTACTAAACAACCCAATTTGTCACAATCTGCATTGGCCCCCCATGCCGACTAAGTTGCCGTCAGATATTCTGAAATTTGAAGGCAATCCTGGCGAAGATCTAGGTGTTCATGTGACAAATTTTCATCTATAGTGCTCGTCAAACTCACTGTGAAACGACTTTGTCCAATTGCGCCTTTTTCAATGTACTCTTATAGCGGGTGCTACGAAATGGTATATTGAGCTCGACCACTCGAGGTACTCTTACTTCAACAACCTGGCGATGGTTTTCTTAAACCATTTTTAGTTACCTGTGAGATACGATGTTAACACCGAATTGTTGGCCAACTTTTAGAAAACCAAGCCTGGCCATATCTCTGATCATATCCGAGAATGGCCATGTAAAAAGAGAATAATTAAGGTCCACGTCCCTCCTACTTTCCTTCTTGAGTGGTTCATGAAGTCTTTGGTTCCCTCTTTATTCAAGGACGTAGCGACTTCTAGAGTGTTTTCAGAAGAGGAGGTGAATATGAGAGTGCAACAAATTGAACTGATCTACTCTCAATCTGGCATGCTCTATGATATTTTTCGAAATGCACTGTAGTCTATTCTCATTAAGACCAAGAAAAATTCTGGACCCCATGCTGAAGGTATTGTGGGCTCAACACAAAGTAAGTCCACATATTTGTTGTCAAATCAGTTGCAACAATTGTCGATACAATAGTCTATGGCCAGCCAGACTTCTAGTTCAATTGTTCCCCCTACCCAGACGTCGGGCATACATAGTGTGCAGTTGACGAATTCCAAAGCCAACCAGTAGGCCGATGGAAAGAAGAAACAATGAAACAATAAGAGTGAAGGGGAAAATAAGGCTACCAACAATGTTGGCAGGGGAAAAATAGAGAAGAAGAAGTCGAAGAATCTTTGTAATATTTGTATGGAAGACCACCCGACTCGTCTGTGCCCTCGGCTTGCAGAGGCCTAGAAGCTATTGGCACAGCAAAAACTGGCTATGTTGATGAACTCTTTTCCACAATGGAAAAACATGTCTCATGCTTCCGCATCCACGAGCGCGACAGGGGGTAGTCAAGGACCCCTCGCACCTCCCAATGACAACCTGTCTGTGAATGTTTGCATGATAAATGTCAATGCTCATATAGCGACCAGGGAACGAGACTACAAGATGCCAAAATATTATGAGAAGGGAAAATAAGCCACTAACCCACCAACTCCTTTCCAAATTGAGAAGGCAGTGGGAAAAACGATGACTTGCATCCTAGAAGGTGTGTTTAAGAAGGCTTCTCATAATCCAAATGCGAGGGCCGCCCAAAACTACTTTGTTTAGAGGATTTGGCATAGACCCCTTGCGTGATGTCTTCTTTAGAAGTCCTCCAGAGTTTCCCCTCATAGAGAAAATATCTCTTGTTCACCTTGGGATCAACAAAGACTTGTAACCCGGGAGCCATCATTCTTGATCCAACTGACGTAAAGCCCTGTCTTCCTTACCATGTTGTGTTTCAGATAGTAGTGGCTTACACCATGAAATATTTTATGCAGAACATCTTCCACATAGTGGTTGACAAGGGTGCCTCGACTTGCATGATGTCATTGGCATGTTGGAAGGACATTAGCCAACTTGGGTTGTCTACGTCACCTACGTTGCTTATGACATTTGATGGTCGGTCGTTTAGACCACATGGAATTATTCCTTCTTTCCCCATGAAGTTGGGAGGGAAAACTATGTGTGTCAAAGTTGAAGTGGTCGATGCACCTCTCAACTACAACCTATTGTTAGGAAGGAGTTGGACTTATGCGATGCATACAGTGGTTGCTACGGTTTTTTGGGTCTTGTGCTTTCTGCATGAGGGTCGTATTGTGACCATTGACTAGTTGTCCTTATCCCATCCTGACCCTTCATTAAGGGATTCCACGGTCCCGATGATTGATAATTCGCAGCCCGACACTGTCAACTTAGGTGTTGGTTTGTTTCCATCATTGATGGGAAATTTTGATTACCCGCCGCCTTCTAGCAATGTCAAGCTTATATTGGTTGTCCCCGACCAACCTAGGGCTGCAATTCTACAAGTGTCATCATTTCGAATGAGTTACTTTAATGATCCATGGAATTTACCTTCCCTATCGACCTCGATGGAAGGGATAGGGCATCCTAGGATGACCATGCCCTTGTCCGTGGCTGAGTTTGCATACATCATTGTCCAATAGACTTCGACCAACCCCGATCCGACTCCCACACATGAGTGAGATCCAGTTTTAGAGCCTATTTGGGCTCAAGGTTTCCTTTCCAGTCAAGATCCTTTAGACTTGGTCTTGCCCTCTGACGAGCCTATTATCGAGGCAATGAATGGTCCCAATAGACCTTGGGATGATCTACATCATATATCTTACTTCCTTCTCGAGTTAAAGAGAATAGAGGTGAGAGAATTTGTTTTGACCATGAATGGAGATAATTCTTGTCTTGTCAATCCTTTGGCTATGCATAGAGTTTATGCCGAGGGTAACATGGAAAGCATTGCTAAAACAATTCCAATAGATATCTTCGAAACCCCTAGCATTGTGGAGAATGTTTTCGTCAGAGCGGATTTCTCCCCCCGAAGAGATTCGAACTTACACTAAGTTATTCAAAGAATTCCATGACGTTTTTTCTTAGACTTATGAGGAAATGCTAGGCATTGACCCACGAATTGTCAAGCATGAAATTATGACTTATCTTGATGCCAAATCGGTCTGACAGAAGCTTCGTCTGGTAAATCCTCGAAAAGAGACGACATATAAGGAAGAAGTAGAAAAACTGCTCAAAGTTGGTTTCATCTAACCCGTACAGTTGACGGAATGGGTGTCAAACCCAGTTCCGATTAACAAGAAACAAGGTACGATTTGCATGTGCATGGACTTCAGTGACTTGAATAAGGAATGTACAAAAGATAATTTTCCCACCCCATTCATCGATCAGATTGTCGATGAGTGTGCAAGCTGTGAGTTCTTTTCATTCATGGATGGTTTCTCAAGATACAATCAGATCCAAATCAAACCTGAAGACCAGTATAAAACAACTTTTATCTGTCCGTGGGGGACATTCTCCTATCGTAAGATTCCTTTTGGCTTGAAGAATGTTGGAGCCACCTTTCAGTGGGCCATGTTGTTTTCTTTTCATGACTTTAGACACATATTCTATGTGTATCTCGATGATCTAGCATCATGCTCTCACAAGAGATCTGATCATTCCGCTCATCTTCGACTAATATTTGAACGATGTCTCTACTATCAAATTCACTTGAATCCTAACAAATGAAATTTATGCATAACGTCAGGTCGTATTTTGGTTTTTATTGTTTTGACAATAGGGATCACAATCAATCCTCTCAAGGTTGAGGCGATAGTTCAGTTTCCTCCCCCTTGCACAATACCCCAGCTTAAAGCTTACAGAGGAAAGAAATTTTTCTTCGGCATTTTGTTGCAAAATACACCGAGATCACTAGAGGGTTTATGTGTCTACTGAAAAAAGGGGTCCCATTCTGTTGGGATGAAGCTACTCAGTGCTCCTTTGAAGCATTGAAATGCGCCCTGACATCTACCCCTTTGCTCCGGTCTCCAGATTATAACAGATATTTCTTATTGTATTTTGCTACTATGGATTCTACCATCGGCATGGTCTTGGTTCAATAAGATGATATGCTCGAAGAGCACATTATATATTACCTTAGCCAAGGCCTGGTTGGGTCGGAACTCAACTATTCTCACATTGAGAATCTTGCTTTGGAATTAGTTCATGCTGTCGAACGGTTCCTTCACTACATTTTTCTTCGCAAGACCACTGCCATCATCATCATGAACCCTTTCCAATACATATTAACACGATGGTTCATTGGCAGAAAGATTAGTAGATGGATAGTCATATTACATGAGTTTGACTTGGATTTTGTTTCCGTGGAATCCAAAAAGTCATTGGTCTTTGTCGAAGTTATTTCAAAACTTTCGGTCGAGTCTAGTGATATCAAGCCCAAAGAATCACATATTAAGGGAGATATTTTTCTAATCGCATATTTGGACCCCTGGTATGGTGATATACTGGTCTATCTCTAGACTTTGAAGTTCCCTTCTTCTTCTTCCCGTGATGAGTGTCGACGAATTCAACATCAGGAACGAAACTATCTTATACTCGATGAAACTTTCTGTCGTTGTTGAGTCTCCATTTTGACACTTCTAATGCCCTCTATTACCCTTTATCTGAGCCTATTTTTCCTACGATATGGGTATATACTTGACTGTTTCCTCCATAAATACACCTGATGACCTTGTTCATGTACATAAAGAGGTAACTTATTATTAAGGCATGATTTTTTTAGTTTTATTGAGTTAATTTGATTAAATGTTTGATTTTGTATGATCCTAATTGTTTGACTCCTAAGAAGTTTTGATCTGGTACCAAGTCTATTCTGATACCCAAAGATCCACCTATTCCGGTACTGTCCGCTCAATGTTATTCCAGTACTTGTACAACATGGCATCCAGTAGTAGCACAAATCAGCATCCATTCTGGTACTTGCACACTCTGTGCCATTTCAGTACCAAGTATTCTGCCCATTCTGATACTGCCCATGCACCTAATCAAGTACTCAGATTTGTGACTGTGTGTATTCTGGTTACAAACCCTTTTTTCTATAATTCACCTGTTGAACAAGTATGTTGATGGAGATTCCAAGAATTCAGTTGGATCGAAGTCTCTAAATCATTTTTCAAGATCACAATAGACTTCATCCCTCATGCACTTCTTGCATGAGGATGAAGTCCATCCCTATAGATTCGATGTGAAATAACAATTGTAATATTTTAAAAACTATTTGATACTTATCCTTAGATCTTTATTGTATCGACTCACCTTGTTTATAATGGATGTTGTATAGGTGATAGAATAGGATGGATGTAATGAAGCAAGTAGTAAGAAATAGATGATACACATTGTTTTTTATGTACAAGATGATTAACTGTTCATTCAATTTACCAGTTGAAGAAATACAAATGATCTGTTGTGCAATTCTTGAGTATGATTAGAACGCTTTAGTTTGTTATCTTTTTAGAGGTACCTTGTTGGTTCGGTAAGCGCCCACTGCCCCAACCAAGGTAAACCTCCTTGTATATGATTTTTTTGATTTTGTGAGTATTTAACAGTGGTGTGTTGTAAATGATTTCAAATACATTTTAAAATTTCAACATAAAATCAAGTGTTTCTAAATTGGTGTGAGTAATCAGATACTAGACCAAATAGATAGTTTCTTTTCTAATATTGCAGGTCGACATTTAATTGTTTGATGCGTGGGATTGTTAAGAAAATGTTATTTTGAGTTTGTGATTGTAGTGTTCTCAGTAGGTACAGGAACCCTAGGACTTTATCTCTTATTTTCATGTTCCATAATGAAGTCTCTTAGTCATGTTGACTGTTCCCTGTACTAAAGAATGTTTGCTTGAATAGAACAGAGTTAGAGTTGATTTATGTTTCAAGAGTGGCTGGAGTTGATTGTTAATCATTGTTTTTTATTGCTAAAGGAAACAAGATATTAAGTTCATCTCTCTAATTCATAAGCCTGGAATGAACAGACTTGTCACCTAAGAAAGGACCTTTTGATTGACTGTTTGTTTAAGAAGTTTTTCTATCAGTTTTATCTTCAAAGTTTAAAGTTGTGTGAAGCATTCAGAAATCTTAGAAACAGATTATTATGCTATTAATTATTTCCTTCTTAAGATAGATACAATAGACATAGGTAGGTTACTTGCTCTCGGCACATATAGTGTAACAACTATTTTGATTACGAATCCTGGATTGACATATAAATGAGTGTAACATATTGAACATATTTATACACCAACATTTTAGCGTTGTTGCCAGAGAGTTGTAAACGGTAATAGTTAGCATTTTGAATTTTTTATTGTTTTCATGCGTTTGGTTTGGATTTAAGGACAATCTGAGGGTGGAGAGAAGACAGCAATATGAGAGGTAAGAACCTGCGCATCAACTTTGGTGGGGTTGCTCCAAAGACAGGTTGTCCTCTTACTTTTGATAGTTAGAAATCTATGGATTTTTATTGGAATTTCTTTTATGAGTAGGTATAGGGATAATAAAGGTAAATTTATTGCTCCCAAAATTTCAGAAAAGTTAGAAAAACNCTAATTCATCTAAAATTCGAGCAGGAAAAATTCTTAGAGGAGAAATATAAAAGGCATCAATTGAAACAACAACCAAAGGCACTAAATATGAAGCCACTGTTCAGATTGAAAGCATATGAAAACAGGCAAGAGGAGAAGCAATGGTGACCCCATCAGAAGGAGGAGATGGAAAAGAAGCAAAGGTGGTGATAGAAGAAGTTGCATCTGTCGTTGGGGAACCACGCAAGAAATTGGAACAACCAGATATACCAAACAACCCAGTGGTTGAACCATCACTTAGTGGAGAGACATCACCACCACCCTACAAATTGTTTAGAGATATGGAAGAAGAGGAAGGAAATGCAACTAATGAAACAGAGACATTTGGATTCCCCATACTGGAGATCGCCAGAGACGTTTCTATGAAGAACATTCCATTCTCCTAAGTGCCTCACTTCCATGGTATGTCAATGGAAGATCCTAACTCATTTTTGTTTGAATTTGATATACTATGTAGAAGTTATAATTACACCGATAATGCACAAAAATTAAAACTTTTTCCAGCTACGCTAAAAGATTCAGCACTAAGGTGGTTTATGATCCTAGGAGAACAAATTATCTTATCTTGGGATGCTATGAAAGAGACCTTCCTCCAGAAATACCAAGATTACTGTAGACCTAGGGATGCTAGGAATGACATATTTAAAATGCAGCAATATAAGGAAGAAATCTTGGAATATTACCTAGAGAGGTTCCTATACAACTACCAAAAGACTAAGAAATTTTCCTTAGACACAACTGTTACACGTCAAAATTTCTCAACTGGATAAGTGTTGCATGTTCTTCTCAATTGTTGTAAGTGTCGCATCTTCCTTACAACTTTCACAAGTGTCGCAAGTTGTTCACAAGTGTTGCAAACATTAAACAAAGCATACTGCCATGATAACGACACTAAGGAGGCACTTAAAACATCTCATACACTTGATTTGGAGAAGGGGAATTGATTAACTGAAGTCAAGGAACTCTTATCACCTGAGAAGAGCTCTTAAACAAAGGTTTTGAGGGTGAGCGCTCCCTTACATCAGCCTTAGGAGCACTGGCGCTCCCCTATAAGGTCTCAGGGAGCGTTATAACACTCATCCACCCCTCTGAAGGAGCGTTATCCACCCTTGGAGCACTGGTGCTCCCCTCAAGCTTCCTAGGGGGCGCTACAGCGCTCTGATGCCCCTTTTGAGGGAACGCTGCCTAATCTGAGGAAGTAGTTGGCCCGTTGAGGAGAATAAGGGGAGGATCTTTCAATTTTAGAAGGTAGTTGCATTCAAATTCTTGGTTCCATCAGGAGATCCCTGATCTAAGGAGGGAGTTCCTCAACTTGTTCTAAAGATAACTCAAGAGGTTAAGCTCCTCTTAACCTCTATAAGCAGGCTCTATGATGGTGAAAAGGGGAAATAATTGCTAGCATGAAACCTATGATCTCATAGGAAACACACAGTTAGCCAAAGGAGAGTGATCAGTGAAGATGTTTCCATCTAGGTTGTGGATCTTTTGAGCAAGGGTTAGACAAAGGGGACTTGACGAAGCTGTCACATTCGCATCTACGATTGTAAGTACTGTTGTCGTTATTCTCATTAATATGACATGCTTGGCCTGTTTCTTTCTAGTTTGTGTTTGATCTTACATGAACTTATCGTTGATATATAGATCTATTTTCAAGCTAATATCAATAGAGTAGGAAGTGGTCATATCTTGTTTGTCTACAGGGCTCGTCGAGGAGCAAAGGATTGGAGCTCAACTCAGAGCGTGCAGGGACAAACATCGAGAAAGAGGTACTTCTATTCTCCTTCCTTATCATGTGTTAGTTTGTATAGATTTGAAAGGAAGTCAGTGTCCATGTTAATCATTTTCTATCTTAGAGTTAGGGTCAAGCTCTTTGAGGCAATCTACCTATCCGCAGGGAGATTTTCCTACAACAGAAACTGGCGACTCCGCTGGGGAGAACCCTCGAATCAAAACTTTTTGTTTTGACTTCTCCTCATTGACCTTGTTATATCCCTTGATTGTTTCAGACCTGGTTCAATCCTCTTTTGATTGGTTTCATGAGCTGATTGGCTCCCTACCCCATCACACTCAGCCTAATTGTCGAGACTAAACTGCAATTTTTGGATTTTTGACACTTTTTGGAGCTTTTTGAACCTGGCGCCCCTGTCCCTGTGTTAACAGACCACCAGCACTCCCTAATAGCCTTACACAGAGTTCTATAATGCTCATTTTCCTTGACAATAGAGTGCCAACCCTCCCTTGGCCAATAAACCTTCCAGAAAATTTTTTTTTCCAGGGTTTTTCCTCTGTGTCTCTCTTGCTGGGTCACCTTGTGAGTCAATCCTTCTTCCTTTCCAGCTTTGACATCCATCTTTTTGAAGAACAAACATCTTTTTGTTTGGATTTTGTAGCCTTCTTCACTATTGTTGTTGAGTTTTTCTGCCATTTGGAGTTTGAAACCCATGCATTGTCTTTCTCTCCTCTTCGACTGAGCGGAAAACTCTGGTGAAAGTCATCAAAGGCCTACAGATCTTTTCATTTGGTTTTGGTTAAGATCATTGTTCTTTGACTTTTCTTTTGGTGTGAATTTTTATTTCTCTTTGATTGTTTCTTTTCTTTCGCTTCTTGTTTTGATCACAACGAGAGGGTGTATTGTTTGTATGATTCTTGCTTGTGTTGGTATGATTTTCATTCATCCAAAAAGATAATTAGCAAGATGAGCATTGTGTTGAATTAATCATTATTCATATGCAAACAATAAAAAGCATATTCATGATTGATTGTGCATGTTAGAAGGTATATCAAAAGTTTTAGCATCACATCAGGATTTGATTTGAATAAAATTTGTTTGAGGACATTCCTTATTAGTGCTTGTTAGTGAAAAGAACTCTCCCTCTCTCCCTTAGATAGATGTTCATCAAAAAGAAATGAATGCTTATCATCTTTGATGCATTTTTGGGATTGATTCATAATTCCATTCGTTTCATTTCCATGCACCCCTTTGAGTAAAGAACAGTCATAAAATGAACGCTAATTAAAAATTATTTAGAACTTTTTATTTTCTAGGATCCTCCACCAACAGTAGACTAGGCTTAGTACTTTGGATTAGGCTGTGAGCATAACTCTCCAAAGTTTCCAAAACAAACAGTAGCGTCCTGAGTTAGGGAGAGTCAAATCCAATTATCATATAAGTCTGCCTGGGATCCCCCTCTCACACAGGGGTTATGCACGAGGTCACATTCGGGTGAGTTACAAATATTATCCCTCTGTGGTTCAACTGATTGGGGTGGTCAGATCGTATTATGGGGATCGCTTAAAGGTAAATCCACAATTACTTCATGGAAGCCTTTTAGTTGATTTCAAGCTCGATACCCTGGCTGTACGTTCCAACTGGAATGTCGACTGTACCTGCCCAAGGGCTGACTACGAGTTGGTGACCTTAGTAGCCACAATATTTAGGGTCTCACACAAGGTGATGGTGAAGGGAAGTCTCACTATACCTGGAACAGACGTTGGTCAAACTCACTCGGGCTCCTTGGAGGGTAAATCCACAATTACTGCGTGGAAGCTTGCACCAAGGTGTAAGTCCGTTAAGCAGGTCGCCAACGTAACTGATCCACCTGCTCTATCCCTGCCCCTTCCTATTTTGATCTCGTGACGTTGGATTTCATCACCAACTAGTGGTTTCATCGTAGGAAGTTTTGTTTGATTGTTTGCTTCTTAGATTCTTAGCGTGTGTTGTTTGTTTTACTTAGTGGACCTTAGGTCGAGTCAGTGTTAATGGCATCGAATCCTGGGAGTACCAATGGAGGAACCCCTTCTCCTGGGGAACCTTATACCCTTCCTTCATTTGGGAACTTTGGTCCTCCATATGTTGCCACACTGAGTCTTTCGGGACTCACTATTGGATTACCAGTTTGGTTGTTCCCCACTTCGGTGATCCCGAATCCTCCCAATGTTTCAGCTGCACCTAATACTTTGGATGTCAATACACCACCCACACATCAACCTCATGTCGACTCTTTTCCTTCTTCTCCCATCAAGTCTCCTTCCATTTCTCCTTCTCCGCCTAGTCAAAGCTCTAAAGCAAGTAGCCAGGTTGATCAGAAGAAGAAGAAACGGAAAGAGAAGAAGAAGAAGAACCCGAAAAGGAAAAAGGCCCCAACAACATCAGATGTTGGCTCTAAGAAACCAATTACTGTTAATAGTACTGGGAGTGTTGATGAGGTCAACAAGATTAAAATGAAGAATCCAAAACCCAAATTCCCTTGCAGCCTTTGTAAGGGTGACCATTTTCTAAGGGATTGCCCCGGTCTTACCCAGGTCTTAGAAATGTGGTCCTCCACATCATCGGCCTCTGTCGGTCATGTCGATGATACCCCGTCAACTAGTGATGTTCAAGTTGGTAAGAAGAAGAAAACTATCAAGTTCCCTTGCATGTTATGTAAAGGTAATCATTACTCTCACCTTTGTCCTCGTATGGACAAGGCTTCTTCTCTTTTAGAAAAGCTTCAACTTCCAAAAGGTTATCGTAATCTTTCCTCCAACCCACCATTGTTTGATGGACTGGTCAATCCGGTTGATCAGGTGGTCAATCTAGTTTCCTCCTTGATTGAACCACAAACCCAAGTAGTTGATCCAGTTCTGTCATCGATCAGCCCCGCTCTTCATCAAAAGAGTGACACCAAATTGGTCGATCTATTTTCATCCTCGGTCGATCCCACTCTCCTGTTAGAGAGTGACACCAAATCGATCGATCCATTTCCACCCGTCGACCCCATTCTTCCCATGGAGAATGAAGCCAAAGTGGTCGATCCAGTTTCACCATCGGTCGATCCCATTCCTCCATTGAGGAATGTCAAAGTGACTGATACAGTCCTTTCCTCAGTCATTCCCACTCTTCCTCTGAAGAGTGCCAAAGTGGTCTATCCAAGTCCACCATTAGTTGATCCGATCCAATCATCGATCGATCCTACTCCCCTTCTAGAGAGTAAACCCGATACTGCCCATGTTTTTCTCATTAATATAGACTCTACCATACCGGGGGGCATTCCTCCTTCTCCTGCGAAACCCCCTCCAAGTAATGAGGCCATCCTTTTTTATCAGGGTGTGCTAACTGGACCTCGTCTTCCCTCCCACATTCCTTTCCAGATTACAGTACAGGTTCGTGGTCGGGACATTCCTCAAATGATGATAGATGAAGGTGCGTTCGTTAGTATTTTGTCTTCTGTTGCTTGGTACGCTTTGGGTTGTCTGCAGCTTGCACTGGTTACATAGAATCTGTTAGCTTTTAACAGAAGAACTAGTCAACCTTTAGGGATCCTTCCTCAGTTTCCTGTAACTTTGGGAGGGAAAACTGTCTTTATCGATGTCATGGTAGTCCGAGACCCCTTGGATTTCACTTTACTCCTTAGGCGGGATTATGTCTATGCCATGAAAGCTATTGTATCCACTCTTTTCCGTGTGATATCTTTCCCTCACAATGAAGGAATTGTGACTATTGATCAACTTTCATTCATAGGCCCTGACTGGGTTACCTCCCTAAGTGGTTCTTATATGCAGACAGTATCACCCCCGCCACATGTCAATTATATAGCGTTGTCTCCCATGACCTCAACTTTCGATGATTTGGATCCGGTAGTTGACATGGTGATCTCTTTGGTAGGGTTATTGGAACCTGATCTCCTTACCCCTGTCATGACCCTCGACATGTGTTCCTTCCAAAGTGATTGTCTTTCGTCCGGCAAAGATATCTTGGAAGCCATGATCGATTTTTGTCCCTTGACATGGTATCCTTCCAGAGCATTATCCTCTTGGAAGCCATGATCAAGAAGAAACCATGAGCATAGTTTCTCTTCTCTGTGGCAAGCTCGTTAAAAAATGAAACAAATGCTTTGAGCATAGTTTTCTTCTCTGTAGAAAGCTCGTTAAAAAATGAAACAACAATCCGGGGATCGAACCTGAAACCTTGAGCATAGTTCTTTTCCTGTGTCAAGCTCGTTAAAAAATGAAACAGTCACTTTTATTGAACCTTCTTTTCATCCACCCTTATCCTTCAGTGAATGAATCGAAGCTTGGGGGGCGTGTCTCCAGCCTTTGATGATATTTTTGGAGCTAAGTCACCAGCTGTTAAGCTGGGGGCATACCGAGCTTATTATTTGTTCTTTTTCATGCTCGTAAATACATGAGAATGCATACGGGTAAACCTCTATCTCTTTTTCGGACCTATATGGATACACAAAAAAGGAATCCCTTGGAGTCTCCTTTAAGCTCTTTTCAGACTCTAAACATGAAAAGATTGCTGAGTGATCTTGCTTCCTTTCCCACTCGTTAAAAGGTTTGAAACAATGTCTTTCGAGTGATAATTTATCTCTTTTTTGGCCTTGCGAGACTAACATTACGAAAAAGGAACCCCCCTGGAGTCTTCTTTAAACCCTTTTCAGACTCTCTAAATATGAAAAGATTGTCGAGTGACCTTGCTTCCTTTCACACTCGTTAAAAGGTCAGAAAGGGCGTCTTTCAAGCGATAGTTGATCTCTTTTTCGGTCTCGTTAGAATACTGTATGAAAAAGGAACTAAGATATTTCTCTTTTAAGTGTTTTTCCAAACTCCATAATCCCAAAAAACCTTCGAGTTTTCTGTCTTTGGACTCGTTAAAGCACACATCGACAGACCCATATGGGACTGAACCCTTACTTCTTCCGATTCGTTAAACAAAGGAAGAGGAACTTACTAAAGGTGAGTTATATCAAGCATGTGTTATCCTCCTCGAGCTCATTAAATCAAAAAGAGGTACTCATCTATCTGGATGGGGGAAAAATTGAAAGGAGCAAGCCAAGCAGTCTCTTGAGAACATCATCCGACAATTCTTAGAGTCGCCCTTGAACACAACACTTTGTCATTTGTACGCATCATAATTCACTGAACCTCTGCACTGAGCCAATCCTTTGAGTTCCTTTCACTCCTTTGGGTCACCCGACGCAAGTCACAGTATCCACTGCATAGTTTTGGTCCATGTCATGTTTTGCTGTTGTGCTTCAGTGTTCAAGGGAAGTATCCGCCTCTAGAGTCTGCCTTCCCAAATATCTTGCCTCAAAACCTGTGTCAGTCCATGTCTGTTTGATCTACCAATTACACCTCTATGTTTGTTTTGTGTCGTTGATGGGGGATACATCACGGCCCTCCCTCGACGAGTCTATTCCTATCGAATTCAACACATTAACCGGGAATCAGACTTAGAAACCAGTTAGTACTTTGGGACCTACATGCCTCAATGGCAGGCCTCCTCACATTCGACAGTAGGTTTACATCATTGACCTCTGATTGGATGATTCCACAGGTGTTCGACCTCAGCTCATCTATTCGCATTCGCTGGAATGTACTAGGGTACCTTGGGAATCATTGACATTAATGGTGATCTCCTCCGCACTTGTTAACGGTTCACACGATTGACTGGTAATCAAGTGGTTTCTGCCATGTTCGACATCAGGAAATCTATTCACATGGTCATATTCATACCATATTGGGATTGTTAAGAAGACCCTGGGTTGAGTGACCACTTTGATATGCTTTTCCCAGGTTGCGAAGGAGTTTCTATTGGACAAATAACACATACACTGTTACATAGATCCACTTTGTATTGGTCATGGCTATGTTTTGTCATCTCGTAGATCCACTGTGTATTCTTTGTGGCTACGATCAGTCTGAGTCATTAGAGTATAGATCCACATTGTATCTTCGGTGGCTATACCTTCTTATCAATACAATTATGGGTCCACAGTGTATTTTATGGCAGCCATATCTTGCAAGTCTTGATCACCCAAGCATAGGTATGCCTGCCTTGGGTTTTGAAATATGTCATGATATTTGTTGGATGTTTGTGTGCAGCTTCCGTCATGTTCTCCAAGTCTATACCCTTTCTTGAACGTCTACAAAGCATTTCAGTTATCAGTTCGCATCTTCTAACTTCATACTTTGGGGGGCAATCTGTTACATGTCAAAATTGCTCAACTGGATAAGTGTCGCATGTTCCTCTCAATTGTCGTAAGTGTCGCATCTTCCTTACAACTTTCGCAAGTGTTGCAAGTTGTTCACAAGTGTCACAAACATTAAACAAAGCATACTGCCATGATAACGACACTAAGGAGGCACTTAAAACATCTCATACACTTGATTTGGAGAAGGGGATTTGATTAACTGAAATCAAGGAACTCTTATCACCTGAGAAGAGCTCTTAAACAAAGGTTTTGAGGGTGAGTGCTCCCTTACATCGGCCTTAGGAGCATTGGCGCTCCCCTATAAGGTCTCAGGGAGCATTATAACACTCATCCACCCCTCTAAAGGAGCGATGTCCACCCTTGGAGCGCTGGCGCTCCCCTCAAGCTTCCTAGGGGGCGCTACAGCGCTCTGATGCCCCTTTTGAGGGAGCGCTACCTAATCTGAGGCAGTAGTTGGCTTGTTGAGGAGAATAAGGGGAAGATCTTTCAAGTTTAGAAGACAGTTGCATTCGAATTATTGGTTCCATCAGGAGATCCCTGATCTAAGGAGGGAGTTCCTCAACTTGTTCTAAAGATAACTCAAGAGGTTAAGCTCCTCTTAACCTATATAAGCAGGCTCTATGATGGTGAAAAGGGGGAAGAATTGCTAGCATGAAACCTATGATCTCATAGGAAACACACATTCAGCCAAAGGAGAGTGATCAATGAAGCTACTATCATCCAAGTTGTGGATCTTTTGAGCAAGGGTTAGACAAAGGGGACTTGATGAAGCTGTCGCATTCACATCTACTATTGTAAGTATTGTTGTCGTTATTCTCATTAATATGACACGCTTGGACTGTTTCTTTCTAGTTTGTGTCTGATCTTACATGAACTTATCGTTGATAGATAGATTTGTTTTCAAGCTAATATCAATAGAGTAGGAAGTGGTCGTATCTTGTTTGTCTACAGGGCTCATCGAGGAGCAAAGGATTGGAGATCAACTCGGAGCGTGCAGGGACAAACATCGATAAAGAGGTACTTCTATTCTCCTTCCTTCTCATGTGTTAGTTTTTATAGATTTGAAAGGAAGTCAGTGTCCACGTTAAGCATTTTATGTCTTAGAGTTAGGATCAAGCTCTTTGATGCAATCTACCTGTCCGCATAGAGATTTTCCTACAACAACAACTATAGTTAGGATTATCTTCTTAAAGGGTGCGAGGGATGACTGCATTGAAGTACTAAATCTCATGAGTTATGGAGATGTGTACCAAACTCCATTTGCAGACATAGTAAAATATTGTAAAAGATACTCCCATGGTCAAGCCAAAACAAGAAAAAGTGTAAGGAATCCTACAAACAGAATTGTTAAACCCACATCAGGAGGTGTTACTAAGATTGAATTGGGGAATCTATTAGAAAAATTCAAAACATATGTCCTAAACACCATCATCTCCCAACTTGATACCATAAAAATTAAAAGGAAACAAGAGGAAGAAAATGTTGCTTTGGAAATTTTCTTTCATCGGTGTAGGAAAAAGCATCCTGAAAAGGAATGCCCCCTTAATGTTATTGAAATATGTGGCCTTTGTACAGAGGATCACCCTACCAATGATTTTCCTTATTCACCTGGACTTAAAGCCATATTCAAGGGAGGAGGAGAACCTCATGAAACATCATACCCCCATAAGAGGCCATGGAGCCAACAAAATCCCAATATGTTTGCAGACCCTACGACACAATATTCACAACAGAAATGGGTACCTCCCATGTCATATCCTCAATGGTCACCACAATAGCCACAAATCCAACCTTGGAAACAAGGATGGAGAGGACCTGCATATGGGAATGTTACCTTTTAGCCAATAAATTTTCCCACCTACCCACAATACCCTTCAAATATTTCTTAGCTGCTCCCAGGATTTAATCCTCCTGCTCTTCCTCCACCCCCACAGCTGCAACAACAACTTGCACTACCTATGAATCCAAATTTGAAGCAACAAATGCAAGACGAACCTATTCAAAACCCTCCTCGGCCTACCCCTATTCCTGCACAACATATTCCTAATCCAAATAACAGGCCTACACAACCTGTACAAAACCTTGAAGTACAAACCTTCCCCACTTATGTAATAACTCCATCTCCATTTAATGGAATTGAATTAAGATCAAGGAGGGTTGTAAATAAAACAAATCCTATTGTGGTTATTCAAGAAGAAGAACAAGTAGATAATCACAGAGATCAAGAAGAAGAAAAAATATATATTCAAACAGTTCAAAGAGGAGAACAAATGTTTAATCAATTAAATGAATAAAGAAACACCCATGTACAACAAGAAACTCCTCCTCCCAATTCTCATGCAGTAGAAACACCTCAAAAAACAAACCCTCCTGCTTATCCAGAAAGGTTACTCATGAAGAAATCTGAGGAATCTCTAGGACACAATCTAGAGACTGAACTTAGAAACATATGTGTAAAGATTCCCCTACTTCATGCCATCAAGGATTTACCTATTTACGCTAAAATAGTAAGGTATATTTTCATTAAAAATCCAGGGAGGAAGAGGAAGGATCCTTCTGTCATACAGGTGGTTGGACAATTGTCAGAGTTTATAACAAAAATTCTATCCAAATATAGTGATCTAGGAAACCTAGTGGTAACTATAGAAATTAACGGTGTTTCTTTGACAAACACACTGATTGATCTAGGGGAATAAATAAATGTTATGTCGGTTCACACTAAGAAAATTCTACAACTAGATCACCTAAGACCAACACAAACTTTGTTGGAGCTTGCAGAAAAATCAGTCATCACCCCAACAAGAAGTTTAGATGACATAACACTTACCTTGGATTCTTGGGAATACCCTATGGATTTCTTAGTAATTCATCCCAAATCCTCCAAACTAGGACATCCAGTAGTACTTGGCCAACCCTAGTTGGCCACTATTGATGCATTTATTAGTTGTCGATCTAGAGAAATGACAATTTCCAATCGCACTCAAAGTCAAAAACTTATCCTTTTTCCCCCTGCCCAACCAGCCACTGAATTTCCTCTCTGGTTGAAGAATCCCTATCAGGAGGAGGACTACACTCATCCCTTGTTGACACTTGAACAGGTGAAAGGATTTCAAGAGCAAACTGAAGAACAAATTTTGAGACTATTCTTGGCTGATTCAGCATTCATTGAATATCCTCAATCTTTTCCTAAATATACACATATCTTTAGCTCTGAATTCCAAGAAATTTGGCACCCCTCCACCTCTACAGTAGCTACCGTTTCACAAATAGATGAAGGGAAAGAATCAACTATTCGGGCTATTGAAATCATCCCTGGGAAATATTTGTAATGCTAGCTTAGAAAAAGATCAACAACAAAAGTTGATACAGATTATTCAAGGGAAATCTGGTGCTTTTGCATGGGATTACTTTGACATGAAAGGGATCCACCCAGACACTTGCATGCATCATATTTACACTAACGATCAAATAAGACATGTTAGGAAACCCCAAAGAAGAATGAATCCAACCTTGAAAGACATAGTAAAAGAAGAACTCCAAAAACTCCTGAAAGCCAATTTCATTTACCCTATATCAGATAGCAAGTGGTTCTTCCCATTAGTTATTGTCCCTAAGAAAAACAGGAAATGGAGGATTTGTGTGGAATTTTGAGAATTAAACAAGGCTAACTATAGAGATTACTTTCCCTTGCCTTTCAAAGACTAGGTCTTGGACACTTTGTCTTGGAAAAGGTATTTTTCTTTCTTGGATGGGTTTAGTGGTTATAATCAAATCCAAATTTCACCTGAAGACTAGGATAAAACCACATTTACTTGCCCCTGGGGGACCTATGCTTATAGGGTTCTTCCTTTTTGTTTGTGTAATGCTCCTGCTACCTTTCAAAGGGTCATCTTGGAAATTTTCTCTAATTTGACCCATGACTATGTGGAAGTCTACATGGATGACTTCACAGTGTACAAGGATGATTTCCAATAGGCATTGGACAATTTGGAGAAAGTAATGGTTAGGTGTAAAGAAACCAACCTTTCACTCAGTCATGAAAAGTCTAGAATGTTTCTCACTGAAAGAATTGTTCTAGGTCACCACATCTCTGGTACAGGAATAAGAGCAGACCCTGCCAAAATTGACATTATTTCCCAAATAAATATTCCTAGTTCACAGAAAGAAGTCAAAAGTTTCTTAGGGCATGCTAGTTAAAATAGGAGGTTCATTCAAAATTTTACAAACCTAGTTTCACCCCTATTCAAACTGTTGAAAAAAGATGTTGAATTTTGTTGGAATGAGCAATGCCAAATCTCCTTTGAAATATTGAAAACAAAGCTGTCAATTGCCCCTGTTTTGAGAGGACCAAACTGATCTCTTCCTTTTCATATTTGCACAGATGCCTCAGATATTGCTTTGGGGGATATCTTAGGACAAAGGGAAGGCCATATTCCTTATGCTATATACTTTGTCAGCAAGAATCTCTCACCTACTAAAGCAAATTACACTGTCACAGAAAAAGAATTTTTGTCAGTAGTACATGCCATCAACAAGTTTAGACACTACATAATAGGGTATGAAGTCTTTATACATATTGACCATTCATCCATCATATTTTTAATGAACAATCATGTTACAAATGCTAGAGTGACTATGGGGTTGTTATTACTACAAGAATTCAATATCACCATAATTGATAGGCCTGGAAGAGATAATTTAGTTGTTGATTTCTTGTCTAGACTTATTCATACAGGTGACAATACTCTTGTAGATGATCATTTTCCGGATGAGAATCTATTTTCTATTTCTACTTACACCCCTTGCTATGCAAATGTAGCCAAATATCTTGTAAGAGAAAAGCTACCTCAAAATCTATCCTCCAGAGACAAACAAAGAATTGTCCAGCTAAGTGCCAATTACATGTGGCATGACAATTGCTTATACCGAACTGGACCTCACTTGGTGATCATAAGGTGTGTTCGGGAGGATGAGATGCAAGATATTTTCAGAGCCTGTCATGATGGTCCATGTGGAGGACATTTTTTTGACAAAAGGACAGCATACAAGATTCTACAGTCCGACTATTATTGGCCAGCCATTTTTAAAGATGCAAAGAAATATGTGGCCAGCTGTGATGACTGCCAAAGAATGGGAAAAACTACTGCAGTCGATGAAATTCCCCTCCAAGCTCAGGTAGTATTTGAACCCTTTGAAAAATGGGATTTGGATTTTGTAGGACCTATTAACCCCATGTCTCAAAGGAATAAGTACATCTTGGTATGAACAGATTATGTAACTAAATGGGTGGAAGTTAAAGCTCTATATTTTGTTAATGAAATATTTGTTGTAGACTTTCTCTTTGAAGAAATATTTACTCGTTTCGGTGTACCTCGGGAAATAGTCAATGAACAAGGAACCCAATTCACCTCAAATTTGGTCAAGGATCTTACTAAACAATACAAGATCAAACAGAAAAAATCTTCGCCTTATGACACCCAAGAAAATAGGAAAGTGGAATCAACCAACAAGGTGATAGAGGCTATCCTCACCAAGACTATTCAGCTGCATCACAAAGACTGGGTTGATAGGTTACTTGAGGCCTTATGGGCCTATAAGACAACTTGGAGAAATAAAATAGGACATATACCTTATGATTTGGTGTATGGGAAGAAGGTACTACTTCCCATAGAATTTCAAGTAAAAACCTTCAGGACTGCCATACAATTAGGGATGGATCTGAATGAAGCTAAAAAATAGAAGCTATTACAATTAAATGAGCTTGATAAGATATACAAGATGCTCTACAAAGGACCACCCTTATACAAGAACAAAATACTAAATGGCATGACAAGTATATCAAAAAGAAGTCCTTTTAGTCAAGTGATTGGGCCCTCCTATATGATAGTAGATTCAAAAATTTGAAAGGTAAATTGTCTACTAGATGGTTTGGACCCTATGAGGTTGATACAATTTATGACAATCATTCAGTAAGTATAAATACCATTGATGAGAATAAGACTCCCTTTGTCATAGATGAGCATCGACTGAAGGTTTATCATAAGCCTCTATCCAAAGAGGATTTTTTCAAAAATGTTCTTCACAATTCCAAAATGTAACTAGTAAGAAAGAGGGTCTCCCCTCCTGCTGACCCACCATTATAAGTTCAATTGCATAAATTAATTTAGCTATGTACATAGGTGTGTCATTAGATAGAACTTTTCTGTTATTTTTCTAATATAACTAACAAAAAACAAAAAGTTGGTTGTGTTCTCATGTAGATAAATGAATAAGGAGGACATTTACCAGATGGAGTCTTCTTTAAGTTTTTTAGACTCTTTAAAATTGAAAACACCAGTGAGCAGGAACTGGCTCAGGCTCGAGAAAAATCCATGGGACAATGTATAGAGTTTTCTTTAAGTTTTTCAAACTCTTTAAAATTGAAAATACCAGCGAGCAGGAACTAGCCCAGGATCGAGAAAAATCCACAGGATGGTATATAGAGTTTTCTTTAAGTTTTTCAAACTCTTTAAAATTGAAAACACCAATCAGCATTAACTAATTTGGGCTCGATAAAAAAATCCACAGAGAAGTAGTAGTTAGGATTATTATTTTTTGTAATAAAAAGGAAGTGCCAATAGGAGAAGTGATCAAGCTAGTTCCAAAAGAGGAAGGTTATAAAATCTCAACAAATGGTCATCCAATTCCAGAATACCCTCTTGTCATAGAACTTGGAGTCTATTCACCCAATTGTTTTTGCATTATTCCGATGAAAACTCAGTATTTCTACATCTAGTGTTGGTATGTGTTCCATCTACATGGTTTTTCAATTGAATCAGATCACAGAACACCAACTACTTCTACAAGGAGAAACGTACAAAACCTCTAGTCTACAAAGCACTGCCACCAGGTACTGTGTCAAAATCTCTTCAAGTACCAGAATACAATGTTCACCTATGTGCTTATCCGGTACCAATGATCACCTCCGTGTTCATCTGCTACCAATGGTCATTTCTGTGCTATTCCAGTATTGAACCATCTTGCTATGCTCATTCGGTACCAATGGTCATTTTTTTGCTCATCTGGTACCAGACCACATTCGGTACTGAACAACATCTCCACATTCATCCAGTACTGAAGAAGGAACCCTGCACTATTCCGGTACCAACCATAAATCTGCACTCAGGTGATCTGGTACTGGTATTAAGGTGACTGGTAGCTCTAATCATATTTTCATTTTTTGTTGCTTGATTTTAGTACTAGGACATACAGATTCAACATTTTTCATTTTATTAAACAAATTGGACCGATTATGCATTAAACATATGGTTACTCTCGAATCATGACACACACCCTACCACGAACTTTTGTAAAATGCTCGTCTACATTTTTGTACGAATAAAATGTCCCTATTTCCCAAAATGTTGAGAGTAAGAGGTCATTGTGTCTCTCACAGGATCAAATTCATGCATTTCTTTCTATCTGGTAAAGAAACCTCATGATCCCATGATTCACTATCATGCCATATGAATGACTCGAGCCATATCTTTATGCATATCGAACAATGATCCTGATGATGTTAACCAATTTCACACTAGTGAGTCCCGATCATAATGACCACATCCTATGTCATCATTATCTAACACTCCCATGAATATGGTCTAACGCCAACTCTCCTATGATTCTATAAGTTGTTAATGGATTCGACCTGTCTTACCGTGTCATCATTATTGTCGATGTGACCGTTGTAAACTAAATCTCCATTTATAAACGCTCCTCCAGATGGATCTGCCATCCAGATGAGCCTTATTTACCATTTTACTGTCACACCACCTGCAGTCACACTGTGATCCTGTGCCTTCGTATCTTTTTCTTATTTATCCCCTTCTGGTACTCCATCACGATTTGCATTGATCTGGTACTCCATCACGATCTGCGTTGATCCGGTACTACATCATGGTCTGTGTCGATCTGGTACTAAACCCTCGATCCTCTGTCTGTGACTCATACGCCCTAAAGAATCATTTTAAGATATCATGGGGGTTGAGGGGCATGAGCCCATATTTCAATTATACAGGGAAACAACAAAATATCAAGCTTGTAGGGAAAAATATGAATAGGTCGGTTGGGTCCCCTTTTTGGAAAAGTTTAAAGGCCATCATGAAGGAGTCTCTCTTTCTTTTGCACAGACATATGATGGAGAAATTATGCAGTTTGGAGATATGAAGTTGACAATTACGGAGGCCACCATAGCAAAAGCTACATGCCGCCCCTTGGCTGGAGAAAAATACTTCAAGAGGGTGATCGTTGACAGGAAGCTTTGTCAAAAATTTCTCAAGCCAGAACATCAAGACCCCGATTGGACTAAGGGCATTCCTCAAAGCTACATAAAAGAGGAATATTGAACGATGCTCATGAGGTTGCAGAGATTTCTCACTTTTGAAGGGAGGTATGCAGTAACCTTCATTTATCATTTGACACTTTTATCACATTTTGAAGGAGGGCCACAAATTGATTTTCCTCACTTCCTATGGATGAGTTTAAATAAGATGGTGAGAGGCGTGAAATAAGCTTCCAAGAAACCTGAAAAATAGCCTTCATCACCATGGCTTAGTAAAACTTTTGGTTTTCCATGTCTTGAGGACACAAGGTGGTAGTTGGAAGAAACTACTCCAACAAAATTTTTCTCAGGAAAGAATGTCTAAATTTGTAGAGGAACAGGAAGCAGGAATACACAGTGAGGGGTCAAGCAGGAAGGCAAAGAAAGACAGAAGGAAGGCATTGGGGGGTAAATAAGGCATTGTTACACCTATCTCATTCCAACCTATTAAGGGATTGGAGAAAGAAAATTTTGTTGTAGGGGAGCCTGCTACATCCATAAAGAAGAAAGCCACCCAAGATCAGAAAATAAGTCATATCTCAATTCCGGAAGCTAAAAGATAGAAGAAAGACTTTGGGCTAGGGGAATGATCAGATAGTGCCCTTGAAGCAACCATTGATTTATCACCAGAACCAACCAGCCAATTGGAGAAGACCCATGAAATCAACATGCAGAGCAAGAAAAAGGGTCAAAAAGTGAGTGTGCCAGAAGAACAAATCCTAGAAGGGGCCACAACATTCGAGAAGGAGAAGCATGCCCAGTCTAAAGTACCTATCTCAATATTGAGTCCTAAAGATCAATTGTCACAGAGTAAGAAACGAAAGAAGAAGAAGATACATCAATAGGATATTTCACATGATATCCCTGAGGCAACTGTTGAACCCCCTCAAGAATCAGTTAAGGAGTTGGAAAAGACCCCAGAGGTAGTTACTGTGTCTCCTCAAAAATCGGTTAGTGAGTTAGAAGAAACTCCTAAGATGACAAGTGGAAACAAAGGAAAGCTCAAAATGGGGAAGGCACGAAATAAGAAAATTTCTGAACCTACACCTCAATATTCTAGGATAGAAATAAGGTTTGATTAGTAGGGGAAGACTCCAAAACCCACACTTCATTCCTTCAAGATAAAAATCAAATCAACACAAGAGGAACAAGTGTCCAGGCCTACAAATTCTATTAAGATGAAGAAGAGGAAGTTTTTTGAGGAGACTTCCACCCCTATCAGAAAATCTAAAGGAGTCTTGCCTCCCACACGAAGGACCACCAGAAGCATGGCCAAGTAGACAATAGTTACACCTATGCCTTCTCTTCAAGGAGAACGCATTGATATCCCGAATTCCCCAGAAAAAGGAAGTGGCTATGGATATACAATTTGTGAGACAGAGGGGTTGGTGAGAGAAACTTTGAGGGGTATGAGAAAGGAAAAGGAAGCCCGAGAGGGGGTGACTAAGAAAGAAACCACATCTAGTCCAGAAAAATCTATGAGCAAACAACAATTGATAGTAAATACTGGGAAGATGAAACAAGAAGTTGCAGAGTACCAAGTATTGGATAGGCACATCAAGGCAGAGAATGCACAATTAAAAGAACAGAATGCAGAGGTCTCTTCTAAACTCAACAAAGTCTTACGATTAATCCAATACACTAGAGTAATTAAGAAGGAACTAAGGAGCAAAGCTTCTGGTTTTAACATCCAACAGCCAGAGAAATGACGAAGAATGGTTCAATTTTCCAGAAAGTTTTTGAGTACCAGTTTTGATGTTGTTGCATGAGGACATGCAATGACTCTAGCATGGGGAGAATGTTGAGTCTCCATTTTGACACTTCTAATGCCCTATATTACCCTGTATCTGACACTATTTTGCCTATGTTATGAGTATATACTTGATTGTTTCCTACATAAATACACCTGATGACCTTGTTCATGTACATAAAGAGGTAACTTATGATTAAGGCATGATTTGTTTAGTTTTATTGAGTTATTTCTATTAAATGTTTGATTTTGTATGATCCTAATCATTTGAATCCTAAGCAGTTTTGATCTAGTACCGAGTCTATTCTGGTACCCAAAGCTCCACCTATTCCGATACTATCTGCTCAACGTTATTCTAGTACTTGTATAGCATGGCATCTGTTACTAGCATAACTCAACATCCATTCCAGTACCTGCACACTATGTGCCATTCTGGTACCAAGTCTTATGCCCATTCCAGTACTACCCATGCGCCTAATCCAATACTCAAATTTGCGACTGTGTGTATTCTGGTACCAAACCCATGTTTCCAAAATTCACCTGTTGAATGAGTATGTTGATGGAGATTCCAAGAAGTCTATTGGATCGAAGTCTCTAAATCAGTTTTCAAGATCATGATAGACTTCATCACTCATGCACTTTGTGTCATGAGGATGAAGTCCATCCCTAGAGATTCGATGTGAAATACCAATTGTAATATTTTAAAAACTATTTGATACTTATCCTTAGATCTTGATAGTATCGTCTCACCTTCTTTATAAGGGATGTTGTATAGGCGATAGAATAGGATGGATGTAATTAAGAAAGTAGTAAGAACTAGATGATACACATTGTTTTTTATGTATGATATGATGAACTATTGATTCAATTTACCATTTGAAGAAATACAAATGATCTATTGTGCAATTCCTGACTATGATTAGAATGTTCTAGTCTGTTATCTTTTTAGAGGTACCTTGTTGGTTCGACAAGGGCCCACTGCCCCAACCAAGGTAAACATCCCTGTATATGATTTGTGTGATTGTGTGATTATTTAACAGTGTTGTGTTGTAAATGATTTCATATACATTTTAAAAGTTCAACATAAAATCAAATCTTTCTAAATTGGTGTGAGTAATCAGATACTAGACCAAATAGATAGTTTCTTTTTCTAATATTGCAGGTCGACATTTAATTGTTTGATGTGTGGGATTGTTAAGAAAATGTTATTTTGTGTTTGTGATTGTAGTGTTCTCAGTAGGTACAGGAACCAGAGGACTTTATCTCTTATTTTCATGTTCCATAATGAAGTCTCTCAGTCATGTTGACTGTTCCCTATGATAAAGAAGGTTTGCTTGAATAGAACAGAGTTAGAGTTGATTTATGTTTCAAGAGTGACTGGAGTTGATTGTTAATCATTGTTTTTTATTGCTACAGGAAACAAGATCTTAAGTTCATCTCTCTAATTCATAATCATGGAATGAACAGACTTGTCACCTAAGAAAAGGACCTTTTGATTGACGGTTTTCTTAAGAAGTTTTACTATCAGTCTTCTCTTCTAAGTTTAAAGTTGTGTGAAGCATTCAAAAATCTTAGAAATAGAGTATTATGTTATTAATTATTTCCTGCTTAAGCTAGATACAACAGACATAGGTAGGTTACCTGTTCTCGGCACATATAGTGTAACAACTCTTTTGATTATGAATCTCGGATTGACATATAAATGAGTGTAATCTATTGAAAATATTTATACACAAACAGTTGTCGAGGCATGGATTGCATTCTTCGTTGATGCCTTATCCATGAGGAGGCAAAGCTCATTTTGAACGATTGTCACACTGGACCATGTGGCGGTCATTTTTATTGGTTGGAAACAACACAAAAGATTCTATGTACAGGTTACTTATGGCCCTCGTTAATCAAGGATTGCGTTGAGGCGGTCAAGGAGTGCCACCCATGTCAGATATTTTTTCGGAAGATGCGGGCACATCTTTCTCCCATTTTTCCTATCATTGATGTTGGTCCTTTCACCAAGTGGGGGATTGACTTCAATACATGCCACCTATCCTTAGCCAGGGGGCATCGTTACATCATCGTAGTTGTAGACTACTTCACAAAGTGGGTCGAAGCTATGCCAACATTTAACAATGATGGCGAAACAGCGACTCTTTTCATTGTTAACCAGATAGTAGCAAGGTTTGGCATCCCGAAGGATATTGTCACTGACCATGATAGTCACTTCCAAAACAAAATGATGACTGAGTTAACGTCAAAGCTTGGGTTTAGGAAAGAACATTTGTCACCTTATTACCCACAAGTGAACGGTCAAGTTGAATCGGTGAATAAGTCTCTCAAGACTATTCTTCAGCAGATGATCAATTCTGCCAAGTCAAATTGGCAGTTGATGTTGTACTTAGCATTGTAGGCCTACCGAACGTCTATGAAGATTGCCACCATTTTCTCACCTTTTCAACTCGTATATAGGTTGGAAGAAATTTTACCTATAGAGTGTCAGATTCCTTATTTAAAGTTGACAGTCGAATTACTACCAGACACTTCACCGCTTGAGGAATGCCTAGTATATCTCGAGAAGATCGATGAGCAGTGTCGTGATGCATCCTCAGCCAATGAGGCTCATAAGCAATGAGTCAAGTGTCAGTACGATTGGTCTGTTCTTCCTCGAATTTTTTTCGAAGGTGATGTTGTCCTGGTCTATGATCAAGACAAAGATCCCCTGGGGGAAGGCAAGTTCAAACCCATGTGGTTCAAACCGTTTATTATGAAAGAGGTTTTAAAGAAGGGTGCTTATCGTCTGGTTGATTTTGAAGAAAATGCCTTCTTGAAGCCTAGAAATGGGCTCTACCTCAAGAAGTATTACTCGTAGGTTGGTCACCTTGGTGACTTCTTGTACATATGTATAGCTTCATATATAGTTTTTAACTTTTTTGTTTTGTGGGCGTGTAAATATTTATGTCTTATTTTTTCACTGTGGCAGATGCCAAATGAATCATAGGTGTATTTTGGGTTCACGGACGGCACTAGATGACACACTCAGAGGATTTCTTCCACAGCTTGGGTGATTTTTCACACCTAGAGGCCAGTTGCTATCTTCTGAAGGTATTTTTCTAGGTGGAGCTACAAACAATGTTGTCGAATACGGTGCAGTGATAGAATTGTTTCATGATGCTCTGTCGCATGGAATTTCTCACCTCCGGGTCTACCTAGATTCTCAATTGGTTGTGTCCCAACTAAATGGAGTTTATCGCGTTTATGATCCCACTCTGCACCGATGTTTACTTAGGTTACGTCTCTTAGAACGTTTTTTCGATTAGATTATGTATATCCATGTTCCTAGGAGATTTAATCACATGACAGATACTCTAGATAATCAAATCTTAGATTGGCATGTTGCACACACATAAAAGAAAAGCACACACATACACATGTACATACATTTGTAAAATATGTAGTCCATAAGATAGGAAAGATGTATATATATATCAAAAAGTGTAATGAGTACCTAGGTGGGCACAAGGGCCTCAAAAATAATGTTCAATATACATCACTGGGCTTATGCCCTCAAAACATACATGTACAAGAGGTGTCCTCGGCACATCAAAAGTCTATCCTATATGAGAACGGGGCCTATTGGCCCTGCCATAATGCACGACGATGTTGGCCAAATGGCCAAAAAGCTGGACCCACGTCCGTGGCACCTCCACTACATGAGGTTGCATGGAAGGAGGGAGATCCTCGATCTTGGCCATGGGTACTGTGCGAGTGATCATAGCGAGTTTGTTCTCCACTCATCTCGAAACTCTCTCAGCCTCTCCGGTTGGAGGTCCCCCTGTGGCTACCAGTCCACCGGTTGTTGTTGGTCCTGCCTCTGGTCGAGGACATCGCCGAGTCCTCATGAAGTCTGTTGGGCACACTGGTCCCACATCTATACAAAACATATACACAAGAGTCAATACTCTATACACACATAAAAATGATATATTAAAAAATAATTAAAAAATAAATAACATTAAAAATATGTTACCCAGCTCTCCTCGATCCTCTCCGGGAGGCATGGGCATGTCTGGATCCCTAGAAAATATTATACCATTGTAGGGGTAGTCCTCAATCACCGAAATGTGTCATTCCAACTAGTCAAAGAACTTGTCATCAAAGGCCTTTATGGTCCTCCCTCCCTCTGTCATGGAAGCAAGGCTACCCATCTGCATACTGCTGGGAAGGAGGCCACATGCCCCCATACCATCTCTCTAGTTCTAAGACTGGGAACCCTCTCGAAGAAGAAGGAACATAAGATAGTGCCAAACCCAAAGTTTTTACTGGTATGTTGCCGACACTCTGTCAACTGTCTCTTCATGCACATAAGCATGGTCTTGCTCCAGTCAAAAATGTGTTCCTCTTAATATTGAATGGAACAGTGCATGTGTTCTTGAGAAGCCGAGTGTAGGGCCGCAGATCCAGTAATCTACCCAAGATCACTCGCAGATTCAAACTAGTGATCTTGTGCATTGACACCTAAGAACCTACCTTCTCAGTACCGGCCTCATAGTACATCCAGACTTACTCTTCAATGTTGAAAGGCCTAGGGGAAAATGTCTGCAGATTGACTGGTTCCCCTCTCCTCGAGAGGCTAGTCAGGAAGTAAATGTTCTCCATCATTGGAGTCAATGACTGACCCTCTAGCATGAATTCCTCTACATCCAGATGCCAATAATAAACAAGGGCATTAAGTAACCTGGGTTATGCCCTCATAAATGGACACTGGAAGAACTTCCATAACCCACACCATTTCAGTGTGATAATGGCTGCAGGGTCTTCTTCGACCAAAATGTCAATATCCTCGTGTTCCCTCTCCCTCCAGTGGACATACATCATGTTTCAAGGCAAAAATGGAGGGAGTTGGCTCTTGCATTTTATTTTTTCCAAGCTTTCCAAGGTGTATGTGGGCTGCATTGGCCACAGTCACGTATGTACGAGGGCAGATTTTTTTCTGCTTGAGTACATATGAGGGATGTCCTTGGACATCCCGTGTACACGCAAGGCCGCTCTTTTTAGGAGAGCGCACCCCGTCAAAAACCAAAATAAATGCAAAATTGAAGTATGGAAATGCAAGAGGGATGATTTTGTACTTACTTGGTCCAAGGGAAAGTTCTTTTTGTCCACTGAAGATTCCTAAATCAACTCTTTTAGCAAAGGGGATTTTTCTCCTTTCGGTTAATTTTTGAATTGCAATGGTGAAAATGAGTTGTCAACTTCTATTTATAGACTTTTTTGGCCCTTTTTTCTTCTTTTTGATCCCCTTTGTCATTTTTCTTGTCTTGGTAAATCACTTGATTCCTATTTCGATTTTCTTATTGAAAGTTCCAGTACACTTTTCCTTTTGGTTTGGTAACTTTTGGGGGATGTGTCACTTTTTAGTATCCTTTGGTAAAGGTCGTTTTTTTTTACTTTTTACATATAAGTTAGGATTTTGTCTCCACTTTCTGCAGCACGTTGTATTTTCTGCTTTGCCATAGGATCAACCCCACCAAGGTATGACACAGAACCTTCATTGCTGCTCTAGAAGTGTTGTAATTAGGTGGTAGAGCCTACCTGTACATGAATGCCCTAGGTAGATCCTTGTTTCATTTTGGCATCCTTGTTGTCATTAATGACTATAGGCTCAGGATTCCTTGTTAGTCGTGTCATGATTACAAGATTGAGCCTCATTTTTATGATGCACCATCATTCTTGGCCTTACCCTCGGGACTCCCAAATGAGCATGCTTTGTTGTCTTTCAAGCTTGCTTTAAAATTCGAAAGCAACATCCAACGTGACTATATTTATGATTTTCAATATTGTCTAGATTAACTGAGAAAAGTAACCCCCTGGAGTCTTCTTTAAGCCCTTTTCAGACTCTCTAAATGAAAATATTTCCGAGCGATATTGTTTCCCTTCACGCTCGCCAAACTCATATTTGAAGGCACATCTGTCTAGTGGTAGTTTACCCCTTTTTCGGTCCGGACAGTCAATTTCACGAATAAAGGTATGCTTTAGGAACTTCGGTTCACTAGAAGAGTATTCTCAAGAGTAATTTTAACCCTTTTTCAGGCCTGAGGGACTAAATCTTTGAAAAAGGAACATTCTCCTTGGTTTTGGATTATCACCTTTTTCGGGCCTTGGAGATTACTTACAAAAAAGGAACCCCCATGGAGTCCATAATTAAGCTCTTTTCAGACTCCCTAAAATTGAAAAGATCGCCAAGTGACCTTGTTCCTTTAGACTCGTTAAATTGGTCTAGAAGAACATCTACTGGCATGAGTTTACCCCTTTTTCCAGCTTGTATATTATAGCGGAAAGAGGTACGCCTCATGAGATTTGTCTCACCGGAAGAGTTCTCCTCAGTAAATTTTATACCTTTTCGGGATAAGGATACTAAATATAGAAAAGGGTTGTGAGTCAGTAGTTAATCTCTTTTCAGAATCCTTAAAATTGAAAATATTGTCGAGTTATCTTGTCTTTGTCACACTCATTAAAATGGTTTTGAATAGAAGTCTTTTTGGTGCAAGTTAAACTCTTTTTCGAGCCGACTAGACTATCTCTGAAAAAGGTACTCCCTGGAGTCTTCTTTTACATTTTTTCAGACTCTCTAAACGTGAAAAAACTACCGAGCTCACCTTCTCTGGGCTCATTGTTACACATTATTTTCTTCATCCCTACGACCGTTAATGATGTAAACCTATATGTTGTCTTCAGAGGTATCAATGGCATGAATTCCTGAGAAAAGAAGGGAGAAGAACTTTTCCTGAGAGATGAAATCATATTTTCATTTGTAAAAACCCTAATAAGGAGGAACGTCACACCCTGTCCAGTTATAGAGGTGCAACGATCCCAGATAGTCGCATGTTATATTAAACCTAGCTTGCGACGTCATCGCACTATGCTCAGTTCTAGGGGTGTGACGATTTTCGTACGTGGTAAAAGCGAGAATCTTCTCGATGCTTCTAGAAGGAGAAGCTTCTATGGTGATGTGTCCTCTGATCGATTTGGATCTTAATCACTTTTCTAATTTAGTGGAATCATCCTAACCTCCTCACCTTATCCTCTTCAACTTATAAAATGAGAGGTGCTCTCATGGAGAAAGATAGATTGGAAATTTGGCTTGAGATTGTTAGCTTGGTTAGAGTGGCTTTGAGTTTTTCTTTGTCAAGATAGATTGTGAGTGACTTTCAGATCTATAGTCTTAGAATTCTTGGAGTAGAAGTGTGTGGTAAATGAAGGACAGTTTGAAAGGACCTTACGACATCAAGGCTTTGGTTGTAATCACTCTTTATATTATTTAATACAGATACACTTTTCTTTCCTATATGAATATTATTTGTCCATATTGTATGATTCCTTGATCACATACATAGTTTCATATCCAGTAGGCTCTGTTATTCTTGTCTTCATTGGCTTGTGTTCCTTTGCAGATATTTCTCCATAAGCTTCGTGACGGAGCTTGGATTGCATTGGAGAAGTCAGATCTTCGATATTTAAAAGGTATGTTCTACATCCATTTCTCATTTGATAATTGAAATCTAAGGAAAGAGTAGTGTACTGTCTTGTTTTGTTCTAGTTTCGTAGGGAAGCTAGGGAGATTTTTTGGTGTCTGCACTTACAAATCCGCACTTAGATTGGATTGAGTTTGAGTTTTTGGAGATTGGTAGCTTGGTTAGATTGGATTTGATCTTTGATTTGTCAATATAGATTGTGAGTGATTTTCATATCCATAGTCTCAGAATTCATGGAGCAGAAGTGTGTGGGAAAGGAGGGACAGTTGGAAGGGACCTTATGACATCAAGGCTTTGGTTGTAATCTCTCTTTCTATTATTTAATACAGATGCACTTTTCTTTCCTATATGAATCTTATTTGTCCATACTATATGATTCCTTGATCACATACATAGTTTCATATCAAGTAGGCTTTGTTATTCTTGTCTTCATTGGCTTATGTTCCTTTGCAGATATTTCTCCATAAGCCTCACGATGGAGTTTTGATTGCATTGGAGAAGTCAAACCTTCGATATTTAAAAAGGTATGTTTTAGATCCATTTCCCATTTGATAATTGAAATATAAGGAAAGATTAGTGTACTGTCATGTTTTTTTCTAGTTTCGTAGTGAAGCTAGGGAGATCGGTTTGTGTCCGCACTCACCAATAAGTTCAATAAAAAAATTGGCGACTCCATTGGGGATTCCTTTTTTGTATAACCTTTACGAGTCCGAAAAAGTGATAAAAGTTTACTCGGTTACATTCTCATTGATTTACGAGCATGAGAAAGAACAAAGACTAAGCTCAGGATTAATGTTTTCATTTTTACGCAAGCTTAAAACAAAACAAAACCATGCGTGGGATAGATTTTATTTTTACAGAAGCTTAAAATTAAACAAAACTATGCTTGGACCTAGTTTCATTTTTACACAAGCTTGAGCCAGAGGAAATTATGCTTGGGGTAGGTGGTTTTATTTTTATACAATATTGAACCAAAGAAAACTATGCTTGCGACTTCCCAATGCATGGTTCATGAATTCACATGGTTGGTACCTAGCCCCCAGCTTAAGAAGCTAGCGACTTAAATTTAGCATGAAGTCTAGATGTTGGAAGCATTGCCCCCAAAGCTTCGTCTCATCCAACAACATAGGCAGATGAAATGAAGCTTCAAATACTAGACGAAGGACTTGACATAAACAAAGAGGGAGAAAAATCTATTTCATTTTTTAATGAGATTGACATAGGAAAGGAACTATGCTCGAGAATCCAAGTTCAATCCTAAGACCTTTGTTTCATTTTTTAATGAAATTGACACAGAAACAGGAACTATGCTCATAACCTCGGTTTCATTTTTTAATGAGGTTTCCACAGAGATGCAAAAACTATCCCTGTAACCTCTATTTCATTTTTTAACGATGTTTCCACAGAGATGCAAAACTATCCTCACAAATGGTTTCATTTTTTAATGAGCTTGAAATTAGAAAACCATGCTCAAAGTTGGTTTCATTTTTAATGAGCTTGAAATTAGAAAACCATGCTCAAAGTGGTTTCATTTTTTAGTGAGCTTGAAATCAGAAAACCATGCTCAAAACTCTCTTCTTGATCATGGCTTCGAAGAGGAGAATGCTCTGGAAGGACACCATGTCAAGGGAAAAAACTCGATCATTGCTTCCAAGAGATCTTAATTTGACAGAAGAAATACACTATGGAAGGAACACATGTCGAGGGTCATGAGAGAGGTAAGGATATCAAGCTATAAAATCCCTATCGAAGAGATCACCATGTCAACTACTGCATCTAAGTCATCAGAAGCTGAAGTCATGGGAGACAATGCCACATAATTGACCTATGGTGGAGGCAATATTGTCTGCATATAAGAACCATTTAAGGAGGTCATTTAGGTCAATTTAGGACCAATGAATTAAATTTGATCAATAGTTACAACTCTTCCATCGTGAGGGAAATATATCACACGAAAAAGAGTGGACATGATATCTTTCATGGCATATACATAGTCTCACCCAAGGAGAAAAGTGAAATCCAAGGGGTCTTGGACTACCATGACATCAATAAAGACAATTTTCCCTCCCAAAGTTATAGGAAACTTAGGAAGGGTCCCTAAAGGTTGACTGGTTCTTCTGTTAAAATCTAACAGATTCAGTGTAACCAGGGAAAGCTAAGGACAACCCAAATCTTGCCAAGCAATAGAGGACAAAATACTAGCAGACGCACCTTCATCTATCAGCATCTGAGGAACGTCCCAACCAAAAACCTGTACTGTAATATGGAAAGGAATGTGAGAGGGAAGATGAGGTCCAGTTAGCACACCCTAATAAAAAAGGATGGCCTCATTACTTGGAGGGGGTTCCACGAGAGAAGGAGGAATACCCCCCAGCATAGTAGAGTTTGTATCAATGAGAAAAAGGTGGGAAGTATCAGGCTTACTCTCGAGCAAGAGAGTAGGATCGATCGATGAAGAGATCATATTGACCACTTGGGTTGCATTCTCCAAGGGGAGAATGGGGTCGAAAAATGGAAACAGATCGACCGCTTGGGTTTCACTCTCTGGTAGGAGAGTGGGATTGATCGAGGATGGGATCAGATCAACCACTTTTTCAACTGGTTCAACTAAGGATCTGACCAGATTGACTAAATGATCAACCAAACTGATCGACGAAGGGACCATATTGATCATTCCATCAACTACAGAGGGATTGAGAGAAATCTTATGGTAAGCAACTGGAATTTGAGGCTGTGAAACAATCATGTCTTCTAGGAATTTATAGGGTTTGTCCATATGAGGGAAAAGGCGAGTTAGATGACTCCCTTTGCATAACATGCACAGGAACTTGAATTTAATTTTATTCTTCCCAACTGTATCATGACTAGTTGACGGGAGGTCATCAGCATGTTGTGTATAGGTCGACAATGAGGACTGGAAAGGAGCTTTAGACCATGCTTCTATGACCTTGGATATACCAGGGAAATATTTAAGAATATGGATACCCTTACAAAGCCTACAAGGGTACTTGGGCTTATGGGTTTGGGTTTTCTTGGCACAATCAACACTCCCAGCACGATTATCAATAGCTGGTTGTCTTCCAAGATGTCTAGCAATGGTTGGAGGTGTGTATCCTTGCTTATTTTTCTTCTTCTTAATTTTCCTTTTCTTCTTCTTCTTATCCACCGAGTTACTAGCTTCAGATCTTTCACTCGGCAAAGAAGATGAAATGGAAGAATACCTTGCAAGTGAAGAAGGCGAAGGAGATCTTACCGATGAAGGAGGTGAAGGATCAATATGAGTTTGATGTTCTTGGGGGGAATTTCTTACGACTGAAGCACTTACTGCATTTGGGATTACCTGAGTGGAAAAAAATCACACCTACAATCCAATCGTGAGGCCTGAAAGGCTCAAAGTAGTGATGTGAGGAGGACCAATGTTTCCGTAAGAAGGAAAAACAAAAGGTTCCCCTGGAGCAGGGGTTCCTTCATTGGTCATTTAGGGAACTAATGAAATTAAAACAAACATCCAATCTAGAGTCTGTTAGGGAAAACAAACAACACACTCTAAAAATCAAGGAAGCAAGAAAATAACCAAAACCTTTTCACAATGGATGCACTAGTTGGTGATGAAATCCAACATCACGGGCATACTGTAAGAAGGGGATGAAATAGAACAGGTGGAAAAGTTAGATTGATGACCTGCTTAATGGAATTACACCTTGGTGCAATCTCCCACACATAAACGTGGGTATACCCTCCAAGGAGCCTGAGTGATTTTGGCCAACGTCGATTCCAGGTACAGTGAAGACTTGCCCCTCCACAGTCACCTTGTGTAAAGACCCTAACGAGATAGGCTACTAAGGTTACCAATTACAATAATGATGCCTGGGGAAATAGTCGACAGTTCGATCCACATGTAAAGGCAGGGTATCTATCCTGAAACTTACTCGAGAAGGTCCCCACAAGATTTTCTTCTCAAGTGACCCCCAATAATACGCACAATCTCTACACTAAGACCGACAAAGTAGGGTGAGTAACTCTGCCAGTACTAATGCAACCTCATGATTGACCCTTGTGTTAGAAGGGCTTCCTAGGACAAAATGTAGCAAGTGGATTTGAACTCTCCCTAACTCAATATTCTATGTTTTTTTGCATCTTTGGAAAGTTATCTTTCACACCTATTCCGAATCCCTACAACTAATATAATGTAGGTTTGCTACCAGAAAATATAAAAATGTTTAATCAATTTTTATAAGCACTTTATTTTAAGGCTATTTTTTACTCAAGAGGAAAATGGCATGGACTAAATGATGTTTTGACTGACTCTAAACAATGCAAAGAAATGAGAATGCAAATATTTCACTTTGATGAAAGCTATATTATGAGAAGGAGAAAAAGTTTATCATTACTAGATGCACAATGTCCCAAAATTTTGTTAAACTCATCAATATCAATATCTACAAGAAATGATACAAAGAGACTGTACACCAATACACAATTCTTGGCCCCCCTATGTCAAGACCAAAAATGCCAAAAACCATGCAATTTCACTACTTCAAATGCAAGGATTCCCCCATTCTAATATAAAGCAAGAAATTAAATTTTGTGTTTCAAAGATAGCTAAAAGCAGTAACAAATCTCTATAAAACAAAGAAACCCAAATCAATTTTCTCTTTTAACATGAACTATTCAATAAAATCAAAATATGTTCTTTCACCAAACAATTCTAAATAAAAACCAATGCTTTGTAACTGAAATACACTCAAAGCAAGATATCAAATATTTCAAAAGAAAACAAGCTAAAACAAAGAAATGATGGTGAAAAAAAGACTCAAATTTGTCAAAAAGACTATAATCAAACCTAACAAATCACCCCAAACACTTATCACAAATCTGGGTAAGGAAAACCACCAAAAGATAAAAAAATTCACAATCGTTGCGGGCTACCAACTAGCACAGTGCGACGATCCTAGATTGTTATGGGCCAGATAAAAGTAAAGTGCGACAACGTCGAACTGTGTCTAAAGGTAGGGTGCGTTGATCCTATATTGTCACACTATCCTTCAAAGAAGGGTGCGATGATCAAAGGAAAAAATGGAAAAACTAAAAGGCAAGAAGGTTTTCCAGTGAATTTAGACAGTCAAAGAGTTCATATGGATCTCCCAGTGACTCAATAAATAGAACTCATGAAATCAAATCAATAAATAAAGACAAACTTGGAAAACAACCTATTCCCCAGTATGGTCATCAATTTTGTTATCGAACTGATCGGTAAGTACAGACCAAACAGATCTCCCTAGCTTCACTACGAAACTAGAACAAAAAAAGACAATACACTACTCTTTCCTTAGATTTCAATTATAAAATGAGAAATGGATATAGAACATACCTTTTAAATATCAAAGATATGACTTCTCCAATGCAATCCAAGCTCTGTCGTGAGGCTTATGGAGAAATATCTGCAAAGGAACACAAGCCAACGAAGACAAGAATAACAGAGCCTACTTGATATGAAACTATGTATGTGATCAAGGAATCATACAATATGGACAAATACGATTCATATAGGAAAGAAAAGTGCATCTATATTAAATAATAGAAAGAGAGATTACAACCAAAGCCTTGATGTCGTAAGGTCCCTTCCAACTATTCCTTGTTCCCTACACACACTCTACAAAGTATTTCAGCTATCACTATGTTCTAACTTCATACTTTGGGGCGCTCTTTGTTACACATTATTTTCTTCATCCCTATGACCGTTAATGATGTAAACCTATCTATTGTATTCAGAGGGATTAATGGTCTAAATTCCTAAGGAAAGAAGGGAGAAGAACTTTTCCTTAGATATGAAATCATATTTTCCTTTGTAAAAAACCTAATAAGGAGGATTGTTGCACCCTATCCAGTTCTAGAGGTGTGGCGATCCCAGATCATCACATGTTGTACTAAACCTGGCCTGCAACGTCATCACACTCTGCTCAGTTCTAGGGGTGCGACGATTTTTGTACGTGGGAAAAATGAACATCTTCTCAATGCTTCTAGAAGGAGAAGCTTCTATGGTAAAGGTGGCCTACGATCGGTTTAGATCTTACTCACTTTTTTGATTTAGTGGGATCATCCTAACCTCCTCACCTTATCCTCTTCAGCTTATAAAAGGAGAGGAGCTCTCATGGAGAATGTTATATTGGAAATTTGGCTTGATATTGTTAGCTTGGTTAGAGTGGCTTTGAGTTTTGCTTTGTCAAGATATATTGTGAGTGACTTTCATATCTATAGTCTCATAATTCTTGGAGTAGAAGTGTGTGGAAAATGAGGGACAGTTGGAAGGGACCTTACGACATCAAGGCTTTGGTTGTAATATCTCTTTCTATTATTTAATACAGATGCACTTTTCTTTCCTATATGAATATTATTTGTCCATATTGTATGATTCCTTGATCACATACATAGTTTCATATCAAGTAGGCTCTATTATTCTTGTCTTCATTGGCTTGTGTTCCTTTGCAGAAATTTCTCCATAAGCATCACGACAGAGCTTGGATTGCATTGGATAATTCAGATCTTCTATATTTAAAAGGTATGTTCTATATCCATTTCGCATTTGATAATTGAAATCTAAGGAAAGAGTAGTGTACTGTATTTTTTTATTTTAGTTTTGTAGTGAAGCTAGGGAGACTTGCTTGTGTCTGCACTTACCAATCAGTTCGATAACACTCATTGAAATTATATGGAAGGGGTCTCATTGTGTCTTTCTTTATCACATTTTCATCTCTGCATATTTGGCCTAATGTCATCTCCATGTTTCTCTCAACTGAACCTTTGAAGCATGCCTTATACACAAGCCTTGTAGCATTTCTTGCCTCTGCGACCTGACACCTTGACCCATGGAGGAATTTTCCCCGAGTGTCCTTTTCCTGCACATGTCTCCTTGATCTGAGCATTAGTATGTTCCTTGTGCTTGGAAATAGTATTCTTTCCTACGACACTCATTCCTCCTTTCTAACATAGCATTCTTTTATTCTTTTTCAAGCACTTTAAAAAATTGAAAAAGACAAAAAAATCAAATATTCCAAAAAGAGGGGATGGGAAATATGCATTCTTTTTTCAGTAGAATAGAGAGTTTCCCTTGGAAAAAGCACATCCTTTCATTTGTTCATCAAACATTGGGATCTATTATGACCTTAGGAAGATTTTCTCGCTACATAGAGCTATGTCCTCCTCTATTTGGTTACTCTTCCAAACACATGGAGAGTTTGCATTGCCTCCTGCGTCATGAACTTATGTCAATGTCATCTTGTCTAATTCTCATAATGTTTTGTGATTTTGTCCAAGGGAAGTTTCACTCAACCTGAATCAGTCTTTTTGCAGTTTTTCTCTTGACCTTCATGAGTCATCTATCCCAAGAGTCCAGTCAAGTTCATATTCGAAATCGACAAATTTTTCTACCTGATTATCGAGATCCTCATGTATTTTCTTGACGAGTTGTTGAAGACCTCAGAGTAGTGAGTTACACACTCCCATTATACTCCTACTTGAGTTTTGAATATCTTGAAGTTGTTGCTCGAGCTATGAAGACCTCATCTCCAACCATCATGCGTCACTAGCTTCTTGAAGATGGATACTATACTTGTATATCTTCGATTGATTTTGAGATATATATCCATTGTGTATTGCTCGTGGATACACTTTATATAGTTATATGACATGTATATGTAGTGTATTTGATTGGAAACCATGATTTAGTTTATCCCAAGCATGTGTATGCCCACCTCAAAGAGACAATTGTTGTTTTGCAGATGGCACCTCCCAAACTCTGGTCTTGGGCTCACTCGACCTCATACATTGGTGAAGATATTGTAATTCATTTCGGCCATCAGTTGCTCTTCTGACCTCACACATTAGGGGGCATATGTTCTAGCCCTAAAATTCAATACTCCTGTATACATGGCCTTGGCCCTCTTACTTGTATGTTTTTCCAAAGCACTGTTGAGAAGATCTTCTTAAAAACCACTTTTTCAAATATGTACATGGGCTGCGCCATTACACCACACATACATATGCTTGATGAACCACTACAACTCACATACATACACTTGTTTCACCACTACAACCCACATATGCTTGCAAAAGTTGCAAAAATTAAAAAGTTGCAAGGAATTCATTAAAATCCATGGGATATTGGAAGTTTCCCAACTAATCCACCTACTATATCCCGTCACCCAACCGAATAACCATCCTTTTGTCATATAAAAGGAGGTGTTGGGGTATCATTTCAAATATAAGCATAAGAACAATGAAACTCTTCCTGTTTTCACTTCCCCGCCTTGCCCAAGATTTTGCCTCTTTTTGTGAGAAATTGCCTTAGCATTTCCCCATTCATCCTTTTCTCTTTTCGTTCAATCCATTCCCTTCCATAAAGGTGACCAGAAGATTGAGAGAAGAGGTCCATTCAAGGTGCACTTGGAGCATAGTAAAGTTGAGCTCAGACTAGGTTCGCGGAATGGTGGCCGACTCAGATTGTAAGGCATATTCTTTGTATGATGAATAAAATTGTTGGATTTTCATGTCCCAAATAATGGTGTTTAATGTATCTTCATTGATATATATTTAACATTTAATACCTAACCCTAACTCATGAATAGAATAACATGCTTGTAGTTTATTTTTTTCCTATATTTGGATGCAGGTTAGTCTTGGCAGGAGACGTGCAGTTAGTGGAACTTTCAAGCTTGAGGAGATCATCACTGGATGCAGGGATCAAAGGTATAGTTAACCGATCTCTTCTATTATTGCTTTTTTTTGTTTGTTTTGAGATGTTTAGGGTACAGTAAGATCAACTATATTTTAGACAATCATTTTCTTTGTTTGCAATTTAAACCCTGATGCAGTTAAAGGGGGGTTTTCCCCACTAGCAACTAGTAGGAGGCTCAACCAATGTGATCGAACCGATGCTCAGGGTGGAGTGGATTCTCCAAGGAGCTTAGGGTTCTGGATATCTATTAGGAGAAGATCTTCTATTTCGAGTTTTGTGCAAGTGTTGAGGAGAGCTCCAGGTTCAGAGGGAGCTCCTAATGAGCACAGTGTGATAAAACCAGATGATAGTGATGGCAGTGAGTACTTCCCTCGCTAAGAGGGAGTATTATCTTTTTATCTCAGGAGGTACTCCGCATGTTTTGTCTTGTATGCAGATGTAACCTTATGTTGACACTACTAGGCACTTAACTTTGTAATGGGTTTTTATAAAGTTGTGATAAAGTGGGTCTTTTATTAAAGTGACTTTTTAATGAAGTGTACCTTCTAATATTAAAGTGAATTTATTTCATAAAGTGCACTTATGTAATAAAGTGAAATGTACTTTAATATTTTAAGTGATTTATTTTGAAGGGAACGAATCATGGCCCTTGATCTTGTAAAGGGAAGATTAGATCTTGGCCATTGGATTTAGGGTTGGGGAAGGTGAAAAGACACTCTGGAGGTACAAAGTCATCTTTAGAGTTTATAAAACAATGCATTGATTAGTGTGCAAGACACATTGAGGAGGAGATTGAGAGAGATTTTCTGAGTAAGATTGAGAGAGGAAAGAGGGTATCAAAGAGGGCACATTTCCCAAGAGAGATTGGGCACAAATCCCAAGAGAGTTTTTTTTTGTGAGTGTTGTAATTTGCTACTGTGAGGGAGGCCATACTATACAGATCCATACAGTTTATACAATAGAAAAGAGGGCATGGATATCGAGGCAAGTGTTGGCACAGAAATCAAGGAATATTTGGATATTTTTTGTTGAAGGACAATCAGTATAGTAGCAGTTTGGATTTTTTTTCAAGGTGCTATTTGTTTTGGGTGGGGCACACAACAATACGAACTTGGCACAGAAATCAAGGTAGAAATTTTTGGGATAATTTTTGGTGTTGTGCGGTATTTTTCTCTTGGCGTGAATTTGTATTGTTACTACTGATATGTACTTTCCTGAAGCTGAATAATAATCTCTCTCTCTCTCTCTCTCTCTCTCTCTCTCTCTCTCTCTCTCTCTCTCTCTCTCTCTCATTAGGTTTCCCCACATTGGGGTTTTCCCTAGCATTTTCCTAAATTTCTGAGTTATTCATGGTTGATTGAATTTTGTTCATTGTGTTTATTCCACTGCTAAATTTCTTAGAAATGTGTATTTCTACTTATGGTAATTTCTAAATATGTATTTAGACATTTTAGATTTCATACAAGACAGTTATCTCTAGGTTTCTAAGTGTACGACATAATTATTAGCTTGTTGATTTTTGTCATTAAATTTCTACATACACCCCCTTTTCTAAGGGCTTTACCTCATATACCTAACTTCACCACATACAAATCACGTATCTATGTGACATTTATTCAGACAAACTGTGTATATACGTGACTGTTCCCATATGAGCCCATGTATGCCTCAAAAAATGTAAGGCTTGAGCCTATTTCTAGCAAGAAAATCCCCCTATTACTATACCAGGTCAAAGATATAGGAAGAGCACTAATCTCCCTTAAAATACAATCCTATTTCTAAACTACCCCAAACTATCTGAATAGAAAGACAAAAAGAGAAGAAGGAAGATAAGTAAATGTACCTGTGGTCCTACGTCTGATGTAGACTTCCTTCAACCTTGTAGATTCCTTAGATGTGGGTCTCCTCCCAAAGATGACCTCCAAGAGCACTTATTCATACAATGCCACAAAGATACAACCCCTAATTATTGATGCTCATATTAAGATATAAACATAGATACATTAATCAATAAATATATCAACACACAATATATTGGGACAGGAAAAGAATTATTTTATTCAAACTGAAGATTAAAAGGTTACAACCTTCATGTAGACAATGCTCCATGAACCTGGTCCGGGCTCCTCTTACTATTGCTCCAAGTGAATAATTCAATACTTGCCTCTCACAATCAACTGATCTCCTTAGGAAAATGGAAGGGATTGCATAAGAGAAAGGGATTGAGAGGGAATGTTGAGGCCAAATCATAGAAAGGGATGCAAAAATTGGGCAATGAGGGGAAGGGAATTTGGCAGAGTTTATCTATTCTATGACTCCAATACCTCCTTTTATATGACAAAAGGATAGTTATTTGGTTTGGGGACAGGATACAATGGGTAAAATGGTTGGGAAACCTCCAATAGCCTGTAAATTCTACCGAATTCGTTACAACGTTTTAATGTTTGCAACTTCTGGAGGTAAATGCTAGTTGTTTATTATGTAGCTAGCATATGTACACAAGATGTTTATTATGCAGAAATCATGTGTACGTGGGAAGTAGTGCAGTAGGGCACCTACATGCTCCAAAAAATGGTTTTTTAAGAGAGAGTCTTAGTAGTAATTTGGAAAATTGTGCAAGTGGAAGGGCCAATGCCATGTATACATAAGTAGGAAATTTTTGGGCTATAAAATATGCCCCCTAATGTGTGAGGCCAGAAGAGCAACTAATGTCCAAAATACGTTACAATATCTTTACCAGCACGGAGTGGAGTGAACCTGGGACCAGAGTTCGGGAGGTGCCATATGAAAAACAATAATAATCTCTCCAAGGTGGGCATACCCATGCTCAATATGAACTAATCATGGCTACCAATCAAATACATTATAGATCCATGTCATATTAATATATAAAGTGTCTCCACGAGTAATACACAACGGATCTACATCTCAAAATCATTTGAAGATATACAAATGCAATATGTATCTTCAAGAAGCTAGTAATGCATGCGGCTGGAGATGACTACTTCATAGCTCGAACAATGACTTCAAGATATTCAAAAATCATGTAGGAGTACAATGGGAGTGTAAGAATCACTACCCTAAGGTCTTCGACATGCCATCGGAAAAAGACTGGAAGATCCCGATGATCAGACATAGAACTTCATAGACTTTGAATTCGAACTTGACTAGACTCTCGGGATGGACGAATCATGAAAGTCAAGAGACAAACTACAGAATGGCCAACTCAGGTTGGATAAAAATTCCCTTTGAAAAAATAACAAAATACTATCAGACTCAGGCAGTGTAATGTTGACATAAGTTTCTGATGCAAGAGGCACGACAAACTCTCCATATGTTTGGAAGAGTAACCAAACGGAGGAGGACACAACTCTATGTAGCAGGAACAACTTCCTAAGGTCATAATAGATCCCAATGATTTACGAAAAAACAGAAGGATGTCCTTTTTCCAAGGGCAACTATCTTTCTACTTAAAAAATAATTGATATTTCCCGTCCCCTCTTTTTGGAATATTTGATTTTTTTGTCTTTTTCAATTTTTAAATGAGCTTGAAAAAAAAAAAAATATTGCCACATTACAAAGGAGGAACGAGTGTCGCAGACAAGTAAACTAGTTCCAAGTGCCTGGAACATAGTGATGCTCAAGGCAAGGACACTTGGGGAAAATTCCTCCATGGATCAAGGTGTCAGATCACAAAGGGAAAAAAGTGCTACAAGGCTTGTGTATAAGGAATGCTTTGAAGGTTCAGTTGAGAGAAACATGGAGCCAACATTAGGCCAAAGATGCAAGGGGGAGACATGAAAATGTGGCAAAACATGACACAACAAGACCCCTTGCATGTAAATTTTACGAGCCCAAATAAGGTAAGATCGGTAGTTTTTCACGTTTAAAGAGTCTGAAAAATGTCAAAGGAAGACTCCAGGGAGTACCCTTTTCGCAATTAATTGAATTGACTTGAAAAAAGGGTTAAAATTGCACCGAAAGTATGTCTCTTCAAAACCATTTTAATGAGTGTGACAAAGACAAGATCACTCGGCTATATTTTCATTTTTAAGGAGTCTGAAAAGAGCTTAACTATGGACTTACAACCTATTTCTAGGTTTAGTCTCCTTATCCTGAAAAAGTATAAAATATGACAGAGGAGAACTCTCCCAGCAAGACGAATCTCCCAAGGTGTACCTTTTTCCTGAATAATCTACTCGCTGGAAAAAGGGGTAAACTCATGCCAAGTAGATGTTCTTCTGGACCAATTTAACGAGTGTGAAGGAACAAGGTCACTCGATGATCTTTTTAATTTTAGGGAGTCTGAAAAGAGATTAACTATGGACGTCGAGGGGGGTTAATTTTCCGTAAGTAATGTCCAAGTCTTGAAAAAGAGATAAACCAAAACCAAGGAGGATGTTCCTTTTAAAAAATTTAGTCCCTCAGGCCAGAAAAAGAGTTAAACTTATGCTTGAGAATACTATTCTAGCGAACCGAATTTCCTATAGCATACCTTTAGTCATAAAATTATCCATCTAGATCGAAAAAGGGGTAAACTACCATCAGAGATATGTGCCTTCAAATTAGAGTTTGGAGATCGTGAAGGAAAACAAGATCGCTTGATAATATTTTCATTTTTAGAGAGTCTGAAAAGGGATTAAAGAATACTCCAGTGGGGATTATTTTCTCAAGTAATATAGACGAGATTGAAAAGAATAAATATAGTCTCGTTGGATGTTTCTTTCAAAAGTTAAAGCGATCTTGAAAGACAACAAACTGTGCTCATTAGGGAGTCCTATGGGTAAGGCTGAGAATGATGATTAGAGAGAAGAATGAAGATTCAATACATACTCATGGTGGGACTAACAAGGACTCCCAAGCCTATAGATAAACTCACAACATGGACGCCAAAATTTAGTAAAGGATCTACCTAGGGCATCCATGTAGAGGAAGGATCTACCACCTAATTATGACACTTCTAAAGTAGCTGCGATGGTTTTGTGTCACACTTCAGTGGGTTCAATACTATGGCAAAGCGGAAAAGACAACGATATGCAGAAATTTGGGAGAGAAAACCTAACCTATATGCAAAAGTTGGAAAAAATGACTTTCACCATGGGATGATGTAAGTGTAACCCATCTCAAAAAATTACCAAACCTGAAAGCACAAGTCCATTAGAATGACCCACATATAACTCAAAAGAGAATTCAAGTAGCCACCAAGTTAGGAAAAGTGAAAAAAGGACCAAATTAGGGAAAAAAGGGCCAAAAAAGTCTATAAATAGAAGTGGGTATCTCATTTTTACCATTGCAATTTGGAAATTAGCAAAAGAAGTAAAAAAACCCTTTGATCAAATCGTCAATTCCAAGAGCTACGATGGATGAAAAACCCTCTTACGTAGACCAAGTAAGTACAAAACACTCCCTCTTGCATTTTAATACTTTACTAATGCATTTAGTTTTTGTTTGGGAGTTGCGCACCCTTGTAAAAAGGGCACGTCTGTGTGTACACAAGTTGTCCATGGTCAGACCACATGTGTACTCAAGTAGAGTAATAAACAACCTGAGTACATGCGTGACTTTACTAACTACAGCCCACGTACACCTCCTTTTGTATTGAAAAAAAGAAAACACAACTATTAATCCCTCTCCAAATTTTGTGTGTGATTGGATGTATGTTCATTGGAGAGAGAGGGAACATGAGGAGTTGGATGTCTTGTTCGAGGTGGACCATGTGTCCATCACCTCGCTAAAACAATGTGGCTTATGGAAATTTTTCCAGTGTTTGTTCATGAGGGCACAACCAAGGTTTCTCAATTATCTAGTGGAGTATTGGCATCCTGATGCAAAGATTTTCATGTTGGATGTTCAATGATTGACCCCGACTACAGAGGATATTTACTTCATGACTGACCTCTCCAGAAGAGGGGAACTGGTCAACTTGAGGACCTTTCCTCTGGGACCATTCAACATTGAGGACTACATCAACATGTATTGTGAGGTTGTTACTGAGAAAGTAGGTTCTCAAGTGTCGATTCACAAGATCACCAGCCTCTCCCTTCGCATTATTTTTTTCATGATAGGGGGGATTACAAGATCCACAACACTCCACCAGGCCTCTCTTTCACAGATGAATTGTGCAGTCCAATGTTTAGAGGCTACCTTGTTTGATTGGAGTACTACCATGCTCGTATTCATGAAGAGACAACTCACAGAGTGTCGTAGGCATACCAACAAGAACTTCAGGTTTCGTACTATTTTATACACCTTTTTCTTCGAGAGGGTGACTAGTATTATCCCGAGAGAGACAATCCGAGTACATATCGCCTCTTTCCCGACATTGTGCAGGTGGGAAGTTCTGGTACCTAGACAAGGTGGAGGAATGACCCAAGAGGCCTTTGACGATAAATTATTTGACTGGTGGGAGAGTCATATTCATGTGATAGAGGACTATCGCTATGTAGGGATAAGATTCCTTAGAGATCCAAACATGCTCATTCCCCCTGGCGAGGAGTGCGGCGAGATAGGTAAAAACAAAACTTTTTAAAGTTATTAAATTTTTAATTTTTAATATATATCCTTTTTATGTGTGTGTCAGAGTACTAACTTAAAAATATGTTATGTACGGATGTGGGACCAGTTTGATTGATAGACTTTGCCAGGACCAGGCGTCGTCCTCAAATAGAGGCAGGACCAGCAGTAGCAAGAGGACCAACAGTTGCAGGAGGAACCCCAGCCAGAGAGGCTGATAGAGTCCTATGACGAGTAGAGAGGAACTTCACTGCTCTCACTCCTATCGTTCCTATGGATGAGATCGAGGATCTTCCCCCAACTATGTAGTCACATGTAGTAGGGGCACCTCAGACCTGGGTCCAGTTATTTTGGTGTCTTTCAAACATTGTTTTCCACTACAGCAGGGCCAATAGGGCCAGACCTTAGATAGCGTTGGACTAATTATGTCCCAAGGGCACTTTTTGTACTATATTTTTTAGGGCTTAAGCCCAACAATGTATACCGACCACTTTTGAGGCTTTCATGCCCACTTTGTACTCATGACACAAGTTTTTGGACACACACACACACACACACACACACACACACACACACACATATATATATATATATATACACACACACACACATCTTTCTTGTTTTATGGATGACATTTTTACAAATGTATTTACTTGTGTGTGTATATGTTTTACTTTTACATGTGAGCAACATGCCAATCTAAAACTTGATTAGCTAGAGTATTAGTTAAATGATTAAATATCCTAGGAACATGAATATCAGAATATTGTTCTAAGAGACATACCATAAGGAATTGTCGATGAAGAGTGGGATCATAAACGCGGTAAACCTCGTTTAACTGCAACATCACCATTTGAGCATCTAAATAAAACTGAAGGCAAGAGATACCATGTAACAAGGAATCATGTAGTAATTATATCATTGCACTATATTAGAAAACATTATTGGTTGTGTCACATAAAAAAATACCTCTGGAAGATAGCAACTGGTCCCTAGGTGTGAAAATCACCCAAGTTGTGGAAGCAATCCTCTGAGTGTGTCGGCTAGTGTCGTCCACTAACCCAACGTAAACCTCCGATTCACTTGACATATTCCACAGTGAAAAGAGAACATAAATAACTACACGTCCATAAAACGAAAAAAGACAGAAATGTATAAAAAACTATACATATATACAAGAAGCCACACCCAGGTGACTAGCCCAAGTGTAGTATTTCTTAAGGTAGAGCCCATTTCTAGGCTCCTCCAAGGCATTCCCTTCAAAATCAACCAGACGGTAAGTACCTTTCTCTAAGACTTGTTTCACGATGAAAGGTCTGAACCACATGGGTTTGAACTTGCCTACCCCCAGGGGATCTTTGTCTTGGTCATAGACGAGGACAAGATTGCCTTCAGAGAAAATCCAAGGGTGGACGGACTGATCATATTGAAACTTGACTTTTTGTTTATGAGCCTCATTAGCCGAGGCTACATCCTGATGCTTCTCATCAAGATTCTAGAGATATAGAAGATGTTCTTCAAGTGGTGAAGTGTTGGGAAGTAGTTCCACTGCCAACTTCAGAGAAGGGATTTGACACTCAACGGGCAAGACTGCCTTCAGACCGTAAATGAGTTGAAAAGGTGAAAAACTGGTAGAAGTCTTCACAGAAGTTTGATAAGCCCAAAGTGTTGAATATACCATCAAATGCCAATTTGACTTGGCTGAATTGATCGTTCGTTGCAGAATAGTTTTGAGAGACTTATTCATAGCTTCAACTTGACCATTCACTTGCGGGTAATAGGGAGATGAATGATCATTTTTAAACCCAAGTTTTTATGTTAATTCATTCATCATTTTTTTATGGAAGTGACTGCCATGGTCAGTGACAATATCCTTCGGGATACCAAATCTAGCTATTATCTGATTGAAAACGAAAAAGGGAAGCAATTTCCCCGTCATTGTTAAATGTCGACATGGCTTCAACCCACTTAGTGAAGTAGTCTACTACTATGATGATATAGAGATACCCCCTGTCAAAATTCGGGTGACATGTAGTGAAATCAATCCCCCACTTGGTTAAGGGGTCGACGAAAATAACAGGGAATATAGGATCTGGGTGTGCCCGTATCTTCCGACAGAAGATCTAGAACGAGTGACACTTTTTTACCGCCTCAACACAATCCTTGATTAACAAGGGCCAAAATTACCCTTCACATAGAATATTTTGGGCTATTTCCAACCCAAACAGATGACCACCAAATTCTCTAGTGTGACAATCATTCAAAATGAGTTATGCTTCTTCGTGAGTAAGACATCGTCAAAGAATGCAATCTACCCCTTGACGATACAAAGTGTCATCAAGGATGATATAGTTGTGTGCTTGGTGTCGTATTCATCGACACTCATCATGAGAATCAAAAGAGGGTCGCTTCAAAGTCTGAAGATATATCGGGATATATCCATACCAAGGGTCCAAAGATGCTATGAGAAAAACATCTTTGTTGATAGGTGACTCTTCAGGTATAATATCACCACTCTCGACCGGTAGTTCTAAAATTAATTCAACAAAGACTAATGACTTTTCATATTTTGCATAAACAAAATCCAAGTCAAACTCCTGTAGGATAACTATCCATCTACTGATATTTCCGCCAATGACCCATCGCATTAACACATATTGAAAAGGGTTGACGACGATGATGATGATGTTCTTGCGAAGTAATATATAGTGACAGAACTGTTGGATAGCGTGACCAACCACCAAATCGATTTTCTCAACATGAGATTAGTTGAGTTCCAATCCAACTAGGCCTCAGCTAAGATAATAGATGACGTGCTCCTCAAGTGTGTCATCCTCCTGGACCAAGACCATACAAATAGTCGACTCTGCAGCAACCAAATACAACAAGAAATCTTTGTTATAATTAGGAAGCCTAAGCAGAGGTGTAGATGTCAGGGCACATTTCAATGCTTCGAAGGAGCCCTGAGTTGCTTCATCCCAACAAAATGGGACCCCTTTTTTCAAAAGATGCATGAACCCTTTAGTTATCTTAACATAATTAGTGACAAAATGCCGAAGAAAATTTTCTTTCCCCTGCAGACTCTAAAGTTGAGGAATGGTGTGTGGGGCAGGAATTTGAACTATTGCCTCAACCTTTAGAGGATCAACCATGATCCCCTTTGTTGACACAATAAAACCCAATAAGTGTCTTGATGTGATGCAAAAACTACACTTGTTCATATTCAAGCGAATCCGATAGTAGTGACACCTCTCAAAAATGATTCGTAAATGGGCAGGATGATCATATCTCTTGCGAGAACATGATGCGATATCATCCAGGTACACCTCGACTCTGTGTTTGAGGTCATGAAAAGAGAACAAAATGGACCGCTAAAAAGTAGCTCCAACATTCTTCAAGCCAAAAGTCATTTTTTGATATGCGAATGTACCCCAAGGACAAATAAAATTAGTCTTATGTTGGTCCTTGGGTTTGATCTGAATTTGATTATATCCCAAAAAACATTCCATGAAAGAAAATACTTTGCAACTCGCGCATTCTTCGACAATATGATCGATAAACAGGGTTATAAAATTATCTTTCGGGCAAGACTTGTTCAAATCACGCAATTCCATACATATGCGAATGGTGCCTTTCTTATTGTTGACCAGAACAGGGTTCGATACCCATTTCGTCAATTGCATGGGATAGATGAAACCAACTTTGAGGAGTTTCTCTACTTCATCCTTTATCGTCATTGGTTTGTGAGGGTTGGCTGGGTGAAGCTTTTGTTTGACATGATTGACATCAGGAAAGGTTGTGATTTTGTGCTCAACAATTTGTGGTTCGATGCCTGACATCTCCTCATAAGACCAGGAAAAAATGTTGTGAAACACTTTAAACAATTTGGTGTAAATTTGAATCTCTTCAAGAGAGTATTCCACTCCAATGAAGACATTCTCCACGACGTCGGCGGTTTTGGAGATATCTATAGGGATCTGTTAAGAAATACTTTCCATATTTCCCTCGGTATATACTCCATGCATGGAAAAAGGGTTAATGGGATAAGTGACTTCTATGTTCATGGTCAGGATGAACTCTCTTGCCTCTATTCGCTTGAGCTTGGATAGAAAGAAATATCTATGTTGTAGATCATCCCAAGGTATGTCGGGACCAGATAATGCCTCCAAGATCGCCTCGTCGGAGGGAAATACCAAGTCTACAGGGTCTTGAGTGGCGAGAGATTCCTGAGCCCAAATAGGCTCTAGAACATGATCTAGCTCCTCTTGGGGATCCAGATCAAGGTTGGTTGAAGCTTGATGGAAAATGTTGTACGCAACCTTGGCAGCGGATAAGGGCATGGCCATGCCAAGATTCCCTACCCCCTCCATCGAAGCTGATGGGGAAGGTAAAGTCCATGGGTCTTCGAAATAACTCATTTTAACAAATGAGACCTAAAAATTTGCAACCTTTGGCTGGTCGGGAACAACCAAAACAAACCTAACATCATTGGAAGGTGGCAGATAGTCAAATGTTCCCATCAAAGATGAAAACAATCCAACCCCTAAGTTGACCATTCCTGACTGCGGGTTATCAATCATCGGGACCTTGGATGCCCCCAATGAAGGGTTAGGATGAGAGAAGGATAACTAGTCAACAGTTATAATCCATCCCTCGTGTGGAAAACATAGGACCCAAAAAATGGTGGCTACAACCGTGCTCATTGTGTAGGTCCAACTTTTCCCTAACAAGATATTATGGTCTAGAGGTGCATCGATTACTTTAACCTCGACGCACGTAGTTTTACCCTGTAACTGCATGGGGAAAGAGGGAATTATGCCATGTGGTCTGAATGACTGACTTTCAAATGTTCTAAGCAATGTGGGAGACAAAGCTAACTTAGGCTGGCCAATGGCATTCCAACATGCCAACGACATGACACAAGTCAAAGCACCCTCATCAACCACCGTACGAAAAATGTTCTGTGTCAACTATTTCGTGGTGTATGCCACTACTATATGAAAGGAGACATGGTGAGGAAGACAAGGTTTATGGTCGGTTGGATCGAAAATGATCATTCCTGAGTTACTAGGCTCAGCTGCTCCTAAGGCCGACAAAAAATATTTTCTTTTTTATGGGAAACTCTAGAGAACTTCTAGAGCATACATCATGCAAGGAGTTTGTGCCAAATCCTCCATGACGGAGTAATTCTGGGTAGCACTTGAGTTTGTGTTATGAGTAGCCTTTTTGAATTCACCCTTAGGGATGCAAGTCAATGTTTATCCCATTGTCTTCTCAATTTGCAGAGGAGTCAATGGATTGGAGGTCTCTTTTCCCTTATCAACCGATTCTGGCGTCTCGTAGTCACCCACCCTGATCGATAAATGAGTGTCATCTTTAAGCATATAAATGTTTGTGTCTGTGTTACTAACATTCAGCACGGGGGCTCCATGACTGCCCCCAGGCGCGGTCATGGATGCAAAGGCTTAAGCCATATTTTTCCCTTGTGGAAAAGGGTTTGTCAACACAACATACTATTTCTGTGCTAGTAGCTTATGGGCTTCCGCAAGCCGAGAGCATAGCTGAGTCAAATGATCTTTCGTGGAAATATTACATGCAAAATTCAATTTCCTCTTCTCAGTTTTTCCCTCGCCAGCGTTATTTGCAACCTTTTTATCCCCTTTAACCTTCTTGTTGAGCACTCAACACACCCTAAAAAGACCATGCCAATTTTTCACATTTTGGGTACCACATGATCTTTGCACTATCTGATTCGAGTTCCTATTGAGAAGTGATTTGTGTTTGCTTGTTCTCTTGACTCTAATTTGATATTCAGGTTTGTTTGAATTTATAAAACCTCGTGAATTAAAAAGAATTAACACTTAAATAAAGAATCAATAGCCAAAACACTTCACCCGAAGCACTAAAAATTCGGCATCGGAAGTAATTCAAAGATTGAAAAGAACCACTCGGGACACCTTAGTCACAGAGCACTGATCTTCATCGGTATTGGCAAAAGGAATTTTTTGTTTTACGACAAACATCACATAAGGATATCATCGATATCCGATCTTCTTTAGCATCGGTAAACAATGAGGGGAATAGGCATTAATGAAGACAGAAACGATATACCCAATAGCCGATACCCTACGTGCTGATCGGAATCAGGGAAAAATGAAAAGGATCGCAACGAACATTCTCACCACGCTAAAGAGTTTTCCCAATCACTGATCCCCAAAGTGTTTCGGCATCGAGATTTTTCGAGGAAGCCAAATCTGAAGAAAAACATGTGATAGGTTTATTTCCGATCACCAAACCCTGATGCCTTTTTTGGCATCAGCTAACCCAGGTTTTTTTTAGAATGCACAACCAAGAAATTCACGACTCCAATTTATACACGCGAATTAGGGAACCGGTCTTCAATGCCAAGTGTCTTTTATAGATTGGAGAAACGTACGTTCTAGTTTCTACCCCGAGTTATTCTTGGTTCCCTAGGTCTAGGTCACACCTCCGAGTCAGCCTTGCCATGAAAACATTGTACAATGATATTGACTAGTGTCAAATCTTTTGTGAGGGACATCGAAGAAAACATTTTTAGCGCATTACCAATCCCCAATCCACCCACTGAGAAAGCGACATGATGGGCCATTTTAGCATTAGATATGATTATATTTTGAGCATTTAAGGGGCTAATTAATACCAAATATCTCATTAGTGGCTACCTCATGCGTCAATCAAAACAACCATATAGAATCCCCGATAGACCACATCACCCTCCGCACCTCTGCCATCAACCCACGATGAATTTAAGTTGCATAGATTCAGTGGCATATTTGTTTAAAATTCACTCATCACCCAAATTGAATGGTTGATGTGACTTGGTAAGTTCTTCTCTGGTTTAAATTAACTTGAACCATTGTAAATGAAATCATTCTACGTGCAAAGAAATTCAGAGCATCCAAAGAAGAAAAATGAGAAATTCGAAAGTTGCAGAGATCCCGTGAGTATCAAATAACCAGATTTAGCGAGCTTCACAGGTATGTACCCAAGTCTATGGATTTTACATGGTTTCATTTCATATATTTTTATCTAGTTTTTCTCTTTACATAGATTTTGAAGGATTATCTCAATTGCAGGAATGATGTCGCCAAGAAATCCAACCACTATACGATCATCGAGGGCGCCGAAGTTGAAAGAACCAGAGGTAGGAGAAGGCTCCTCTCGAAGGGCTGGAAAACAATTGGAATTTACTCTGAGGCTGGAACCAGTCATTAAGACATCGACAAAGAAGGCTTTCATTCAACCTCCAGCCTTTGGAGACACAGAGGCAAGCACAGGTACCAAGGCGGCACTCCCACATTTGAGAGAACTCTTCAAAAAGAGCAGTCGAGAGGAATTCCTGAAATATATCCCGCACAGTGACCTAGATGTTAGAAATATCAACGACGAGGTGTTTCCGAATATCTGACAGTTGTACCTACACATGGTAGCAAGAATAACCCCTGTGTTTCCCTATGTCAAACTCCTGAAGTGTCTCATTGACCACACAGACACGTAGAAATGTTTGATCAACGACAACAATGGTAGATGTGTTGGAGTGTTCCTTCTGGTGGAGGTATAGAATTATTACAAGCTTAGAGACCCTGAGGAGAAACTAAACACAAATTTCATCATAAAATTCTACGAGCGCCAGGACACTAGTAGGGTGATGGCCTCATGGTGGAGAGAATATAAGAAATACACCAACCAGAGCATCAGTTGGTATGAGACGGCCAACTTAAGGAATCCATACATCTACTTGATGGCTCTCATCTACTGATTATATGGGGAGAAGGACTGCTCTAGATTTTCTGAGGCATGGATGCCTCTAGCTTACACAGTGGCCATCTCTGGGAGCATTTTCAACTACGGATCCATCATCTATAAGCAACTGATAATCTTCATACAACAGGCTCAGACGTTGAAGGAAGGAGAGACACCAACTTTCTACATGGCTTCATATTTACTTGATTTCATGTGTTCCAGAAACATTTTTGCATGAATGAACTTGAGATGGCACGTCGCACAGTTATTATTCCATGTATATTTCAACATCCTATGGGAGAACAGGTACAAAAAATCATATTCCTTCATTTGCGATGAATTCATCGATTTATTTCATTCTTTTCAATAAAGAATGCCCGAGACTATCAGCCGTAGCCAAAAAGATGATATCAAAGGTAGGCCACTGGTACTTGGACGAGTGGGACACATACATCAAGGTGTTCAGGGCCACTGGAGCACCACATCTCATGCTAGCGCATGTTCCTAATCGGCTTGTAGTGGCAGACATATGTTACCAAACCATCCTGCAAGGCTACAAGGCCACCCTGGTCAAGGATAAAAAATGAGCATTTATACCCTATGGATTCCATGTAGGTTTCTACTTGGTGAAGGATACCACTAAAGACAAGAAATAAGGACTAAGCCAATTGGAGTTCAGATCTCAGACTGACCTATTCTGCAAGCACGACCCAAAGGGTCTAGTCTTGAAACATGCTTCGCAAGTGTCGTCCTACTAGCTATACGCCCACGACAAATTTCAAGATGAAATCTTCACAGAAAATTCCCAAGACTAGGACAAGGTGGTGGCAGGGATGGTTGACCCAAAAATGACCAGGTTCAGAGCCATGAGCCTGGATGAATAGACGACAACCATATATCAATCAGATCAAGAGGCCCTCAGAGCCAAAGAGGAAATGATAGGAGTCGAAGTAGCAAAGGTTCCCTTGGTAGTGGCCGAAGCAACAGAGATTCCCCCGGTAGCCCCGGTGCAAGACAGAGGTTTCCATATGAGACAGGACACACAAGAAAGGGGGTTACTCATTACAAAATAGGTGCAATGGATAATTGATTAGCTGCAATATGACCCGGACCTTATAGGAATGATAGAGCCCCCTATCAATAACCCAGATGGGCCCAAGTGGCCCTGAATTAATAGACATTGATTAAATCATCGGGTTAGACGACCCTGAATTCACAATGCCACTAGATGGATCACCAGCAGTTGTTTCATCTCAGCCAAAGATAATCAGAACATCAGGGAGAGGAAGTGCACCAAATCCTCTCAGCGAATTAATAAATATCTATGATGATGAAGAAATCCTAGAGGTATCCCTGGTGACCCCTGTACAAATCATAGAGGAAAAGGATCTAGGGAAGGAATCCTCTCCATCTCCTGATGCTCAAATTCGCCTCCCAGAAAATGAAAAAGAGGTCGAAATTGTCTTAGACACTAAGCTTCCTGACACACCAGAGACCCAAGCAGATGGTCTGAGGGCTGAACCGTTTCGGGTGAACAAAAGGAATAAGATCCATAGCGGGAAATCAACATCTCAACGGTCAACGATCAAGTAAGTATGGACCCTAACCCCGATGCCTCAATTTCGATCAGTACTCAAATTCCCAATGAGCAACAAACAAAAGCCGGACCTTCAGGACGCATAGAGGAAGTTCAAGAACCCAGCCTTGAAAAAATATATACCATCAGGAGCCTGGGAAATATGATCATCTGGGGAGATCAAAAAATCCCTGAACTCATGGATGAAGTAGCCGACAAACATGCCATCACTTATGACCGAAAAAGAAAATCTATTGAGCATAGAACCACCAAGAAGAGGAGGATCACTCTATATCACTCCATCATCATCACCACAGAGGAAAAATTGATAAATACTTAGCATGCCAAAACATCTGAATTGATCGACACAGGGATGGAAATCATAGATGTCACCCTGGACAGAGCAAAAAGGGAAGAAGAGGATCTAGCTATTACTTTGAAAGAATTGGAACATTTGTGCCACTTGGCGAAGTATTACTAAGACACCACATAGGCTGCGGTGTTCCTAAGGAGAAAATTCAAGGAGGCCTACAATAAATTTACAAATGAACGACACCTATTCACTGCAAGGATAGCCGAGCTTCAAGAAGACACCCTCATGGCACTAGTGATGTGCAAGGATATGGAGAGGTGGTACGAGAAATCACACCAAGCCGTGGAAAGGATCGACTATATCAGTGCTTTGCAACAGGGCTTAGACATCCAAGAGCATGAAATCTGGGTGTTAAACGAAAGTATCATCGACCACATTAGGATATCGATCGAATATTGGGTAAAAATGGATCAGGAACCTCATTGAGAAATCCAAGAGAAATGGTCCAAATGCGAGAAAAGCTGGACGAAGATCAACCGAGCAATTAGAGAGATCTGCCTCCTCGAATTCGTCACACCCGATGACTTTGTTGACTTGCGCAACATAGTCAAATCACATGTTGAACAAGACTCATCATGGGCTGCTGAAGTAGCAAAGGTGATAGGCATGGTGCCAAGACAGGCACAACAGTTCCTGGAGCACCCGATCAAAGCTCTAGCCATGTTGCAACAGTTAAGTGCCAGAATAGTCAAGTATCAGACATGAGCAGTAGAGATAAGAGAGATTATTTCGGCCGCAATGGAACAACATGGATTCCCGTATGCCAACACATGTGAGGATCTCTTCATCAAGTGGTCAGAGTACGAGAAGAGTCACCCACTTAAGTGAGATCCTGAGATGACTCTTATAAATAATGATAGAAGAAAGCGCCATGTGGCAAGTTTTGTTTTACTTAGTTGTACTTTAATAGTTATTTTTAGTTAATAGTACGTTATAAATAGGAGGATCAACCTATTATCAAAGGTTGATGGTTGTTTCAAAGACCCTCATTTTTGGATTTTGTTAAGAACTATTTTGAAGCTGCCTTAATTGAGAAGTCTTGTTTAGGACCAGAGACAAGTTTGTGTTTTTTCATCAAAAGCGTGTATGATTGGATGCGAAGAATAATTATTTTTTATTTTGTCTCATGAATTTATGGTGTAACGAGTAAGAGCTACTATATCTATTGATAAGTTATCTGATTCAATGTTTCACAGTTCTTGTCTTTAATGATGAAGATAAATCGTTGTGTTATTATGTGATTGATGATTAGAGTTAAGCGAATTATTTTACTTACCATCATTTATTGCATGCATGTTTTCTTCTGATAAATTGTATCTCAGTCAGTAATTGGAATACCAACACGGTTAATGTATTAGTACTAGGCTTGTGGTAGAGAATCATTGTCTACATGCTAGAGTGGAAGGGTTATCCCAAGCTCAGAATTTTCGCTAGTAGTTAAGATTGTTCCCACTTTGTTACCTAGTTGGTTTATACCAGTTTTTATATTATATCGGTCCCACCTAAGAGAAAATACAAAAAAGAGAACGTCTAAATTGAAGGAGAAACCTTTAGAAGAAAATGTAAATCCCATCGATTAATTGGATGGATCGTAAGATCTGGAGAACCATTCCACCATTAAACGTTGTAGAGTCTAATTGGGCCTCGGTGGAGGGTTTAGTTCCTGTGGTTGAGTTAAAGGGATTTAGGACCCCTCAACAGAATTGGCACTAGAAGGAGGGATGAAGAATGAATGGTTGAATATATATTTCACATAATATTTCAGACAACCTATAGATTCAAAACAACCCACATGCATGGCTAGTCATTCCCAAGACAACCCACACACATTGAGTACTCCTAAAATGAGCAAATCACCCCAGCACGAGGAAGAAAATATGTTCCCTGATATACCTTATGCTCTTCCTCATGAGGAATTGAACCAATTCAGAAGAGTCACAAGAGATTATGCCCGACATATCGGTGCATTGCCCTTATCCCTGTTGCTTCCTCAAAGAAAACAAATAAGTAGACCAATGGTCGAGTCCCCCGACCAGGTTTTTGTGCACACAGTAGAAGACCTGATAGATTTTTCTCTCATCAAAATTGGACATCCTCTTAATCTAATCCTTGAAACACCATCCGACAACTTCTCCGAGCTCGACGAGTTTTCAAAAGAAGAAGTATTTAACTCAGGATCTAAAGACATGGAATATAACCATGACTATGATGAAGAAAGGGGAAACGCACCTCAGAATAATCAACCTTGGTGGGCCAGAGATGCTTTGGCCATCCTTGGAGGAGTACATAACCTTCCCCGACATCCAGAGAAGTTACTCCCTAAATTTGACCCTGAAAGCTCAGGATTGCCTGAAGACCATATCAAGAAATTCACACTAGTTATCAGACTGATGAATGTCCAACATGAAGACGTAGTTTTTAGGTTTTTCCCCTACGCTTTCGATAATTTGGCCTCCACGTGGTATTTTAACTTACCTGTAGGATCCATAACTAGTTGGACGAAGTTTCAAAAGGATTTTTTAGATAAATTTGCAGAAGAAACTACTACAGGAGCTTTGATGGTTGAGTTGTTCGCCGCCACCATTAATTCAAAGGAAAGGGTTAAAGACTTCAATCAAAGATTTACCACCATCTTAAAAAAACTACATCCTGAATCTAAACCTACTCAGGAATTGAAAATCAAAGTATACGCTAATGCTCTCCCAGCTTCTATTTCCATGTTTTTGAAAAGATCTACCAAACCAACCTTAGCTGAGAATTTTGAAGAAGAGAAAATGATAGAGTTTCAAATGAAGGGATGTAAATAAGGCCAGGACTCATTAGTCAAAAAAAAAGTTCAACCTCCTCCTAGGAGAGGACTCCTACTGACTAGACCCCCAGGGAAACAAATAGAACAAGGTCCCAAAAAAGGAAGTGGAGACATAGAGGACTATTGGCACAGGGGCAGACGCAGGCTTCAACGCTTCAGCAATGCACAAACAAAACCCTAACTACCAGCCCTTTTGGCAACACCTGCGAAGCAGATGAAGTCTCACCCAAGGTAGAGGCAATGGGGGTTGCAGGACTCAAGTGTCTACAACCTAGCTGGGACATAGATATGTGATCACAATACCTTAACACAACACTTAGCCAATAACATTCATCAACTTATGAGTCTATTCACCTCGCAAATCTGCCCTAAATGCATATCAACATAGTAATGACCAAGATCCTATACTTGCAGTCACTTAGAACATAACATTAACTCAGATTTATCATTCATTCATATACTAAGCACATAACATTAACAGATCTATCTATCATTCATCAATATCAATGCACTAAGCAAGTAAACATATGAACAACATCGATACATTCCATAAAGCACACTAGCATAGGATATACGTGGTTCACCCCCAGCGTGGGGCTACATCCACCAACTCTTCATCTTATTTATTATCTTCTTTCAATCTTCTTACATGCACAGAGCCACAAAACCAACTCTGCATAGAACGGGAGATCTACGCGCACCCCACTAGATCCTCCTTCCCCGAGTATGTCAAAGCACAAATCCCTTCATAATCTGTTTGTACAAAGCCTCACACAGTCTCTTACAATCACTTGCACTTAGCTCTACAATTCTTACACAATATGCACATAGCTAGCATTAGCACTAAGCCATCGCCCTATACAATCACATAAATTGAATTTTATCACTTAGCAAAAACCAACAACAACGGGGCCTCTTATCTCTCTGAACCACTTATTTATACATTACAAAAGGGTCCCAAACATGGATAAACCCATGGGCTGACATCCCATACCCGTTACATAAACCCTAAACCCAAAAATCCCACAAAAGGGGGCAAGATCCCGCAATCTCTACTTCACCTAGGAATTCTTTCTTCGACCAGCATGTTGAAGTCCCAAAAATAGTCAAACACGACCAATGTTTCCACCAAAACTTGGTCAAGGGCCAACAGGCCCCCAACACTCACATGCGACTCGTCCCGAGTCACTCTGATCTGGGCAATCTTACTTCAAAGGTCTCAATCTTGGCCAAAGTTGCCTCGACTTGGTGCTTCTCCAGAGCCTCCTGCTCTGTGAACTCTTGAGTGACTGTCTCTGTGATAGCTCCTTCCAAGCATTGTTCTACTGGGGTGACCACCTATTCTAGCTGTGCACCTCGTCCATCGATCTCCTCAAAAAGTTTGCAAGCTTCATCCTGTATAGACTGAAGTCTTTGGGTCACTTCCATGACTTTACTCTGGATGGCATGGATCTACTACTGAACTGTGCACTATTCTTGTGATCTTTTCATCTTCTCGACTACTAATAGTAGCTTCAATTGTGCTTGCATTGTGGCTGCTTGTTGCTTCAAATCCTCGAGCTGTGCTTCCAATGTTCTCAGTTCTAGGTCCTCTACAAGGTGCTCATAAGTATGCGCACTTTGACTACTGAGTTTCTTACATTCTGCAGCCAATTTCTTGATTCTTTCGACTACACCCCTGGTAGTTTCTTCCATCTGATCTCGCACTTCCTGTGGAGTGCTTGGCACTATTTGCAATTCCATCTCTTCTACTTGTGCTTGGAGCTGCTGAATGGCTTTAGTGAACTTCCCCACTTGGTTCTCAGTTGTCTCCTCTTCCATCGGTGTCAATCTCGGCACGGAGTGGAGTGCCCGAGTGACTGATTCTCTAACTCCAATTTTTTCCACAGCAGTTGATCTTTCTCCTTTTGTATCTATGCTCTATCTTCTGCAAACTTCGCCTGGAGGTCATCTTTCTCTTGCTGCGAAATCTGACTTTTCTCTAGGGTTTCCTCCTCTACTTGCTTCAGGACCTCCATGGCCTGTTCTTTTTCCACCTGTACTCGATGAAGGCAAGCCTCTGTCACATCTACTAATCTACGTAGTTGGGCAGGCTTGTCCTCTACTTCTATATCCCCTGGTGACAATGGTGCAGTAGACACTGCGTGGCTCAAATAGAGAGCATTATGTACTCCTTTGAGCTCTTCCTTGATCTTGTCATACATTGTCTCCTGTTTGGATTCATTTCTCTGCAAAATGTCCTTCGAGGGGTCTGATACCTCTACGATGATGAGGTTAATGTCATCAACTGTGAGCACATTCTACGACTTAGGTCTGTTCACGCAGGTCATCTTTCTAGCTAAAGGTTTCTACGGAGAAACCTTTTTGTTTATTTGATGTCTCAGCCTCTGTAAGGGGATCTTTAGGTGGTGTCACTTTGTCTGGTTCCTGCTTATCTTATTCCCCTTCCTCTTCCTAGTTTACTTTGTCATCTCCTCCCCTTCTAGGTGAATCATCTGCATTTTCCTCTGATGCGTTGTTTATTTCCTGCACCTCTTCCTTCTTTTTTTTCTTCCTTGCGCTGCTTGGTCCGTCATATTTTTCCCGGGTGACTACAGGACTTTCGATGATATCGGGATTAGAGATATTTGTCTGCTCGACTGGTACAAGGAATTCAGTTCGCCACTCCTTAGTTATCTCTTTCATGTCTTCATCAGTTAATTTATACTATGACTGCAGCTCCTCCTTAGTTTCATCCCTTCATGCTATGATGTAAATGAAGTTCCTGTCTGCGTGGAACTTCACTATTTGCCCATAAGTATGCAAAGTATTCGGATTCATTTGGGGAACTAACTCAATGGCTCACCTGAGCTAGAGATAGTAAGTGTGGAAGACAATGTTCAATTGCCATTGCTTCGCCATATCATTGGAATACCACAAAGTGGTGAACCTCGCAGTTAGTGGTTTTGATGTCTTGACTTCCGAGAATGCCACTTCCTCTTGCATCTCTCAAGCACCAAAGGCAATGAGGATCAACAACTAGCTGAGGTGGAACTCATAGCCTTGGTCTTGCACTTCACGACAGTCCTTCTCTAACTCATTGATAAGGTAGCTCACCTAGTTCATCTGCATGCCCTCGACGCACTTCCCTACGAGGTTGACGACGAACCCCATGACCTGCATCGGTCTTTTCTTCCTGACGAGCTTACCAAGGATCAACTAGCAGGCTAGGTGCATTGTGCCATTCTGAATGGAGGGTACCTTGTAGCCCCACTTCCCTTTCTCCACATCGTCATAGGTTTCCTTACTCTATTGTGCCAGGGTGTGATCTACAACCTTCCCTGGGTAGAAGTCCTATGAGTCTGATCCCTGCATACTCAATCCAGTGATCCTGTGGATCAGTTTCGGATCCACAGTGATGTGCCTATCTAACCATAGGTACCCTCCATGGAAGCACGACAAGAGGAGTTTAATGCACACGTTAACCTCTTGATGTCTGCCAAAGCATGTTATCTTCATCACATTAAGGATCGTAGACCTCACGATGTCCATGGTCCATGGATGGGGAACGATCTTCGGCTTCCTTCCAGTCATCTTTCTCAGGTAGCGATGAGGTGCGAGCATTGTGTAATTATTTTTGTCTCCCAGGTTGTAATCCCTAATATTCAAAGCTGGGATCTGTCCCAAATGCGGGCCTATTGTGTGTATCCCCTTCAGGAGGTATGCCGTGATCAGTGTATAGTCGAAGTCCCTTAGGACACTATCATGACTAAACGTGCCAACCAGAGGTGGGATATAGTCGGGCAGGACCGACGGGATGAGCTCAACATTCACTAAGTCATCACAGTGCTTGCTTTGTTTCTTTGTCGCAGTTTAGGATGGCCTAGAGCGATGTGTTGTCGACGGGGATGCTTCCAATCCTAGTGGCGATGAGGCCTGTACTTTTGTGGACATGACCTTCTCAACCATAAGGTCAATTAGAATCTCTTTTACAAAATGCTCTATTGCGCTGAAGTCGTCCGACATACATACTTGTAATAGGATATCTCAGGTAGGTGATTAGTCTTCTCCAAGAAAGCAAATCAATGGCGAGGTCTCAATAAACATAGCGTGATAGTAATCAGATCTCTTTGGGCTCGGGTAATCATAATTTGTAAAAGTGTCCTTGGTGGGACATGCAACAAAATAAATAGATAACAGAGTAATGGACTCCTCCAACAGGTAGGAATGCCTCAATCAATACGATTCCAACCACTGTGGCGTGGTCCCAATGGTCCAAGGGTGATCTTTCTGGAAATAAATGAATTTATATCCATTTTGGAGCATCAGTCTAATGGTCGGGACGCCTCCAACAACCATATTTCTTCGCCGTGGTGACGTGCCAATCAGTGTTGTTCTACTATTCCGGCAATGTTCAAGTTCTGCAAGCCTTCCTTCTGCGAAGCCCTCTCTGGAACCTCCTGCAATTTTCCTAGATTTTATTTCTTCTTATTGAGATTTCTTGCTTTCTTTCCTGTGATCTGCATCTCTGGATTCCTCTTTCTGTTCTTGTTCTTATCTCTTCTTGGCATAGTAACTTCACACTCCTGAGGGTCTTTTACAAGGTTTGAGGATAATACTTATTCTCTTACTGGAGTAGGTGCTCTACTCTACTGCATGGATAAGTTCTTTAAGACTTCTTGTGTTCTTTCAACTTTGACATCCAAGTCTCTAGCCCTCAATTGCTTCGATTTGTCCTCTTGTTCTTTTATTAAGTGCATTATTCTCCTAGCCATGAAATCCCTTAATTCTTTCTTTTTCCTTTATGTAGCTTCTTCCTCTTCTTTCCTTGTGATCTGATCTTTCTCAATCCAAGTCTTACCTAACAAAAATGGAAATGGGACGTTGTTTTCAAAAAACTTAATAACCTCAAATTCTTCTTTTGTCGATGTTACATGAAAAATAACAGGTGTATGAGTAAGTATTCCACATAGGGTTATCATATTTCCTCTGAATAAGCTGATCCCTCCCAATGTAGGAACCATAGCAGGCTTTCCCAAAAATTTCCAAGTATTTTCTGTCATAATATTCACTTGTGTGTCCTCATCCAATACACAATCTATGTCAAAGTCCCCTATTCTCATCTCTATTTGCTTTTTGTCTTTCAAGATATCTGATAAACTGTCATCTCTATGATCATTCATTGTTTCTTTCAACTATAATAATATAGTCTCTGATTCTTTCTAGTTCTTTATCATATCCATAGCTTCTTGACCTTCTTCATGGTTTTCTTGTCTCAGGTTCATCTTTTAAACTTTAGCAATCATTCTTGGACAATCCAAAACCTCATGACCAACAACTTTACAACAAAGACAAATAGGACCTGTACCAGGGCATTCCTTATCAATATGTCTCGGTCTTCTACAACTATAACAAACAGTGAATCCTCTCTTTCTTTTAAATGATCCCCAACCTTTCCTATACTGTGCAATGGGATCATAGTGTCGTACCTGCAAAAAATTATTTCTAGGGTCCTGCATCCATTTGTTAGTCCAAAAATTATTTCTATGCATAGGAATAACATATCTTTCACTATTTCTATCAGATCTATTCATATCATATCTTATTTTTTCTATCTATGCCCTAGTTTCCAGGCTAGGACAAAATCTATCAAACATACTTAGGTCCATTCTTTCGAAGCAACAATTTCCACTTATCTTACCTCTACCAAAGCACAAAGCTTTTAAGATATTACCTCTTTTCTTCAAATCAGACTTCTCTTCTTAGCACAGAGATTCACATGTCAAGTATACTATTGTGCACTACAACGACATATCTACACATCAAGCTTTCTCTTTTCTTCAGTTCCTAGCAATCATAGTTTTAGGTCCCGACAACGGAACCATTTGTTGGCACAGTGGCAGACCCAGGGTTCAACGCTTCGACAACACACCAAAAAAACCCTAACTACCGACCCTTTCAGAAACACCTACAAAGAAGATGAAGACTCACCCTAGGTAGAGGCAGGGGGGGTTGCAGGACTCAAGTGTCTACAACCTAGCTGCGACACAGATCTGTGATCACAATACATTAACACAACACTTAGCCAATAACATTCATCAACTTATGAGTCTATTCACCTCGCAGATCTACCCTAAATGAATATCAACACAGTAACGACCAATATCCTATACTTTCAGTCACTTAGCACATAAAATTAACTTAGATTTAGCATTCATTCATATACTAAGAACATAGCATTAACATATCTATCTATCATTCATCAATATCAATGCACTAAGCAAGTAAACATATGAGCAACAACAATACATCGCACAAAGAACTCTAACACAAGATATACATGATTCACCCCCAATGTGGGGCTACGTCCACCAACTCTTAATCTTCTTCATTATCTTCTTTCAATCTTCTTACATTCATAGAGCCACAAAACCAACTCTGCATAGGACAGGATATCTGTTTGCACCCCTCTAAATCCTCCTTCCCTGAGTACGTCAAAGCACAAATCCCTTCACAATCTGTATGTACAAAGCCTTACACAGTCTGTTACAATCACTTGCACATAGCTCTGCAAGTCTTACACAATACACACATAGCTAGCAGTATCACTAAGCCATCGACCTATACAATCACATAGATTGAACTCTACAACTTAGCAAAAACCAACAACAGTGGGGCCTCTTATCTCACTCAACCACTTATCTATACATTACAAAAGGGGCCTAAACATGGGTAAACCCATGGTTTGACATCCCATACCCGTTACATAAGGACTAAACCCAAAAACCCCTCAAAAGGGGGTAAGATCCTGCGATATCTGCTTCGCCTGGGTGCTTCATCTTTGATCAGCATGTCGAAGTCCCAAAAATGGTCAAACATGACCAATGTTTCCACAAAACTTGGTCAAGGGCCAACAAGGACCTACAACACATGGTCAAGAAGTTGTCAAATGAAATCATAGGCATGAAGAGAACTGCAGGGGAGAGAAACCAAGGCCAGAGGCCCTATAAACCTTTCTTTAGAAGAAATCCTCCTTTTAAAGTAATTAAACCTCCGCCATCCAACTTAAACATCGATCTAGTAACTATAGCATCCAACTCTTTTTTTACCTATCATCAAGAGAATCACTCTGAAATAGACTTCCCCCAATGGGTGCATGCCATGAATTTGATAGCCAACCGATTTCTAGATGAAGTCTCCCTAACCGAACAATCAAGCAGCTCGGTTATGAATATTGTCGATCAGGAAGAATTTTCTCCACCGAAAGAGACAACCATGTTGATATGGGATCCTGACCTACCTATTCCTTCCAATGACCTATTTGAGGTTCAAGAACCACCCGCAGAAGTCTTGGATGTGCAAGCATGAAGTAGAGGTCAACCTGTCTCAAACGAACTTACTATTACCTCAATTTTGGGAGGGAGACCATCTCCCGATCACCCGAAAACACCTTTTTCTCCCTGAAGAAAACCTATAAAAATCCATACCTGAGAATCACCCAAGATAGATTACACCATAGTAGAATATTTCAAGAAGTTGAAGGAAAATATATCAGTTATGGGCATGTGTAGAATCCCTCAACAAAAAGACTTTGTGTTACAAGCTTTAAAGTCAATAGAAAATCCTACAACAAGCACTGAACAAGGATGAAATCTAACTCCCATAGACCTAAGGAATAAACCAATTGTGAACACCTACTATGAAGATAAGAAGGGAAAACCTTTTGTCCCGCCGTTCATTTTAACATTTGAAGTCTTCAAAATAAACCTCCATAACTATTTGGTCGACTCAGGAGCATCTTCCAATGTTATGCCATTGTCTATTTGCAAAAAATTAAACGCAGTACCTCTCAAAAGTGACAAACATGTGATACAACTAGACAGAACCCAAGTGAAGGTCATGGGAGAACTCAAAGATGTAATGATTAGAATATAAACACACACTAAATTTGTGCAAGTAATTGACATCATTGTAGTAGATATCCCAGAAGCTTATGGATTGTTATTGAGTCGGGATTGGTCTAATAAGTTAAATGGATACTTTATTATAGATTGGTGTCACCTTAGGATACCATTAAAATGGCACACAAATATGACCAGGATCAACAGGGAAAGATATCTAAAACATATGGTTACTGACTTAGAAACCCTCAATGAACCCTCATCAACTGAATTCCTTGTGCTAAGCAATTATTCCTGTGACTCCGATTTCAATAATTTCTCCCCCCTCTCATCTGATGTTCACCTTACCCAAAACTCCGAAATGATTTTTCAATAACCTGCGTTGGAAATCACAGAAAAAATAGGAAAGGGGGAGGGAAGTGACAAGAAAGAGGAAGTTGCTAAGTTTTTCCCACAAGTTTGTACCTTATACTTTGATGGCTCTAAATCACAAGAAGGTTATGGGGCAGGGTGCATCCTCATTGATCCAAAAGGTAAATGACATTTTATGTCCGGTAGACTAGAGTTCGAATGCACAAACAATACCATTGAATATGAAGCTCTAGTACAAGGGATAAAGAAAGCCATGGACTTGAACGTTAAAGAATTGAAGGTCTTCGGATATTTTTAAATCATCGTTAGACAAGTAAGGAATACTATACATTGCAACTTTCCACACCTGAAGAATTACCAATAGGAAGTGCACATGCTAATAGAGAATTTTGAAGCTTTCAACATTACAACGGTCCCTAGAGAAAAGAAAATTCTTGTTTATTCCTTGGCCACCGTTGCTTCAAGGATATCACCTCTAGAATATTATGAAGCGTCCCAGTTAAATATGGAATTTCTCTACAAACCATCGGTGCCCAACAATATTTCTAATTAGAAGGTCTTTGAAGGATATGAACAGATCATAAACTTTTTGACTAACCAAGATAATTTCAAAGAATTGGCTATTGCTGATGAATTATTCCAGGAACATTCAACATAGACCAATCCTCAGATAGATCAACCGACTGACAAATCGAAGTTTCACATGATACCGAAAGGAATAGCCAATTTAGAAAACCTTTTTTACCTAAGGGAAAGATTTAAGGGGTCAAAAAACATGAAGACTGGTAGTTCCTATCCCATGCATGAAACTATAAATCTTGGAACCCTGAAAAACCCCAAAAAAGTAAACCTCGGCAAGACAATATCTAAAGAGGAAAGGAAGGCCTATCTCAAAAATTTTATACAATATCAATATGTCTTTGCATGGTCCTACCAAGGTCTGAAAAATTATGATACACGTATCATTCAACACACTATCCCTTTAAAGCCTGAAGTAAAACCCTTCCAAAAGAAGCTCCATAAGTACCACCCATTCCTAGAGCCCCTCATGTGTCAGGAGTTAAAGAAGTTGTTAGATTCCAAAATTATCTTCCATGTTAGACACTCTTCCTGTGTAGAAAACTTGGTTCCTGTAAGGAAAAAGTCCGGGGAAATCCGCCTATGTGTAGATTTCAGAAATATCAACACAACTTTAGAAAAGGACAACTAGCGAGTCCCACCAATGGAGCAATTCCTGCAGACCATATATGGATCTGAGATTTTCTCCTTGCTGGATGATTTCTCAGGTTACAACCAGGTTCTAGTTTCAGAAGAATACCGCTTGAAAACCACCTTCCGAACCAAGTGAGGAACCTTCGCTTACAAACGCATGCCCTTTGGGTTAGTCAATGCAGGAGCGACCTTCCAAAGGGACATGGACATAACATTTTGGGGACTAATCAACAAGTGTGTGGTAGTCTATTTGGACGACGTGACTGTGTATTCAAAGAACAAAGAAGATCACATCCAAAATTTAACCCAGATTTTCGAAAGGTGTAGGAAATACGGTATATCCTTAAACCCTAAGAAAACTATTTTCGGTGTCGAGGAAGGTAATTTATTGGGCCAAATTATATCTCTAGCAGGAATTCACATAGATCCAGAAAGGATTAAAGCTATAGATCAGCTTCCATTACCTCACAACAAAAAGGCTATGCAATCGTTCTTCGAGAAAATCAATTTTGTGAGGAAATTCACCCCCGACTTCGCGAAAACTATCAAACCCTTACAAAAAATGATTCGTAAAGATGTTGAGTTTAAGTGGGATGATGAATGAAAGAAGTCTTTCAGCAATATTAAGACTGCAATATCTCAAGCCCTAGTATTTCGACGCCCCAATTTCAATAAATATTTATTCCTCTATACTTTCACCTCTAACCAATCATTAGCCGCAGTATTAACTCAGAAGGATGACGACAATAACGAGGCCTCAATGTCATTCATGAGAACTAATCTCCAAGGTGCAGAACTAAATTATCCTGCTATAGACAAGATGACTTATTCGGTATACAAGGCAGTAAAACATTTCAGATCTTACATCCTCAGGAACCATACCAAAGTCATCGTCCCTCACCCTACAGTCCGATCCCTATTTACTCAACAGGAAATGGGTGAGACAAAAGGAAACTGGATGGCAGTAGTCCAAGAATTTGACCTAGATATAAAACATGATAAACTAGTTAAGGGACAAGGGTTATGCAAACTAGCATATGTAACCTAGGACCAAGTAAATGAAGACCCCATATGGGAGAATGAATTGGCATTATGGTGTGGTGAATCTTTATACATTTCCCCAAGGCAAGAGTCTTGGTATGAGAAATTGACCTATCTCCTACATAATGGGACTTGCCCAGAAAACCTAAACCCTAGGGAAAGGAGAGCCCTCAGGTTAAAATATGCACAATATCGCCTCATAAATTCAGTACTCTTTTGTGTTAATTGTGATGGGGTACTTTTAAGATGTCTCGAATGTGAATACACAGACAAAGTTCTGAAGGAGATCCATGATGGTCCTGTCGGTGGACATTTTGCAGGAAACACCACCACTCATAAGATATTGAGAGATGCCTATTATTGACCTACTTTGTTCAAAGATGCTCACACATATGATAGAAATTGTAAGACTTTTCAAGTGATTGCGGGGAGGGAGAAGAGATCAATTGTCCAACTTCAACTGGTGGTCGTTTCTAGGCCATTTGAGCAATGGGGGTTAGATATCATAGGATAAATTACACCAAGTTCCTCAAAACAACATAAATACATACTAACACTGATTATTTCACAAAATGGACAGAGGCCATCCCTCTGACTCATGTAAACGAGAATGTGGTAATCCAATTCATAGAACAACAACTAATCACAAGGTTCGATGTCCCTTCTATCCTTGTTTTTGATAATGCAGCTTACTTTTCTTCCACCTTATTAATAGAGTTTTCTCTAGACAAAGGAATCATAATTAGATACTATATAAATTATTATCCACAAGGAAATGGAGTGGCAAAATCAACTAATAAGAACCTAGTGAGGATATTGAAGAAAACGGTTGCAAACAACCAAAGGAATTGGCATAATATACTCCATAACGCTTTATGGGTAGATAGAGTTACACCCAAAGAAGCTATAGGGAATTCCCCATACTTTCTAGTATATGGACAGGAAGCCATTCTTCCGAACAAACTATATCTTCCATTTTTTAAACTTGCTCAAGAGTCAAGAGGATAGCCCTCATCAGTCATACAAAAAAGAATTGACACCTTGCTCATGTTGGAATAAGAAATGGATAAATATAAATCAATGTTCATAGCTCACCAACAAATAGTTAAAAGGTGGTTTGATAAGCATAAGCCTAAATAAAACAATTTTGAAGTAGGATACTTAGTCCTAAAGAGGGAAAGAGAAAATGAGCCTAAAGGAAAACATTCTAAGTTTCAGAATCTATGGCTCAGACCTTTCTAGGTGGATGAGAATATTGGGGTAGGAAACCTATCGACTGTAGAATCTGAGGGGGGAACCTGATGCCCTCCCGGTGAATGGCCAAGCTCTAAAACAATATTTTCATTCAAAAAAAAAAAAAAAACTTGTGATGTTTATTTCGATTGCGAAACACATTTTTGTTTTATCTTTTTTTGTTTTACTTCTGCGCTTTTGAATATGGTGTCTAGAAAGACAATGGTTGACCTCAATTCATGTGATATGATGAACTTTGTTCCTAACTCATCGCTCACATACAACACAAGAAACGTTGGGGAACCTGCGGTTGTTTCAAAGGGTCCTCTATTTAATATGCGCAGATGAACAACTCTGGAGAAGTGCAGAGGTGTATGCCTGGTGGTCTGGTGAAACCTTAAGGGAAATATGGTAAGCCGGAAAGGACTACATGCACCTCGGAGACAAAGCTAGTGAGTTTCACCTTAACCATTTAATTTTGCAAATAAAAAATGTCCTCCTCTCCCACTCACTTAGGGAATTCTACCCAAATAAAATAAACTATATCAAATGAGTGCACAATAGCAAAAGGGTATGCAAATAAATCTTTTGGGCCTATGGAAACTCGTTGGTAGGGGAGCAAGGTCTATGATGTCAGGGTGACTCCATTGGGGCTATGGATGCTCACTGGCAGTGGAGAAACACCGTAGCAAATGAATAAGGGCAACTAAAAGGCCCTGTTCTAGTGAATTCTTTACTATACTCTTTTCAAAGGGGATGTGAGTCAAGGTTAGAAGAAACAAAGGTTGAATAAAGGTTTCAAACCCCATAGGCAGGCCCTGATGTATCAAACAAGGAATTTCAAATGCAAGGGTAAAAGGGGATCTGATTAAAAACTAGTTAAGTTCTTCACCAGCTTTGGCATCAGTTGAGCCCAAGGGAGGAAACAGATTCTACTTTCACCCAGTCAAGTCTCCATTTGTTGAGCACTCAACACACCCTAAAAATCCCATGTCAATTTTTCACTTTTTGGGTACCACTTGATCTTTGCACTATCTGATTCGAGTTCCATTTGAGAAATCCTTTGTGTTTTCTTGTTCTCTTGACTGTCATTTTCTATTCAGGTTTATTTTAATTTATGAAACCCCATGAATTAAAAAGGATTAACACTTAAATAAAGAATCAATAGCCAAAACACTTCACCCGACACACTCAAAATTTGGAATCAGAAATAATTCAAGTATTGAAAAGAACCACTTGAGAGACCTCAGTCGTAGAGTGTCGATATTCATTGTTATTGGTGAAAGGAAGTTTTTGTTTTATGATAAACATCACATAAGGATATCGTCGATAACCGATCTTCTTTGACATCGATAAACGACGAGGGGAATAGGCGTTAACAAAGACAGAAATGATATTGTTGATAGTTGATACCCTACACACTTATCGGAATCAAGGAAAATCAAAAAGGATCACAACGAACATTCTGACCATGCTAAAGAGTTTTCCCTATCATCGATCCCTGAAGCGTTTCGACATCGGGAGTTTTTGAGGAAGCCAAATCTGAAGAAAAACACATGATAGGTTTATTGTCGATCACTAATCCCCAATGAATTTTTTTCCATCGGCTAACCCAGGTTTGTTTTAAAACACACAACTTGAAGAAAGTCCTGACTTTGATTTATACACGTGAATTAGGGTACCGGTCTTCAACGCCACATGTCTTTTCTAGATTAGATAATCGTATGGTCTAGTTTCTACCCCGAGTCATTCTTGGTTCCCAGGGTCCAGGTCAAACCTCTGATTCATCCTTACCATGACAACATTGTACGATGAGATTGATCGGTGTCGTATATTTTGTGAGGGAAATCGACAAAAATGTTTTTAGCGCATTATCAATCCCTGATCCACCCACTGAGAAAGCGACATGATGGGACGTTTTAGTGTTAGATATGATTAGATTTTGAGCATTTAAGGGGATAATTAATACCAAATCTCTCATTAGTGGATACCTCATGCATCAATCAAAACAGCCGTTTAAAATCCCCGATAGACCACATCACCCTTCGCGCCTCCGCCGTCAACCCACGATGAATTTAAGTTGCAGAGATTCAGCGACAGATTTGTTTAAAATTCACTCGTCACCTGAATCGAATGGTCGATGCGACACAATAAGTTATTCTCTGGTTTAAATTATCTTGAACCATTGTAAATGAAATCATTATGCATGCAAAGAAATTTGGAGCATCCAAATAATCAAGACGAGAAATTCGAAAGTTGTAGAGATCCCATGAGTATCAAATAACCAGGTTCAACGAGCTTCACAGGTATGTACCCAAGTCTCTGGATTTTACATGGTTTCATTTCATATATTTTTATTTGGTTTTGTTCTTTACACAATGTTTGAAGGATTATTTCAATTTAAGGAATGATGCCACCAAGAAAGCCAACCACTAGACAATCACCGAGGGCACCGAATCTTAAAGAACTAGAGGTAGGAGAAGGCTCTTCTCCAGGGGCCGCAAAATAATTAGAATTTACTCTGAGGCCAGAACCAGTCATTAATACATATACAAAGAAGGATTTCATTCAACCTCCCACCTTTGGAGACACAGAGGCAAGCACAGGGACCAAGGCAACACTCCCACATTGGGGAGAACTCTTCAAAAAGATCAGCCTGGAGGAATTCTCAGAATATATCCCGCACAGTGACCCAGATGTTATAAATATCGATGACGAGGTGTTTCCAAATATCCGATGGTCATACCTGCACATGGTAGCAAGAAAAACCCCTTTGTTTCCCTGTGTCAAAATCCTGAAGTGGCTCATTGACAACACGGAAATGCAAAAATGTTTGATCAATGATGACAATGGTGGATGTGTCAGAGTGTTCCTTCCGGTGGAGGTCCAGAAGTATTACAAGCTTAGAGACCCTGAGGAGCGACTAAACACATATTTCATTGTAAAATTATATGAGTGCCACGACACCAACTGGGTGATGGCCTCATGGTGGAGAGAAGATAATAAATACACAAACCGGAGTATCGGCTGGTACTAGATGACCAACTTAAGGGAGCCATACATCTACCTAATGGCTCTCATCTTCCGATTATATGGGGAGATGGATTGCTCTAGATTTTCTGAGGCATGGATGTCTCTAGCTTACACAGTGGCCATCTCTGGGACCATTTTCAACTGGGGATCCATCATCTCTAAGCAACTGAGCATCTGCATACAATAGGCTCAGACGCCAAAGGAAGGAGAGACACCAACTTTCTACATGGCTTCATATTCACTTGATGTCATGTGTTCCAGAAAACATTTTGCAAGCATGAACCTGAGCTGGCATGTCACAGAGCTCATCTTCCGTGTATATTTCATCATCCTATGGGATAATAGGTACAAGAAATCTTATTCCCTCATTTGCGATGAATTCATCGCACGTATTTATTTCATTCTTTTCAAGAAAGAATGCCCAAGACTATCAGTTGCGGCCAAAAAGATGATATCAAAGGTAGGAAACTGGTACTTGGACGAGTGAGACACATACATCAGGGTGTTCAGGGCCACCGGAGCACATCTTCTACCAGCTTATGTTTCTGATCAGCTTGTAGTGGAAGAGATATGTTACCAAACCGTCCTGCAAGGCTACAATGCCACCCTGGTCAAGGATAAAAAAAAGGTGTTTATACCCTATGGATTCCATGTAGGTTTCTACTTGGTGAAGGACACCACTCAAGCCAAGAAAGAAGGGTTGAGCCAATTGGAGTTCATATCCCAGACTGACTGATTTCGCAAGCACGACCCAAAGGGTCTGGTCTTGAAACATGCTTCGCAAGTGTCGTCCTGCTGGCCATACACCCACGACAAATTTGAAGATTAAATATTCATAGAAAATGCCCAAGACTGGGACGAGGTGGTGGCAAGGATGACTGACCCCAAAATGACCAGGTTCAGAGCCATGAGCCTGGATGAACAAACGACAACCATAGAGAAATCGTCTCAAGAGGGCCTCAGATATAGAGGAAATGATAGCAGCTGAAGTAGTAGAGGTTCCCTTGGTAGTGGCCAAAGCAACAGAGGTTCCCTTGGTAGCGGTCGAAGTAGCAGTGGTTCCCCTGGTAGCCCCAGTGCAAGACAAAGGTTTCCATATGAAACAAGATGTGTGGGAAAGGGGGTTACTCATGATAAAATAGGTGCAACGGATAATTGATCAGCTGTGAGACAACCTAGACCTCATAAGAATGATAAGGTCCCCTCCTGATAACCTAGATGGAAGCCAAATGGGCCCAAGCAGCCCTGAATTAAGATACATTGATGAAATCGTTGGGTTAGATGAACCTGAATTCACAACGCCATCGGCCGGATCACCGGCGGGTGTTTCATCTCAGCTGGAGATAATCGAAACACCAGGGAGAGCAAGTGCACCAAATCTTCTCAGCAAATTAATAAACATCTATGACTATGAAGAAAGCCCAGAGGTACCCCTGGTGACCCCTGTACAAATCATCGAGGAAAAGGAGCTAGGGAAGGCATCCTCTCCAGCTCATGATGCTCAAATTCACCTCCCAAAGAATGAACAAGAGGTCGAAAGTGTCTTAGACACTAAGTTGCCCGATGCACCGAAGACCCAAGCGGATGGTCTGAGGGTCAAGCCGGTTTTGGGGGAGAAAAAGGAAGAAGCTCCATAGTGGGAAATTGATGTCTCAACGGTCGACGATCAAGTAAGTACCGAGACTACCCCTGATGCCTTAATTTCAATCAGTACTCAAATTCCCGATGAGAAACATACAGAAGTCGGACCTTTGGGACGCATAGAGGAAGTTCAAGAACCCAACATTGAACAAATATATACCATCGAGAGCCTAGGAAATATGCTCACCTGGGGAGATCATCAAATCCCTGAACCCGTGGAAGAAGTAGCCGACATACATGTTGTTATCTCCTCAAATAAATCAATTGAGATTTTGCATTTTCGATGATAGGATGTCTTTTAAACAGGTATTTTTTAAATTTTTTAAAGCTCATTTCTCAAAGCTTTACACATGTAATAAAGTTTAAATAAACGTTTGTTTACTTTTTATTTGATCTAATTCAAATCTCAGGTTTCAGTGGCTTAGGTGAACATTTTGATTTTTCATTAGCCACCAAAAGCCTTAGCTTTCGGAAGCTTAAACAAAGGAATCTGGGGCCATTTTAGCCGTCGAAATCGCAGAAGCGGGGAAAGAGCCAGCACATCCTATCACACGTTTCAACCGTCGGGTTCAATGTTTTATGATTGCAATAAGCCATCGAAAAGACTGGAGAATGAACCGTTCACGACCGGAAGCTGATCTCTCTGTGATATAAGCGAATCTTTCCAAATCATTATATCATTAAGCCATGTGCTTACGTACCCTCCATTTATTACAGTTATCCACCATCACTGTTGCAAATCATCAAGTGTTTTGTTGCATCCCTTGTAATCAGTGCCACGTTTTAAAGCTCACCTCATTTTTCTCATTTCTATCACAACCGATCCGACTTTCGCTAAATCTACGCGGTGTAACTCTCCCCCAAAATCTGCTCCTTCGATCACAAGTGTGCGAAAACATTGTGGCAAATGAAGAAAGGAACGTCAATCCTGAGGAAAGATCTCAATGACATCAGTTACCTAGAATCACACCCAGAGGTATGTCAAATGTTCAAAGATGCAGGGTGTTACAATTTTTGCAAAAAATTACAGAGTTCTCATCAACAGGTGGTAGAGGCCTTTGCCCTCAATTTCAATGGAAAGAAAGCAGTCATAGGCCAGGATGAATTCGAGATTTATGAAGCCCTCATAGTTGAAGTCACAGAGCTTCCCATGACTAGAGAGAAATGGTTTAAAACTACTGTTACTAAGAATGTTGAATTCAGGACTTATTTGAAACCAGAAAACAGGGGTTTGATATGGAAGAAAGATATTCATGTATCTTTCCTTGAAGAGAAATGGAAGCAGTTATTAAAAGCCATAATGGTTTATATAACCTGTGAAGGGCGATCCAACAGGGTGATGATTTACCATTTTAAACTTATAAATCATTTGACTCATAGAAACCCACTCAATCTGCCCTATTTTCTCCACCGAAGTTTATCCAAGATGGCTCATCAAGTTAAGGCCAAGCCTTATCAAGTTGCAGGTAGATTATCTCACCATAGTCTGACCAAACTATTGGTTTGTGAGCTGTTGCAAAGAAGAGGTAAAGAATGGAATTACTTCTTATTCTGGAATGATTTCCAGACTGAGGTTCAGCCAGAGGGAAAAAAGAGTCCTCATTCCAAGAAGTCTTCCACTCCCAGAAGTGGAAAGAGGAGGAGGAGAGATATCTCTCCAGACCCAGTCAATCAACCGTCTCCTTCCTCTAAGCTTGGAAAAACTAAGAAGAAATTAAATTTCACAAGTGAAGAAGAAAAGGCCAAAGAATCCCCAGTGAACAAAAACATTCTTAATCTTCCTTACACAGACTCGGAGGATGAAGAGCACCAGATTAAAACAGGGTATTAGGATTCAGATACCACAGGGTGTGAAAATTTTGTTTTTGTGGATATATACATAGAAAGTTATGAGAACCTTCCATCACCTACACCTCAAGAAGAAAAAGAACCACAAATTGAAGATGCCTCATCTAGCAAATGAGTGAAGTAGAGTAAATCAAAAGAAATCAAGAAGCTTAAGAAGAAGTTAGCCAAGAAAGAAGTGCTAGAAAGGGTAATATAAACTAGGTATGAAACTCTGTCAAAGAACTTTGCAGAAAGCAACTCATCTTTGGAAAGAATATCCCATGAAAGCATAAAGGAGAAGAAAAAGAAGGACAAGATTGTTAAAAACTACAAAATTTTATGGAGAGTAGCTCAGGGTTTGAAGAAAAAGGTCAGGGATTTGAGGAAACAAGCTATGTCTTAAAAACACCAGGCTCAGACACATGCTTCTCTTGAGACCCTTGCAGAGGTGGCAGTTCAGTGCAATGAACCAGAGGTAGCTAGTAACCCTACAAATTTTGAGAAAGATGCAGAAGCCTAAAAAGATATGTCCTAAGGCGTTTTTGAGCTAAGACAAGGGTATTTTTGAAATTTTGATAATCTCAAGTTTTGGTGGCTTAGGTGAACATATCGATTGTTCATTAGTCACCAAAAGCAGAACTTTCGATAGCTAATTGGCCTAAATCCTATCTACTCTAGCTACCGAAAGCACTGGTAAGGAAGAAAGCTAATGTTTTTTCACAGGTCCAAGTTTTCCTTGTTCAAAAGCCTCAAAAATGGTTCCAAACGATGCAAGATAATTAATGACATCCTTATCAAGAGTTTGTTTTGGTTTTGGACATGCTCTATAAGACAGAAAGATGAACAATGGTTAGCTATTTTCAAGGATATAAGACTGTTTGACTGTCAACAGGTGTCATGTTCGACTCCTCCTATATCACATGAGATCCAGCAGCCTCGGAAGGCTCACAACACCTGCCAAAGAATCTGAAGAACATAAATATCAGTCAAGAATTTGAATTGACCTAGTTTATATGATCTTTATCTACTTTCTTGGGCCAGTTATTGATTTTCTATTTTTGGCAAAATTTGATCCAGTAATCTAGGATCTAGAAACTGTTTGTAAAGGGCTATAAAGCCCAAAACATTTGATGAACAAAGGGTTTGATTTTGAGTTCTATAATCCACTGTTATTGTAAAAAGACACTTTATTTAATATATTAAGCCTGCAAGCTTCTTTCATTTGTTATTGTCAGACTCTCCTTCATCTTTGTCCATGCCTATGAGTTGAAATCATTCTTTTGTCTATGTATAATGGTCCCATGGTAACTGTCATCTTACCTTTGATTGTTAAGAAAGAATCATAAGCATCCTTTGCTATTTTATTGGCCCATCATATATATTTCCTATGTATGTTCTGGTTAATTGATTGGTTTTCTTACCTATTTGATTTACAAACCTATATGATAATATCTCTTGAAGGCCTTGTATTGCATGAATATAGCTAGACTATCTTGAAGATACAATCCAGTGATTTAAGATATTCATCTTGATCCAAACCCACACCCATTATTGAGAAAATAGTTACAAAAAGGTTAAGTTACCAGGCATCTTTGAGATACAGCCTAGGAGAGTTTCCTGGAGTGATAACAAATTGGTGTCGTTGCCAGGGAATGGAGACTGAAGCTCATCTTCCTTGGGAGACGACAAGATCCAACTTTGATGATAGACAAAGTTTGGACACATGTTGGGTTGTAACCATCTATCTGGCGATTCCATTGGAACGAAGTGCCTCCGAGAAGGGCTCATACCATGGCAAACCAAGAAAGACCACTGGCAGCACCAGTTCCAGATCCTGAGAATATCATCAGAAGTGGAAAATATTTGCAAAGACAAACTTCTAGATCTGCAAGAGCATCTAATCCAGGTATTTCAAGAAACACTTCTTCTTTTGTATATAGAGAACCTCTTGTCGAATCCCCTTCTGCTGAAACTTCTAGTTCTCAGAAAATTGAGATTTTGTCAGAAAGATTGAAGGGTGATGAGCCTTCAATTTCCTTTAATGTTATAAATTCTATTTCTGAGCATGTTACTATATCCAATTTAAGAGAAGAAGTTGTAGAATCCCTCCAAGAAAAGGACTCTTCCTCTTCTTTGAATTCTTCACCAACTAAGCCTATAGAGGGCTTTTTCCATACTCATACTAGTCTGCCCATTCTTGAAGATATTTTACAAGATATTTCCTCTAAAGGTGAAGAAAAGGCCTTACTACTCGGTCATTTTTATAGAGAATCTTATTTTTCACCTTATTCAGGAAACATTTTCTAGGGTAGTCATCCTACCAGTGCTTCTCCTTCTTTCCTCAGTGAAGTAAGACCACCATTGTCTATAGTCTCACCTATTCCATATTAGCCATCATCTACAAAAGCTTCTTCCTCTGCATCAACCCCCAAGATTGCCATGGTTGTCCCTTTGATAAAAATGGAACAAATCTTAGCAAATAGGTATGCCCCTCTTGTGTTGCCCAATCCCTTATCAGCCATGCCGACAGGAGATTATCAGAAATATTATTGGATATGGGGATTATACTGCTAAAGAACATATAGAAGCTTTCTATGCTTATGCTGAGAACATTAACATTTAAGAGGAAGATGTTTGGACTAGAATTTTTGTGCAGAGCTTGGATGGCCAAGCCAAGAAGTGGTTCAAGGAACTGCCGGCAAATTCAGTGACAGGCATTGAGCAGTTAGACGAGGTGTTTTTGAAACACTGGGGAAAAATAAGAGATCTCTTGTATTATATTTCTGAATTCGGAAATCTAAGAAGAGAAAATGGGGAGTCAGTCTCAGACTTCACCAAGAGATTTAATAAGATGTTCGGCAAGATTCCTACAGAGATCAAGCCAACTGATGCATTAGCAAAGATCACTTACTCTTATGACTTTGATCCATAATTTTCCTTAATCCTTAGAGAAAGAATATCATCCACACTTGCTTTAATGCAATATGTTGCTCTTGAGGTTGAATATAACATTATGGCATCTCAGAAACTTAAAGGAAAATTTGAGAGAAAGAAGTCATATGTTGATCCTCCTTCGTCTTCAAATACCAAAATGGAAAAGATGGCCAAGATGTTGGATATCTTGACCTCGGAAATGTCAAAACAAAAAATTCAAAGTCAACAACTAGCGAGAAGTAAAGAGCCTAATGTTTATGCTCCCAGGAATCCTAATGCATTCCCTTATAGAAGGAACAACCAGCAGGTCCATATCCTTTAGAGAGACAAGAATGCAACGGATGACCAAAGGATTAGGGCCCCCTTCCAAAATGCAATACTAGAAGAAGAACATGAGCTATCTCATGACGAAGTTGAAGAAGAAGATGACATAAATTTCTTTGGGGATGAAAATGATTCTTCCTTTTTGACACAAACAGATTATGAGGAGGCCTGGATGGATGAGAAGATTCATGAGACAAGAATTGAAGAATATTTTTATCAGACAGATGATCAGCCAGCTTACAATTTAAGATCCAAGACTGCTGCCCTAAAGCCTTTGCTCACTGCTCCTGGGAAAAAGAAAGATGTTGTTGCCAAGCAACCTGGTGCTCCTGTAAAGCAGACCTCTACTCCTGCAAAACAGCAGCAGAAGAAATTGCAGCCCCAAGCCAAAGAACAAGTCTCCCTCAGAGCTTCTCTTAATGAGGTAAAACCTTCTGATAGATTATCATACTCTTTTAATTTCGAATCAGAAATTTAGAAGGTAAAAATACCTATGCCATTGACTGAACTTATGAAGAATGGCATATTCAAGTCTGCTATCCTGAAGTCCCTTCAACCAAAGACTCCTCAAGTTGTTGATTATGTAAACCTTCAAGATGACAAGCCCACAGTGACTATAGGACCTATGGTAGAAGATCGATATGATTCTTGTCCACCCTTCTACATATCCCTAAATATCCATGACAAGATCCTTCAAAACTGCTTGCTTGACTCGAGAGCGTCACACAATCTTATGCCTAAAGCAGTGATGGATGAACCTGAGCTTGATGTCACAAAACCTTATCATGATCTCTTCTCTTTCGACTCTAGGAAAGTCATATACCTCAGCCTCATAAGATATCTTGTCATAAACCTTGCCTAGCTGCCAATGAGAAATAGGGTAATGGATGTTGTAGTGGCTGATATCCCACCCAAGTTCAGCCTCCTCTTGTCGCGTTCATGGAGAAAAAGGATAGGGGGTACCTTGTAGATGGATCTTTCCTACACCATATTCTTGGTGTTTCGAGGGGAGCTAAAGAGACTTTACAGAGAAAATCAGCTTGCCTACATCATTAGTGACGGGAAAAATTCTATAAATCATCCCATTTATGCTTTAGACACAGACTTTGGATCATGCAGTCTGCAAATAGATGATTCTCAGTCAACTCCTTTGCAGTTCACAAGGCCTACTTATCAGAAAACTGATGGAGATATTACTCCCATGTTGACCATGTTCTTTGATGGTGCCAGTACCAAAGACTCAACAGGTGCAGGTGTAGTTTTGATTTCTCCTTCAAAAGAGGCTATGCATTTGTCTTTTAAGCTTGATTTCAAAACTACTAACAATATAGCAGAGTATGAGGATTTTCTATTGGGATTAAATTTTTCCAAGGAGATGGGAATCAAAGGACTAAAAGTGTTTGGAGATGCGGATCTCATCATACAGCAAGTGAACAGTACCTTCCAAGCAAAACATGTCAGATTGAAAGCCTACATGGATGAGGTATGGAAAATCAAGGACTCTTTTTCCATTTTTGACATTTCTTATGTACCCAGAGCTATGAATCATCTTGCTAATTCCCTTGTTGTCTCAGCTAGTATGTTTATTCCTCCCATGCCTCCCAGACTGAATTATGAAATCCAAGTCAAATATAGACCATCCCTGCCTGACGATATCAAATATTGGAAAGTTTTTGAAGATGATGATGAGCTTAGTAGATTTCTCCAGGTGGTAGATGAATTTTTTGATATGCATATTGACCAGAAAAATCAAAATGTGGAGGAATCCAAGAAGCCTAAGCTAAAAAGAAAAATGGGGCAACATGATATCGTTCAGTTTCCCAACAATTATATACCTCGGGGTTTGGTGCCTCTTGAGAAGATTTTTTACCAAAACTATGTCCCCTACAAACCTGATAAGAAGGAGAAAGATCATGTTGTTCATGAGAACAATATAGGAAGCCAAAATCATCCTAAATCCATAAATCTGTCTGCTGAATTAACCGCTAATCAGAGGTCTGAATATTGCAGCATTATGAAGGAATTTACTGATGTTTTTTCCTGGAAATATAGTGATCTGAAAACCTATGATCCTGAGGTCATTCAACATAAGATTCCCCTCGAGAAAGACACCATCTCTTTCAAACAAAAATTGAGACCTATCAGTCCTCTCCTATTTCCTCTAATTGAAAAAGAAATAAAAAATCTCCCTGATGCCAAAATTATAATCCCTTTAAGATACTCTAAATGGATTGCAAATCTAGTAATAGTGAGAAAGAAAAATGGTGAGATCGGGTTATGTGTTGATTTTAGAAACCTAAAAATGGTGAGATCGGGTTATGTGTTGATTTTAGAAACCTAAATAAATGCTCAAAGAAAGACACCAATCCCCTACCCAAGATGGAACATTTGCTGCAAAGAATTTTAGGGGCCACTGTCATGTCTTTCCTAGATGACTTCTCAGGCTATAACTAGATTTCTATACATCCTGATGACCAAGAAAAAACTGCCTTTACTACTCACTGGGGTACCTTCATGTACGCCAAGATGTCATTCGGGCTAATGAATGTCGAGGCCACTTTTTAGAGGGCCGTGGACATAGATTTCATGGGAGAAAAGGATAAGTTTTTCCTCATCTATCTTGATGATATCACAATTTATTCTAGCAGTCATGAAGAGCATCAGAAGCATCTGAAAAGAGTATTTTTGAAATGCATACAGTTCGAGATTTTTTTGAACCCCAAAAAATCTAAATTTGTTCTCAAGAAGGGCAAGATCCTAGGCCACATCGTTTCAGCAGAAGGTGTGAAAATTGATCCAGCTCGAGTGGAAGAAATTCAAAAGTTGTCCATACCAAGGTCAAATAAGGATATCCAATCTCTACTCGGTAAGATCAATTTTGTCAGAAGATTTATTCCTAATTTCGCTGAGTTAGTGAAACACATAACCTCTATGCTAAAGAAGGGATCCGAGATAAAGTGGATAGACAATGAAAGAAGTTCATTTCAGAATATCAAACAGGCTATCATGGAATCCCCCACTCTAATCAATCTGAATGACACCAAGAACTTCTATATTTTCTCCTTCGCTTCCTATGACATAGTGGCAACAGTCTTGTTACAAAAAGATGATGAAAGTCTTGATCACCCGGTGGCATTTTTCAGCAAAGCACTCAGAGATGTTGAACTAAGTTATGATCCTATAGAAAAACAAGCTTATGCTCTCATTAAGTCATTAAAATCTTTCAGAATTTATATCCTCCATGCAAAGGTCGTCGCCTATGTTCCTTCAGCCTCTATGAAGGATGTCTTGACTCAGCCTGATATTAATGGAAAGAGAGCTAAATGGATCGCAAAGATGATTGAGTTTGACATAGAAGTGAAGCCCACTAAGCTGGTAAAAGGCCAAGGCCTTGCCAAGCTTCTGACAGAAGAGAACTGTGATATTTTCGACATAAATTTCATTGGAGAAAGTTCAGCAAGTTTGCAGACAGGGGTAGCAATGGAAGGACAACATGGCAACTAACAGGTGGCTGAGAATTTATTTTCATGTGAGTGGTATTCAGGTATTATTCATTTTTTACAGAAGTTGGAGGTTTCTCCTGAACTTATCATGACTCAAGCTCGAGCCCTTAAGCTCAGAGCAATTAAATTTTTCATTAATAATAATATTTTGTATTGGAAAGATCCTATTGGTTTACTACTAAGATGTTTAGAAAAAGAAGAGTCAACTGAAGTCATGCATCAGTTTCATTCAAGTATTTTTGGAGGCCATCAATATTGGAAGACCACAACTCACAACATTTTAAGGGCTGGGTATTATTGGCCTTTTCTTTTTTCATATGTGTGCGCCTTTGTGAAATATTGTGATAAGTGTCAAAGATTCACAGGAAAACAACAACTAAAATATCTACCCCTGAGACCTATTGTAGTGAATGGTCCTTTTCAGCAGTGGGGTTTATATTTCATAGGCGAGATTAATCCTTCATCTAGTGGTCAGCATAAATGAATCTTGGTAGCCACTTACTATTTTAAAAAGTATATAGAGGCAATCCCCACTAGAAATTCCACTCATCAGGTCATCATGAAGTTTCTCTATGAGAACATCCTGAGCATATTCGGTTTCCCAAAAAGGCTAGTGATAGATAATGCAACATCTTTCAAGGTTGATGCATTGGTTGACATGTGTAAGTCAATGGGCATTCAATTGGTACACTCTACTTCCTACTACCCTCAAGGTAATGGCCTTGCCGAATCATCCAATAAGAGTCTAATCATAATCATCAGAAATCTGTTGGAGGAGAATCAAAAGAGTTGGGATTCTAAACTAAAGTTTTCTCTTTGGGTAGACAGAATAACTAACAAGAAATCCATAGGAACTTCTCCCTTCAAACTGGTTTATGGCACTGATGCCATTTTCCCTATTCAACTAGTTTTACCAGTGGCTAAGTTTTTTCAGTAGGAACAAACTGAATCAAATGATAAGATAAGAAGAATGCTTGACTTGGTAGAATTGCAGCAGGTCAGAGAATAGTTGGTGGATAAATCAGAGGCTCATCAAAAGAGGATCAAGGATACTTTTGACAGAAAGGAAAAGGTCGATGATTTTCAGGTTGGTGACTAGGTTCTGAAATGGGATGCCCTCAGACAAGATAAAGGCAAGCATGACAATTTTGACTCTCTGTGGACCGGTCCTTTCATGATAACTCAAGTACAACACAACAACACCTTCATTCTGCAAATTCTAGAAGGTGAAGAAATGTTTGGTGGCCCAGTCAATGGGTGTTTTCTGAAACTCTATTTTATCTAAGGCTTCGAAGCCTTGTCATTGTAATTTTTATTTTTCATCTTTTGTTGTTATGAAATAACTCCATGCCCAATGGAAACACTAGTAGATAGGTTTAAATTTGTGTTCTTCAGGAAAGGCATTGGTTTTGTGGTTCTTGAAACCTCACAAGGAGGCTTTCATCCCCAATAGGAGCTAGTGTTATCTCCTCAAACAAATCAATTGAGATTTTTCATTTTAGGTGATAGGATGTCTTTTAAAAAGGTATTTTAAAAAAAATTTAAAGCTTATTTCTCAAAGATTTACGCATGTAATACAATTTAAATAAACATTTGTTTAGTTTTTATTTGATCTAATTCAAATCTCAGGTTTCGGTGGCTTAGGAGAAAATTTCTATTGTTCATTAGCCACCGAAATCCTTAGCTTTCAGAAGCTTAAACAAAGGAATCTGGGGCCATTTAAGCCATTGAAATCACAAAAGCGGGGAAAGAGCCACCATGTCCTATCACACGTTTCAACTATCAGTTTCAATGTTTTATGATTGCAATAAGCCGCCGAAAATACTGGAGAACGAACCATTCATGACCAGAAGCTGATCTCTCTATGATATAAGAGAATCTTTCCAGATAATTATATCACTAAGCCATGTGCTTACATACCCTCCATTTATTATAGTTATCCACCATGACTGCTGCAAATCATCAAGCGTTTCGCCACATCCCTTGTAATCAGTGCCACATTCTAAAGCTCACCTCAGTTTTCTCATTTCTATCACAGCCGAGCCGACTTTCGCTAAATCTACATGGTGTAACTCTCCTCTGAAATCTTCTCCTTTGATCACGGGTGTGAGAAAACATTGTGGCAAATGAAGAAAGGAACGTCAATCCTGAGGAAAGAGCTCAACGACATCAGTTACCTAGAATCACACCCAGAGGTATGTCAAATGTTCAAAGATGCAGGGTGTTACAATTTTTGCAAAAAATTACAGAGTTCTCATCAGTAGGTGGTAGAGGACTTTGCCCTCAATTTTGATGGAAAGAAAGTAGTCATAGGATGGAATGAATTTGAGATTGATGAAGCCCTCATAGCTGAAGTCACATAGCTTCCCGTGACTAGAGAGAAATGGTTTAAAACTACTGTTACTAAGAATGTTGAATTCAGGACTTATTTGAAACCAGAACACAGGGGTTTGATATGGAAGAAAGATATTCCTGTATCTTTCCTTGAAGAGAAATGGCACCAGTTATTAAAA